>JAMPIV010008913.1:0-46507 GCA_024509875.1 Oreohelix idahoensis | reverse complement strand
ATAGCCACAGGAAATGTAACGGTCGAAGAATGACTCGTCACTTGGATGTCAGATATTCCCTTATTAGGAGAATTCCCTTATTGGCAACGTTAGTTTCATCTTTTCCCACCAAAGTTGCAGTCTTTTCATGGCGCGCTATGGCCGGGGAACTAAATTGCGTTAACAGTTGAAAACAACTCGCATCTCTTCACGATACTTCATTTGCGCGGGTTTTTTTTTTTTCAATTTAAATTGTTCTGCCGACTTTTAAATTCTTCTAAGAGCACCAGGATGAATAACTGGGAAAATACAAAATTTAAGAATTAGAGAAAGATAATAAAGAAAAGAAATAAACCACTCTTTGTAATAAGCTTTTTATTAACAGCATAAACAGTTACACTAGGTGATTCATCTTATGAGGACAAAAGACAAAGAAAATAGCCAATGTTGTAGCCTCAAGGCCTTTGTCAAGGAAAGGAAAGAAAGTGAAGGTGGACACATAAGAATCTAAATAAATATAAAAATAAAACCTGGGTACTTCCCTAAAGGCAGCTGGGTCCTAACACCCTTGCAACCAAACAGACGTGCATACCCAGAAAAGAAAAGTTTTTCCTTTCCCTGAAGAAGGCCTTGTGACCACAACATTGGCTATTTTCTTTGTCCACCTAAGATGAATCACCTTTATCAAATTTATTTTTCATACCCATCCATTATACTCCACATCTTACCACAGTTCCTCTCATCTTCCTTGACTTAATAAACATACACTACATATGTCCATTTTTTTTCTTTCTTTTTAACTACATATCAATCATTAGTACCTTCATTCCTGCAAATTGATCAATTATTTTACCAAAATGAATGTTCTCAAGATTTTCTCTTTCAATACTAAGAAGTTCCAGATTACTCAGATGTTCCTGTCCCATAGATACTCATAAATACAAAAGAATTAGCTTTAGTGTACTAAACAAATGCTCACAACTGGCTACTGAAGTAGAAATCATTACAGAATATGCAGTTCTATGGGTAACTTTGGAATACATAATTTCCATAAGACACAATGAATGAAAGTAAACCCAAAGCAGTTGTTGGAACAAAGTCAGTTCATGACTGCAGTAGCATCCTGCAATTGTTTATCTTAGAACACATGATCTTACCATCAATGTCTGTGACTACAGTAGCATCCTACAATTGCTTATCTTAGAACACAGGATCTTGCCATCAATGTCTGTGACTACAGTAGCATCCTACAATTGCTTATCTTAGAACACAGGATCTTGCCATCAATGTCTGTGACTACAGTAGCATCCTACAATTGTTTATCTTAGAACACAGGATCTTGCCATCAATGTCTGTGACTACTGTAGCATCCTACAATTGTTTATCTTAGAACACAGGATTTTACCATCAATGTCTGTGACTACTGTAGCATCCTACAATTGCTTATCTTAGAACACAGGATCTTACCATCAATGTCTGTGACTACAGTAGCATCCTACAATTGTTTATCTTAGAACACAGGATCTTACCATCAATGTCTGTGACTACTGTAGCATCCTACAATTGCTTATCTTAGAACACAGGATCTTGCCATCAATGTCTGTAACTACAGTAGCATCCTACAGTTGTTTATCTTAGAACACAGGATCTTACCATCAATGTCTGTGACTACTGTACATGTAGCTTATCTTACCATACAATTGACAATTGCTTATCTTAGAACACAGGATCTTGCCATCAATGTCTGTGACTACAGTAGCATCCTACAATTGTTTATCTTAGAACACAGGATCTTACCATCAATGTCTGTGACTACTGTAGCATCCTACAATTGTTTATCTTAGAACACAGGATCTTACCATCAGTGTCTGTGACTACTGTAGCATCCTACAATTGTTTATCTTAGAACACAGGATCTTACCATCAATGTCTTTGACTACTGTAGCATCCTACAATTGTTTATCTTAGAACACAGGATCTTACCATCAATGTCTGTGACTACTGTAGCATCCTACAATTGTTTATCTTAGAACACAGGATCTTACCATCAATGTCTGTGACTACTGTAGCATCCTACAATTGCTTATCTTAGAACACAGGATCTTACCATCAATGTCTGTGACTACTGTAGCATCCTACAATTGCTTATCTTAGAACACAGGATCTTGCCATCAATGTCTGTGACTACTGTAGCATCCTACAATTGTTTATCTTAGAACACAGGATCTTACCATCAATGTCTGTGACTACTGTAGCATCCTACAATTGTTTATCTTAGAACACAGGATCTTACCATCAGCCATCAATGTCTGTCTGTGACTACTGTATCTTAGCATCCTACAATTGCTTATCTTAGAAACACAGGATCTGTAGCCATTGTTTTTCAAACACAGGATGTCTGTGACTACTGTAGCATCCTACAATTGTTTATCTTAGAACACAGGATCTTACCATCAATGTCTGTGACTACTGTAGCATCCTACAATTGCTTATCTTAGAACACAGGATCTTACCATCAATGTCTTTGACTACTGTAGCATCCTACAATTGTTTATCTTAGAACACAGGATCTTACCATCAATGTCTGTGACTACTGTAGCATCCTACAATTGTTTATCTTCAATGTCTGTGACTACTGTAGCATCCTACAATTGTTTATCTTAGAACACAGGATCTTACCATCAATGTCTGTGACTACTGTAGCATCCTACAATTGTTTATCTTAGAACACAGGATCTTGCCATCAATGTCTGTGACTACTGTAGCATCCTACAATTGTTTATCTTAGAACACAGGATCTTACCATCAATGTCTGTGACTACTGTAGCATCCTACAAGGATCTTGCCATCAATTCTGTGTTCTTAGAACACAGGATCTTACCATCAATGTCTGTGACTACTGTAGCATCCTACAATTGTTTATCTTAGAACACAGGATCTTACCATCAATGTCTGTGACTACTGTAGCATCCTACAATTGTTTATCTTAGAACACAGGATCTTACCATCAATGTCTGTGACTACTGTAGCATCCTACAACTGCTTAACTTAGAACACACAGGATCTTACCATCAATGTCTGTGACTACTGTAGCATCCTACAATTGTTTATCTTAGAACACAGGATTTTACCATCAATGTCTGTGACTACTGTAGCATCCTACAATTGTTTATCTTAGAACACAGGATCTTGCCTTAGAACACAGGATCTTGCCAGGATCTTACCATCAATGTCTGTGACTACTGTAGCATCCTACAATTGCTTATCTTAGAACACAGGATCTTACCATCAATGTCTGTGACTACTGTAGCATCCTACAATTGCTTATCTTAGAACACAGGATCTTACCATCAATGTCTTTGACTACTGTAGCATCCTACAATTGTTTATCTTAGAACACAGGATCTTACCATCAATGTCTGTGACTACTGTAGCATCCTACAATTGTTTATCTTAGAACACAGGATCTTACCATCAGTGTCTGTGACTACTGTAGCATCCTACAATTGTTTATCTTAGAACACAGGATCTTACCATCAATGTCTTTGACTACTGTAGCATCCTACAATTGTTTATCTTAGAACACAGGATCTTACCATCAATGTCTGTGACTACTGTAGCATCCTACAATTGTTTATCTTAGAACACAGGATCTTACCATCAATGTCTGTGACTACTGTAGCATCCTACAATTGCTTATCTTAGAACACAGGATCTTACCATCAATGTCTGTGACTACTGTAGCATCCTACAATTGCTTATCTTAGAACACAGGATCTTGCCATCAGTGTCTGTGACTACTGTAGCATCCTACAATTGCTTATCTTAGAACACAGGATCTTGCCATCAGTGTCTGTGACTACTGTAGCATCCTACAATTGCTTATCTTAGAAAGCAGGGTCTTGCCATCAATGTCTGTGACTACTGTAGCATCCTACAATTGCTTATCTTAGAACACAGGATCTTGCCATCAGTGTCTGTGACTACTGTAGCATCCTACAATTGCTTATCTTAGAACACAGGATCTTGCCATCAGTGTCTGTGACTACTGTAGCATCCTACAATTGCTTATCTTAGAAAGCAGGATCTTGCCATCAATGTCTGTGACATAAAAGCTTGCCAGGTCAGTGCACTTCTGACAGATCTCTTAAGCATTATCTGTCTTGATAAAAGTCTCAGTGTTGAGAAGGAATTCAAATTCCATGTTTATATGCTTCAGTTGACTGAAAGGTGTTGACATTTCCTGCTGTAGTCTGTCTAGAATGCATCTTATCACTTGCGCACTCTTATTTTCTGCAGGAAGGAAGTTTTTTGATAGTTCAATAGGCATCACACATCAACCTTCAGCTTTGATCTGTTGCACCTCTTTTTGCACACCATAAAGTGTCCTTTATGTTGGAACTTTGTGGTGCTTAAAAAGTCATTGCTTGGCACATCATTATGTGTAAGAATTATTATGATGCGAGATGATCGTGTTTTTCATTGTGTCCAAAAGTATTCATTCTTATCAATTGTGATCTGTGTGGATCCTCAGAGTGTAAAGTGGAAGATGTCTAATACATATTGTGCTGTCCTATTTTTTGCATTTTTCTTTGCATTCAAAACTCTTCTTTGCAAACAATGTCACTCATTTTGTTAAGTTCTCTTTTGAGAGACTTCAAAACTTTGATGTTCCTTGATGGATCTTGCAATTGTTTTGGTACGTGGTCAGTTTTTCCAAGAATTTGATACAGAAAAATAAAAAACAAAGCATTAAAATGAAATTAAAAATATTTTGATGGAGATTCTCAAGTAGATCTGCCAGTTCATCAAATCTTTCATAAATGACTAACAGCTTCTGCTCTTGAACTCCAAATGGAGTTGTTTCCGTGCAACATGGGCTTTGGGGAAATAGATATGTAGCATATAGGTTTTCTGTCTAGAGAGGACGCGCAGCTGCTCACTAACACTAGTTGTGATCATACAGCTGAAGAATAGGAATACTTTGGATTTGAAGTCGAAAATGATATTGAGAGAATCTGCTGAGAAAGAAAAGATTCAAATTATGTTAGTTGGACACATGTGTTCGCAGAGAAACAACCTGACTTTTTGGAGCCTCACTCCTTCTGGGCTGGGGTGGCCGCCCACCCCTACCCTTCCTTGTTCTATACACTGGTGTGGGACTTTGATCTGTATGTCTTGGATTAAAGTCTGAACAGAAGACATGAATATGCAAGATCATGTGAATTATGTAGACAATGAAATCTAAAACTACAGATACTATATATCTTAATTATAACTTATTAGAGATTGAACAGGATTTTTTTAAAAATTAAATAAACAGAAATGCTGCATGCTGAGCCCTCCTTGCTATATTTGTTGTTGTTCATTTTCTTTCCATATCCTTGCCATTTTTTCAACTGATATTTGTTTGGTTATTTCAATCAGTTCCACATTAGCAATCATATCATACCATAATCTTTTTCTTTTCTGCAATCAGAAATAAAAGCATTTCTTCTTCTTCGTACACACTCAGACGTCCACTTGAATGTTCTCAAAGAAAGCAGTAATCAGTTTGAGGCTATTTGAATCCCTGTAAAGCTTTTCCACAAAAGGAGCTGGCGTCGGCCATATGCACTTTCTCTGTACCACTTATAAGGGGCAACTTTGAAGCAGATGTTCAGCAGTCATTTTATCTGTGCCACAGTTATGCTGATTGGTAGTTCCTATCTTTAGCTTGTTGAATAGATGGTATCTCAATCTGTTGTGGCCAGTGTTGAATAGATGGTATCTCAATCTGTTGTGGCCAGTGTTGAATAGATGGTATCTCAATCTGTTGTGGCCAGTGTTGAATAGATGGTATCTCAATCTGTTGTGGCCAGTGTTGAATAGATGGTATCACAATCTGTTGTGGCCAGTGTTGAATAGATGGTATCTCAATCTGTTGTGGCCAGTGTTGAATAGATGGTATCACAATCTGTTGTGGCCAGTGTTGAATAGATGGTATCTCAATCTGTTGTGGCCAGTGTTGAATAGATGGTATCTCAATCTGTTGTGGCCAGTGTTGAATAGATGGTATCACAATCTGTTGTGGCCAGTGTTGAATAGATGGTATCTCAATCTGTTGTGGCCAGTGTTGAATAGATGGTATCTCAATCTGTTGTGGCCAGTGTTGAATAGATGGTATCTCAATCTGTTGTGGCCAGTGTTGAGTCTGAAGATTACCACTTGTTCTCTTCTGTTGAGCTGGTAGTAAGTATTTAAAAAATCTATATCTTCTTACATGTGTGTTTGTGCTTATTGTTTTGGGTGGTAATTGTTCATGTTTCAGAGAGACATATTATAGAACTGTTGGGGCATTTGTATTGAACATTCTTGTTTTTGTTTTTGATAGGGTTTCTTTGGTTTGAGATATAAGGCCAAGGTCGCTGACAATCATTGAGCTGTATTGTCAGCGTATATTGAATTTCATTTCTGTTGGTTAATATTGTTGTTTTCATAATCTAATCTATAAACCATAAGAAGAGAAATGGTAACATGAGATCACAGTTGTCTCATTCAGACTCTAGAATAAAGGGTTGTTGACATTGTCTCTCTTGATAAATTCTACAATTCATGTCCTCTTATATTTGACAAAGTCTTTCCTGTCCTATGTGAAGTCTTTCCTGTCCTGTGTCAAGTCTTTCCTGTCCTGTGTCAAGTCTTTCCTGTCCTGTGTCAAGTCTTTTCTGTCCTGTGTCAAGTCTTTCCTGTCCTGTGTCAAGTCTTTCCTGTCCTGTGTCAAGTCTTTCCTGTCCTGTGTCAAGTCTTTCTGTCCTGTGTCAAGTCTTTCCTGTCCTGTGTCAAGTCTTTCCTGTCCTGTGTCAAGTCTTCCTGTCCTGTGTCAAGTCTTTCCTGTCCTGTGTCAAGTCTTTCCTGTCCTGTGTCAAGTCTTTCCTGTCCTGTGTCAAGTCTTTCCTGTCCTGTGTCAAGTCTTTCCTGTCCTGTGTCAAGTCTTTCCTGTCCTGTGTCAAGTCTTCTTGTCCTGTGTCAAGTCTTTCCTGTCCTGTGTCAAGTCTTTCCTGTCCTGTGTCAAGTCTTTCCTGTCCTGTGTCAAGTCTTTCCTGTCCTGTGTCAAGTCTTTCCTGTCCTGTGTCAAGTCTTTCCTGTCCTGTGTCAAGTCTTTCCTGTCCTGTGTCAAGTCTTTCCTGTCCTGTGTCAAGTCTTTCCTGTCCTGTGTCAAGTCTTTCCTGTCCTGTGTCAAATCTTTCCTGTCCTGTGTCAAATCTTTCCTGTCCTGTGTCAAATCTTTCCTGCCCTGTCTTTCATGTCTGTCTCCAGTGTCTCTTCTCCATGTGGTCTTGACCTTCTTCTAGACTTCTAGGAATGCTATCACTGTTTTCTCAGTTCTCAGTGGGTTTCCTGTCAGTCTCCAGCATCTTCTCATCTCTGGTTCCATGAATGCTTGTCTGGTAGTTGTCATCAGTTCTCAGTGTGTTTCCTGTCAGTCTCCAGCATCTTCTCATCTCTGGTTCCATGAATGCTTGTCTGGTAGTTGTCATCAGTTCTCAGTGTGTTTCCTGTCAGTCTCCAGCATCTTCTCATCTCTGGTTCCACAAATGCTTGTCTGGTAGTTGTCATCAGTTCTCAGTGTGTTTCCTGTCAGTCTCCAGCATCTTCTCATCTCTGGTTCCACAAATGCTTGTCTGGTAGTTGTCATCAGTTCTCAGTGTGTTTCCTGTCAGTCTCCAGCATCTTCTCATCTCTGGTTCCATGAATGCTTGTCTGGTAGTTGTCATCAGTTCCACATTAGTGATCTTGTCATATCACTTCAGTCCTTCTATTCTATGCAGGCATCCATTTTAAGAAAGAGTGTAGCTTCTTTGATTGATGTTGTTCTGATGAACAAACGAACAAACAAACTTTATTTTTGAAGGGTTAAGAATTGGGCGTGCAGGCCCGTCTAACATTCTGCCCTTCCACTCATTTATCTTGTAAATTATATCCTATCATTCCCACATGTTACTTAAAGCATTAATATGAAGGCATGCAACATTATAAAGGTAATATAATAGCGTACGTTTACAGTATGTAGTCATAATCAAAATTAAGTATTGTTCATTAAACAAACATTATAATAAAATTAAACTTAAAAAAAAAAATTAATTTAAAAAAAAATTAAATAAAAAAAAAAATTAATAAAAAAAATAAAAAAACGTACAGTAAATTATGATTTCAAACATGATCAGATTAGATGGCATGGTATCAGAACTCATGAAGTATTTGACAGTCTGCTATTAAAGGAGGTGAGACGGTGTTATTTCTTTGCCCTCCTTAACCCAAGAGCAGAATCAGTAGGAGAGATAGATGGACATAACTTTATTTAAAAGGGTCAAGAATTGGATACCCAGGTCTGTCCAACCATCCAGCCCTTTATCTTTCATTCTGTATCCCGACACTCACTCATGCGTTCATCAACAATTAATCTGCATTTTTTAATGTGTCATTAAACATCATTACATAAACACATTCTCGCTTATATCTGAACATTCTTGAGGGAAAATGAAATAATAATAATTTCTTATGCACTTCTGTAGCAGGACACATCTTTGAGCTGTAAAAGTGTATATCTGCTCATTCTCATACACATCATCACATTTTAGCAAACAAATACATTACATATTTCAAAAGTACTGTGCTATGCATGTACATTCTCACATTTTTTTTTTTTTTGTTAACCAGCGGCACTTGGGCTTTCAGCCCTTTGGCCCAATGACATGTCATTGCAAGGCTGGGGAACCTGAGGACTTTCCTTCCAACCCGGTCAGGAGCTTCGCTCCTTCCCATCCACAGAGGGTTTATCACAGGAGCCGTTCAGGTTATTCAGTCAAATTTCTGGCCATAAACATTTCTTCAAACGCTGATGCCCGGGTTTGAACCATGAACACCTGGTCGCCAGTACAACGCCGAAGCCATTACACCAGCGCGGCTCCCACATTCTCACATACATTACATTATATAGTAATACTACATGGATATAAAACAAATTATTCACATAGACAATAACGAGCAGAAGAGGAAAAGAAAGGTTGACATATAGATAAGATGTGGACTGACAATGGCTGCTTCTATGGGGGTAGATCATCGGTGTTGATCAAGTGTTTAAAAAGTGCTTTGTTGAATGAGTATTGTGTGTGTGTAGGTTGTTTATGTAGTGTGGAAGGCTGTTCCACAAGTAGGCTCCAGAGTAGGCTAGATTCTTTTTGAACAGGTCAATCCTAGGTTTGGGCAGACGTAACTGATGTAATTGTAGTCCCTGTCTTCTACTGGTTTGAAACAATGATCGTAAGTATGATGGGGCATTGTTTGATAGAATTGCGTGAGTCAGCTTGGTTTTGTTGTAGAGGAGACATTTTTTTAGGGACAGTATTTTGGGTTCTTTTCATGTCCTTGCGTATAGTATCATGCGATTATCAGTAATCAGAGGTACTGCTCTGTTATGCAGGGAGTGCAGTCTCTTTGAGGTGGAAGCATGGCAACCATCCCATAGTGTAGAGCAATAATCTAGATGTGTGTATATGTGAGGTGTAGAACAATAGTCTAGTGTCTGCGTCTTAAAAGATTCTTATTTTTGTAATGGATTTACTTTTTTTTAACTGTGAGGTTTCCAAATGTATTTAAAGCTCCTGTTGTTGCCATTTGTAATCTTATTTTAATTGTGTTGTCTATATTGCTGCCATGGTTACATGTATGATTCTATATCTTGTTGTTGTGATTTTTCTTCAAGAGCAATATTTTTATCATTTCCTGAATTTATTCTCATTATATTTGTTTTCTCCCTGTGTATTTTCAGATCCACTTGTTGTTACCTCTCATTAAGTATTTTCATTCTGTCATACATGTGATTATAGTATTTGGACAGGAGAGCCAGTTCATTTGTAAAATCTAGATCATGAAGCTGTTTAATCAGAGTTTAATAGGTTTCTATTGGTTGATGTTTTCACAACCCAATCTATAGTGTATATTATTGAAATGGTAACAACAGGCATCCCTGTTGCACTTGAGTTCTTTAGTTTTCATTTGTGAAAAATGTTAAGTCTTCATGTGTTTTCTTCATTAAGTTAATAATTTTCAATGGGACTCCATATTGCCTCATCATTTTCCAAAGTGGTTCTCTGTCTACACTGCCAAATACCTTTTCATAGTCCAAAAATCTAATGTAAAGAGTTACTTTCCATTTCAGACTTTGTTCCACTTTTATTCTCAATGTGACATTCTGATCTGTATAAGTATATAAACCAATAAAATGGTATTGAATCAGTTCTACAAATTAACGGTTCACAGGAAACAGGATCTGCTTTATCTAGAACCTGTTTGTTCTCTACCAATAGACTTCACGTTCTTGAGGATGAACCTGTTAAATATTTTTCCTGGAACTAATAGTAAGATTATTCACATTTAATTAATGCACTTGTAAATCTTTTATAAATCTCCCTAATAATGCAGTTTGACCAGAAAGCCTTTTTTCCATTCTGGTGGTATTTCTCCTCTCTCACAGACAAATCCACAAAACAGACTCAACTCAACAGATTGTATCCACGAAGTCCCCCTGACTTCCAGCCAG
Organism: Oreohelix idahoensis; assembly: GCA_024509875.1. Lineage (NCBI taxonomy): Eukaryota > Metazoa > Mollusca > Gastropoda > Stylommatophora > Oreohelicidae > Oreohelix > Oreohelix idahoensis. Next base: position 35,946 of record JAMPIV010008913.1, on the reverse strand, counting down.
CAATCGAGGAGCTACAAGTCAACTGTGAAAAACCAATTAAGGAAGAAATAAAGAAAGACATAAAGCTTCTTACAGAAGAAAATGGAGCTGGTTCTGATGTCATTCCAGTAAAGGCTATCAAAGCAGAAATGGACACCTCTGCAGAGAGGTTATACACATTACTGGGTAAATTTTTTGTGGTTACAAATTGTCTACAGCATGTGATAACTGGTACCAAGCCCAACCCTCCTTAGTCAGCTCTTATGCCATGCCTGGAAGATAAGAGTGTTAATAGTCCCTTAGTAGCCCTTAGTAACCCACTAGTGTGATAAGTAATAGCTTATGGCACATGAAATATTTTAACAGAAGTCTGTCAGTTTAACTTACTTGGGTAAATCTAAGTTTTTATCAAGATTTAGCTGTAAGTACCTGGCATTGCCCGGATTTTCCTAGGAACTGTTTATGAAACTTAGGAAATGTAAAAATGAATCTATAATATTTTGATATTCATGAAAATGAATTTTTATTTAAGTTGATGACTACTGCTAAAAGTGATTATCCTCATGCCTTGTTTACTTTAATTGTAAATACAGGCTGCACAGTGTACTGTTATTTGGTTATTCCTCATGGTTTCATCAGAAGAGTGATTTCATTTAGTTTCTGAGTTTTTGCAAGAAGCAAATTAATAAGGCATATTTCTCGGTCAATCTGGTGCACCAAGAAAGAATAGTGCACCATTCCCTTGTTTAAACGTGTTTACTATTTATCTTTGCAGCATGTCCACATTCAAACAGATACATTGTTTCATGAACCAAGACATTATTTTCTTCCTTGATTGTTTATATACTATTTGCTGCCCTGTAATATTCCTCTAGATGATTTATTTATGTTCTAGTTGTTATGTTATTCAGTTTGTTTTATTGTTCTGAAGGTCTGTTTACACTTGTATGTGCTTAATAATGGTTGCAGGTTTATTTATGCCAATCTATATGTTTCTGGGCAAATCTGCTATTGTAGGGCTATTGGAAAGGCAAGCAAGTGGTTCTGTAAAGTTTCGTTATTTTTTTTATGTTTTCATCATTTTGTCATGGCACACTTTGTTCACCCAAGACACAATTTCCATCCTTTATGTTAGCACGAGTAAAAAATTAAAATACTCCTAATATATAAGACCGTGTAAATATGTTGGGCTGGGTTCCTCACAAAAGACTCTTATTTCTAATGATGGAACCAGGAAAGCAGTTTTATTTTGCTTCCGAGTTTTAGCAAGAAGCAAATTAATAAAACACATTTTCCTTTTCTGATATGATACACTAAGAAATAATGGTCCAAATCATCATCACTTGTTGTTTAAAGTGTTTAATACTGTTTTTTGTAGCATGTTCATTTCAAGCATATATACTTTGTTTCTTGTAAAAAATAAAGAAACATGTTTATTATTTTCTCTGATACATACATCTAATGTAAAAAATATATTGATTGTGTGGAACTGATTTGTAAAAATAAAAGTCTCTGTTTTCAGTAAGACCCAACCCATTCAACCTTGACACACGGGTGAAGTTGTTTATATTAGGACACATGTCCAAATACAGTTTATTCAGCTATATTTAATATTGTGTTTTTTTCAAACATTCTTATACTTTATAATAGCCATAACTGCTTGTCAAAATGCTTTAAAGTAGTTGTCAGAATGTATGTAATAATTAAAATATATCATGTTCTGTAATCAAAATCCAGGTTATGATGAATGTAAGCTGGAGAATAATGGAGGCTTCCAGAGTCATGATGCTAATGCTGAGGTGGGATATTGTATGTACCATTGTTTAGACAAACTATATTAGACAGTAAATGAACGTTATATGTTGTATGTACTATTGTTTAGACAAACTAGATCAGACAGTTAATTAGCGTTACATGTCACATGTACCATTGTTTAGACAAATTATATGCAACAGTAAATTAACCTTATATGTTGTATGTACCATTGTTTAGACAAACTATATCAGACAGTTAAATAACCTTATATGATGTATGGATCGTTGTTTAGACAAACTATATCAGATAGTTAATTAACCTTGTAAGTTGTATGTACGATTGTTTAAACAAACTATATCAGACAGTTAATTAATCTTATATGTTGTATGTACTGTTGTTTTAGACAAACTATATCAGACAGTTAATTGACCTTGTATGTTGTATGTACCATTGTTTAGACAAAGTATATCAGACAGGTCATTGACCTTATATGTCACCATTGTCCTGGTCATTCCCTATGGAGGATAGAACCACAACTGCAGGAAACTTACTGTAAACATTCACAAGCTCTTACTGTGATGGTATCTGTAGCTATTTGTTTGCCATGAAGATGTTGCCAGCCTCATGATCAGCCTTATAATAGTGCCTTGTACAACACCCTTCTTCTTCTTTGATCCTTAGCCTCAAACCGTGAAAGCAGTCAGTGGCCATCACACCAAGTGGCGTCTTGTAGGGCAACAACAAATTGATTCCACTTTGCTCGGTCTGTGGCCATCCTTCATACAGTGCCCCAACTCTGGTTCATTCTTTGCATCTCAGCCTCCACAGTCCTCCGCCAAGTTGTTTTTGGCTGGTCTCTCTTTCGTTTTCCTTCAGGGGTCCAAAGCATAGCTGTTCTTGTGATGGCATCAGGATCTCTTCTGAGGACATGGCCAACCCAGCTCCAGCGTCTGCCAGCTTTGATGGTGTGCATGTCCTCTTGCATGCTTCGAGTAAGCAGACCTTGGTTGGTGATGGTATTCTTCCAAAAGATTCGGTGAATGTTTCTTAGGCATGTTGTGTGAAAAGAGGACAATTTTGACATTTCCTTCTCTGTAACTCTCCAGCTCTCCGCGCCATAGAGAAGCACAGAAAGCACACAGCTCTGATATAATCCTAATTTTGTGCTTGTGCTGTATTGAGAGGACTTCCAGATGTTGTTTAGACTAAAAAAGGCTGTTCTTGCTTTGTTCATTCTGTTGTTGATGTCTTTTCTTGCTCTGCCATCTGGTGTTACTATGCATCCTAGGTATTTGAAGGCATCTGTCTGTTCCAGTTGCTGATTCCTTACTGATATTGGCTCAGGGTTGCTCACATTGAGCGTCATGACCTCTGTCTTCTTTAGGTTGATGTTCAAGCCCACCTGCTGGCTATACTTATTAAGTCTATCCATTTTTTCCTGGATGTGTTGATGTGAATGTGCTAGTAGTGCAATGTCATCTGCATATTCCAGATCTTCCAATGTAGAAAATGTAGTCCATCTTATTCCTCGTGGATTGCCCTCTGTTGTCTGGTGCATCACCCAGTCTATGACTGTTAAAAATAGGGTTGTTGATAAGGGGCATCCCTGTCATACTCCTGTCTTCACTTCAAAGGTTAGGTTGCTCTGCCCAATGCTACACGTAAAGTTGGCATAAAGGATTTTTATGATTGACATTATGCAGCTTGGAATTCCATAAGCCCTCAGTATTTTCCATAAACTGTCCCTATGTATACTGTCAAAAGCCTTTTCAAAATCAACGAAATTAATGTACAGCTGTCTTTGCCATTCTGAGCACTGCTCTATAATGTTCCTGAGGGTAAATATATGATCTACACATCTTCTGTTCTTTCTAAATCCAGCATGTTCTTTCCTCAGTTTGTGGTCTACTGCTTTTGAGATTCTCTGTATAATTATCCTGCCTAGTATTTTGCTGGGAACTGAGAGAAGAGTTATTTCTCTCCAATTATTGCAGTCTGCAAGATCTCCCTTCTTGAGCAATTTAACAATTATTCCTTTTCTCCACTCTGTTGGTGTTGTCCTTGTTTTCCAGACTTGTGCAAATAGTGGTTCTAATAGTTCTGCTGCTAGTTCTGGGTCTGTCTTAAATAGCTCTGCATTTAAGTTGTCATGACCAGGAGCTTTTCCATTCTTTAACCCTTTGATTGCTGTGATGATTTCTTCTTTTCATGGGATGTCTGTATTAACATCTAGATCATTTTCAGCCTCAGGAACATTCAGTTGTGTCTCTGGTGGTTCCTTATTCAGAGTTTCTCTGAAATGCTCTGCCCATCTTGTTTCCTGTCCCTCTACTGTCGTGATGAGATTTCCGTGCTTATAAGTATGTACATGAGCATTTGTCTGCGCATGTATACATATATACAGAAAAATGTATCTCTCCTACATTTTAATATTGTGTATTACAAGTGTGATAAACACAAAGAGAAATCAAGTCCAACACACAAATCTCAATCTTCAACTTCAGTGTCAAGGCTGCTCAATTATATAGCTCTATTTTATAGCATTCTGAAATGCCCAGGGCAAAAGAGTTTTTGGGAGATTCAAAAACACACACAGTAGAGAATGAGATACAATCATCAAAGATATGAGTCAGTCATGGAGACACCTTGACCAGATAGTATATGACAAGAGGAGTTGGCAGACATCATGGAGACACCTTGATCTGATAGTATATGACAAGAGGAGTTGGCAGGCATCATGAAGACACCTAAACCTGATAGTATATGACAAGGGGAGTTGGCAGACATCATGGAGACACCTACTTTAGTTATGTTGCGACATAGTCTGATACTATATGACAAGAGGAGTTGGCAGACATCATGGAAACACCTTGACCTGATAGTATATGACAAGGGGAGTTGGCAGACATCATGGAGACACCTTGACCTGATAGTATATAACAAGAAAGGTTGGCAGACATCATGGAGACACCTAAACCTGATAGTATATGACAAGAGGAGTTGGCAGACATCATGGAGACATCATGACCTGAAAGTATATGACAAGAGGAGTTTGCAGATATCATGGAGACACCTTGACCTGATAGTATGTGACAAGAGCAGTTGGCAGACATCATGGAGACACCTTGACCTGATAGTATGTGACAAGAGAAGTTGGCAGACATCATGGAGACATCATGACCTGAAAGTATATGACAAGAGGAGTTTGCAGATATCATGGAGACACCTTGACCTGATAGTATGTGACAAGAGAATTTGGCATACATCATGGAGACACCTTGACCTGATAGTATATGACAAGAGGAGTTGGCAGACATCATGGAGACACCTTGACCTGATAGTATATGACAAGAGGAGTTGGCAGATATCATGGAGACACCTTGACCTGATAGTATGTGACAAGAGAAGTTGGCAGACATCATGGAGACATCATGACCTGAAAGCATGTGACAAGAGGAGTTTGCAGATATCATGGAGACACCTTGACCTGATAGTATGTGACAAGAGAATTTGGCATACATCATGGAGACACCTTGACCTGATAGTATATGACAAGAGGAGTTGGCAGACATCATGGAGACACCTTGACCTGATAGTATATGACAAGAGGAGTTGGCAGACATCATGGAGACATCATGACCTGAAAGCATGTGACAAGAGGAGTTGGCAGATATCATGGAGACACCTTGACCTGATAGTATGTGACAAGAGAAGTTGGCATACATCATGGAGACACCTTGACCTGATAGTATGTGACAAGAGCAGTTGGCAGACATCATGGAGACACCTTGACCTGATAGTATATGACAAGAGGAGTTGGCAGACATCAATGAGACACCTTGACCTGATAGTATATGACAAGAGGAGTTGGCAGAAATTTGCTGAAGACGTAGGCTGTTTAGGGAGCTACAAGTGATAATGATGATGTGTCATAAATTCCAGAATTTATCCAAATTTTTTTCAGGCTGATTGTGATAACAGATGTACTCAAACTGTGATACAGTATACTGAGTTCTTGGACATGCCAGAAAGTCAACAACAATTATGCTTATTTGGAGATGAGAAAGGTGTGTATAATATCACGCTGTTCAGCCACGCACTCATCAACAGACAGCGATTTTGATAGAATTTCAGTTCTTGCGTTCAGGGAAGTACCCAGTTTTTATTTTATTAAGTTTTTATGTGTCCAATCTAGCCTTCACTTTCTTTCCTTTCCTGACGAAGGCCTTGTGGCCGTAACGTAGACTATTTTCTTTGTCTTTTGTCCTCGTAAGACGAATCACCTTTTTTCGATTTTTTTTCAAACCCATCCATTGTATAATATCAATGTCATTATTTTAAATTCATATTTTGGCTGCACAAGTTTACATGCTTTCAATATCTGCACAGTATGACATTTAATACTAAGCAGCAAGTGGGCCTTTGAAAGAGAATTAAATTTATTTACAAATTTTAATTAAACTTGCTTAATGTATACATAATGGAGATAGAAGCTATTACTGCAGTAACCATGGAAGTTATTGTGTCGCACTCTCAGTCTATGCTTTAAAGGTTCAAAATAGATGTCTGTTGCATAAATAGAAAACATTTATAGAAGCCTTGAATCTTCAAAAGCTAGTGTGAATCTGCTGTACAAGTTATGCAGGTGTATGACATGGCAGTAAGAGTGCTGACAGACTAGCTTCATGTGCACCCATAGAAGGAACACTGGTCCTGCACAAGGGAGAGATGCTGAGGACAGTTAATGATCATCTGTTAGAAAACAACACTGCAATAGATGAATCAACAAGGCTAAGATAGCTGGAATGTGGCCCCAAACATAAGGCTAGCAGGTATGATGTATCAGAGGATGCATCTGACATCTATACAATCGGGATGCTACAGTACAGTAAGCATTCATACACTTCAACATTTTCTGAGGGAGACTTAGCATCAGTGGGTTTGCCTAGATTGCAATGATGTCCACCCTGAATAATAATCACATCATCTTCTTCTTTGGTCCTTAGCCACAGACTGTCAAAGCAGTCAGTGGCCATCACACCTGGTGGCATCTTGTAGAGCAGCAACAAATTGTGTCCACTTTGTTTGGTCAGCAGCCATCCTTCATAATGTGCTTCAACTGTGGTTCATTTGTTTTTAGTCGGCCTCTCTTTTGCTTTCCTTTGGGGGTCCATAGCATAGTTGTTCTTGTAATAGTTTCAGGATCCCTTCTGAGGACGTAGCAAACCTAACTCCACAATCTACCAGCTTTCATGGTGTGCATGTCCTCATGGCTACTCCAAATTAGCTATTGGCTGGTGATGTATTCAGCCAAAAGATTCATTGAATTTCTCTTAGGTAGATTGTGTGGAAGAAGGAAAGTTTTGACATTTCCTTCTCTGTTACTTTTCAGCGTTCCACATCATAGAGAAGCACAGAAAGTACACAGCTGTCATCTAATCTTAATTTGGTGTTTGTGCTGTACTGGGAAGAGATCAAGATGTTGTTGAGATTAGCAAAAGATGTTCTCGCTTTATTCATTCTGTTGTTAATGTCTTTGCTTGTTTTGCCCTCTAGTGTTACTATGCATCCTAATTAAGTAAACATGCCTGTCTGTTCTAGCTTCTGGTTCCTTATTGTTATTGGCTCAGGATTGCCTACATTGAGTGTCATGACCTCTTGTCTTCTTCAGATTGATGTTCAGACCCACCTGCTGGCTATAATTACTCAGTCTGTCAGTTTTTTCTTTGATGTGTTGATGTGAATATGCGAGTAGTGCAATGTCATGTGCTTATTCCAGGTCTTCTAGTCTATAAAATGTTGTCCATCTAATTCCTCATTGACTGCCCTCTGTTGTCTGGCACATCATCCAGTCTATGTCAAAAATATAGTTGTTGCTAAGGGGCATCCTTGTCATACGCCTGTCTTCACCTTGAAAGTTAGGGTGCTCAATCCAACACTGCATGTAAAGTTAGAATAGAGGCTTTTTATGATGGAAACAATTAAACTAGGAATTCCATAAACCCTCAGTATTTTCCTTAGGCTGTCCATGTGTATGCTGTCAAAAACCTTTTCAGAATCAACAAAGTTAATATATAGCTGTCTCTGCCGTTCTGAGCACTGCTCTATAATGTTCCTGAGGGTGAATATATAATCTGCACATCTTCAGTTCTTTCTGAATCCCACTTGTTCTGTCCTCAGTTTATGGTTTACTGCTTTTGAAATTCTCTGGATAATTATCCTTACTAGTATTTTCCTGGGAATTGTTAGGAAACAATAGATGTGACAATATAACATCATGAAACTTAATATCTTTTCTGTTTCTTTTACTACATTACAATGTTCCTGGAACTGTCACTCTCCTCTTGGAAAAATGTTAAAATCACTGTTATAATATCACTGTTAATACTTTAGTAAACAAGTTCCTGATTCACTGTTCTTTAATACACCATTATAATCACTGCATTCAGGTTAATGTCCTGTAAGACTTATTTACTGGCATAAAAAACACAATAGACTTATCATAATAATAATAATAGTTGCCCATTGCAAGCAAAGATGGTGACAGCTTCAGACTTGAGTTGTGACACATCTGTGCCGTGATCTCATGTCAGACTTGAGTTGTGACACATCTGTGCCGTGATCTCATGTCAGACTTGAGTTGTGACACATCTGTGCTGTGATCTCATGTCAGACTTGAGTTGTGACACATCTGTGCCGTGATCTCATGTCAGACTTGAGTTGTGACACATCTGTGCCGTGATCTCATGTCAGACTTGAGTTGTGACACATCTGTGCCGTGATCTCATGTCAGACTTGAGTTGTGACACATCTGTGCCATGATCTCATGTGGCTAATTAGTCCTATTTTTGCTCTACAGGCCCTGCCACATACGGGGCACACATGGTTAGGGTCAATAGTACTGTTGCTGTGCATTCTGATTTTTCTTGCAGCACGCTTGCCTTCTGCCATATCAGCTAAATTCTGTTCTGCAATGCGAGTGCCTTGAGTAATGTTTGTCCGCCAGGCACAGCGATCCTGTGCGATAGTCTCCCAGGAGGAGACATAAATTTTGAGGCTGCTCAACGATGCTTTCAATGTGTCTTTGAAGCATTTCTTTCATCCCCCTACTGTTCTCTTTCCCATGGAGAGTTTGCTGTACATCAACTGCTTTGGGAGGTGTTTTTCAGGCATGTGAACAACATGTCTGGCCCATCTAATTTAGGCCCTCTGCAGCAATGTGTAGATGTTTGAGATATGTGCTCTGTTGAAGACCTCAGAATTAGATACTCTCATGCCACTTGATCCTGAGAATCCTGCAAAGACAGCTCATGTGGAAATGATTAAGCTTCTTGGCATGTTTGCTATGCACTGTCCATGTTTCACAGTTATACAGGAGGGTAGTGAGCACTATTGCATGATATACTTTTATCTTGGTGGCGGCACTAATTCCTTTACGATCCTAGACATTTACTCTTAGTCTTCCGAAAGCTGCACTTGCCTTTGCAATTCTGTTGTTGACCTCAGAGTCGATATTCGCATCTTTGGTAAGGGTACTGCCAAGATAAGTGAAGCTGTCCACCACTTGGAGACGTTGGTTCTTTACTGTGATATTTGGTTCACAGTAAGGTTTCCCAGGAGCAGGTTGCAACATTACTTCAGATTTCTTCGTATTGATGGTAAAACCAAAGTCATCACACGCTACAGAAAGCCTCCTCATATTGTTCTGCATGTCCAGTTCTGTGCAGGTGTTGAGGGCACAGTCGTCCGCAAAGACGAGGTCAGAGATCATTGTTTCATTCACCTTCATAAAGAACTGTAATCGTCTCAAATTGAATAGCTTCCCATCTGTCCTGTATCTGATGTGAACGCCATCACTACTGCCATGCGTAACATTAGACAGCATGGCAGCAAATATCATACTGAATAGTGTCAGGGCAAGCACACATCCCTGTTTGGTACTGTTTGTGATGGGAAAGGGTTCAGAAGGTTCTCCATCATTCAATACGCGAGCCATCATACCTTCATGAAACTGGCAGACAATTGAGATGAACTTATCGGGACAACCGAGTTTCGCCATAATTATCATCTTAGTCTGTCCTTATTGACAGTGTCAATGGCCTTGGTCAAGTAAATAAATGTTGTGTATAGGTCAATGTACTTTTCCTGGCATTTCTCCTGAAGTTGGCGTGTGGCAAATATCATATCGACTGTCCCGTGGCCTGCTTGGATACCACACAGACTCTCTGGAAGTAAGTTCTGCGATTCGAGATGAACATTCAAGCGATTGAGCAGGACTCGAGCCAGGATTTTGCCCGCAATAGATAATAGGGAGATTCCCTTATGATTATCACATGATTGATGATTTCCCTTTCACTTGAATATGTGAACGATGGTTGCATCTTTCAATTCTTGTGGTATCTGTTCTTCATCCCAGACTGAATGAAAGAGGCCTGTTAGTTCTCTGCAGCAGCATGCTGCCTCCAGCTTTATAAATCTCAGCAGGAATAGCATCTGATCCAGGGGCTTTGCCGCTGGACAGTACACTGGCTGCTTTCTTGACCTCTTCCATGCTGGGTGGAAGGTCAAGTCTATCGTTGACTGTAACTTGTGGTATGCTTGCAATGGCCTGGTCGTTGACGGTTGATGGATAATTTAAGATGACATTGAAGTGTTGTGCCCAGCATTCCAAAATCTGCGTTTTTTCAGTGAGCAATGCCATGCCATCAGCATTTAGGACTGGTGATGGCTGATTCGATTGAGGGCCATAAATTGCTTTCAGGGCATCATAAAAGTGCTTTGAGTCATTTCTGTCTGCAAATCTCTGTATCTCATCTGCTTTATTGCTGAGCCATGCATCATGCATTTTCCTGAGCTTATTCTGGACAACTCTGCGTATATTGGTAAAGGCTGACTTTTTGGATGTTGAGGAAGGGTTGCTTTGATAGTCTCTGTGCAAGTGATATTTTTCAGCCAGCAGTGTTTTAATATTCTCATCATTCTCATCAAACCAGTCAGGGTTCTTGCGTGTTGTATATCTTAAGCTCTCAGAGGCTACAGAGTACACAATGTTCTTCAGAGTGGCCCATTTTCCCTCTAAAGTGGTTTAACAGAGCTCAGCGTCTTTTAGACGGCTGTCCAAGTCCCTTGAGAAGCTCTCTGTGGTTGCTTTGCTTCTAAGTTTTGTGACCTTGAGCCTCTTCATGGGTTTCTGACTCTGGTGTCTTTGCTTGGGCTGTATGTTAAGTTTGAGTTTTGATACTATCAACCTGTGGTCAGTCCAGCATTCGGCACCACACATGGCCTTGGTCACTCTCACACTCTCATGTCACGTCTGACTTATCAAATGAGCACAGTGATGTAGCACTAGTAGCTACCTCACTAGTTGCTAGTTCTATGAGCTGGTTCTATAATTTGTGTCTATAAGCTGTTTCTCTATATAATGATTTCAGTCTCTCTTATGAGACAACTTTTTGTCCAGTATCTGACAGCAGCGCATCTGTCACATGAATCTCATCATTGTAGGCTTTCCCTCTCCATGGGCATTACCTAACATGATCTGTTGTACACTTTGTCTGATGACGTTAGCAAGAACTCACTCGTGTATCAATATCTCTCTTCTGATGCCTGACAGTTATCGAATAAACCCTCAACTCAAAGTTCACAGAGCTTCCTAGACCTGGCAGGCTACACACACTTACAGATGGTAATAGGCTTGGTGGCGAGTGCTTGCCCCATCCTCTGTGTTTGAAGAATTTTTGCGGTCTGTCCCGTTCACATATTCACCTTCCTTCTATACTCTCTGCTCTGCCTTATGAGAAGCAACGACGTCTCAACCGTTCTGTCTCTCCCACTTGTTCAGCAAAACACAGCTATTTTTAGTCTGGTGTGCTTTTACTGTAACTTTCCTTTCATCATTCTCAATCATGTCTCCACCAATTTCCTTTATTAATATCTGGTTTTACTCAGACGATCCTACGCTAACATTCCGTATAACTTTCTTATCATTTTGTCCATTATGTATTTAGCCCTCTTTAATAGAAGTGAGTTGGAGTCCTGGTAACTCAAGTTTTTGAGCATTAAATCACAAGTAACTTCCGTTATACTGCACAACTGACAATAATACTTATATCTGGACAATGGTAATCCTGTCTAATATTGGAACCTGCAGGTCCAGTCAGTTATAAACCATTATCTGCTTCAGAACTTCACTGGAAAGTTAGTCCATCTACACAAACTCTGCCTCCCTATTTATTTGGATTTTGCCTAGGGCGCTTGACTGCAGAACTCGCTTTGTTTCATATGCTAATGAGGTCGCTTTGCGATCCCCAATTCTACCAAAATATTGGGCTCAGCACGCATCTTGTGACACTACCATTGACCATGTCATCTGTCTGGTTTCAGTCTCATCTGTTTGGTGATTCACATGTTAACGTGTACTTCTTTGTGTGAACAAAATGTTCGTCCAATCATCAGGTTGTTAATGCTGCAAAAGCTTATTAGTTTTTTTCTTAACATGTGTGATTTTTTTACATAGACGGGGATGTCGGCCCTGCACTAAAACCCCCAACTTGGAGGACCAGGGTATCAGCGTTTGTCTGACCCCTATCCACACAAACCTGTCCAGCTTTGTTGAATCTACCAGGAGTAAAACTCCCACCTGGCATAGCTCTGGGGGTTATCAGGGTGTGCAAGCTGCCATACCGCTACAAGGTATAGGTACCATTGATGGCAGAACAATCACATAATTATCAGGAAATTGTGCTCATCAGTTTGTAACTACACTTTGCTAACAAATTTTAACTAAACATATATGATACGCATCATTATTTATCTTTGCTCATTATTTTTATTGTTACAGGTGTTTATTCTTGTCACCTGTGCAACACTCATTTCTTCCAACTTGATGTCCTGGATAAGCATATGAAAGCAATACACAGAGATGGAGGCTGGGAGTTTGATAATAAATGCAGGGATCTTCAGAATATGTTACCACAGGACAATGGAAATAACATGAATGAAGCAGCGAGGAAGATTGGAGATGTCACTTTTAATGATGTCGCAAGAGAAGATAGCATCAACCTGAGTCTCACTGATAATGAAGCATCAGTGAACCTCATCAACAGTCAGGAAAGGACCTCTACAGGTTTTGACAACCTACACAGTAGTGAATTAGGTTTTAAAAATCAAGTCTGCAACATAAATTGCAGTACTCTATTTTCTGCCAGTGAGTTAAATGTTCAGGTTTGTGTGAGTGACAGAGCTGTTGCTACTTGCAGTGATTTAATCATTCAGTCTCACATGAAACTAAAGGAAAGTATGTCCTACAAGTGTGATATGTGTGGTGTATTTTTTACTGTGAAAGATTACATACATCAACATAACAGAATATATATACAAGAGAAGCCTTACAAGTGTGAAGTTTGTGCTGCAGAATTTAATGAAAGTTGTAGCCTAAAATTATGTGAAAGAATACATACAGGAAATAAAACTTACACGTGTGATGTTTGTGGAGCAGCATTTACTCGGACAAGCAAGCTACAAGGTCATAAAAGACTACATATAGTAAATAAACCTTACAATTGGGATGTTTGTGGAGCAGCATTTACTCAGACTCAGCACATACAAAATCATAAAAGAATACAAACAGGAGAGAAGCCTTACAAGTGTGATGTTTGTGGTGCAGCATTTACTCTGAGTAGTAGTCTACAAAGTCATAAAATAATACATGCAGGAAATAAACATTACAAATGTGACGATTGTGGTGCAGCATTTACAAAGAAAAGTCGCCTACAAATCCACATAAGAATACATACAGGAAATAAACCGTACAAGTGTGATGTTTGTGATGCAGCATTTACTGTGAGTAGTCATCTACAAAGTCATAAAAGAATACATACAGGAGAGAAGCAGTACAAGTGTGATGTTTGTGATGCAGCATTTACTGAGAGAAGTAGTCTACAAAAGCATAAAAGAAAACATACAGGAGAGAAGCCTTACAAGTGTGATGTTTGTGGTGCAGCATTTACTGTGAGTTGTAATCTACAAAGTCATAAAAGAATACATACAGGAGAGAAGCCTTACAAGTGTGATGTTTGTGATGCAGCATTTGCTTTGAGAGGTAATCTACAAACGCATAAAAGAATACATACAGGAAATAAACCTTACAAGTGTGATGATTGTGGTGCAGCATTTACTATGAATTGTCACCTACAAAGGCATAAAAGAATGCATACAGGAAATAAACCTTACAAGTGTGATGTCTGTGGAGCAGCATTTACTCAGAGTGATAATCTACAAAAGCATAAAAGAATACATACAGGAGAGAAGCCTTGCAAGTGTGATGTTTGTGGAGCAGCATTTACTCAGACAAGTCACCTAAAAAAGCATAAAAGAATACATACAAGAAATAAACCTTACAAGTGTGATGATTGTGGGGCATCATTTACTACGAATAGTCACCTACAAATGCATAAAAGAATACATACAGGAAATAAACCTTACAAGTGTGATGTTTGTGGTGCAGCATTTACTCTGAGCAGTAGTCTACAAAGTCATAAAAGAATACATACAGGAAATAAACCTTACAAGTGTGATGTCTGTGGAGCAGCATTTACTCTGAGCAGTAGTCTACAAAGTCATAAAAGAATACATACAGGAAATAAACCTTACAAGTGTGATGTCTGTGGAGCAGCATTTACTGTGAGTTGTAATATACAAAGTCATAAAAGAATACATACAGGAGAGAAGCCTTACAAGTGTGATGTTTGTGGTGCAGCATTTGCTGTGAGATGTAATCTACAAACGCATAAAAGAATACATTTACTTACTTAGTCATTCCCCTTCTACCGTGAGGTGTAGAGGTTTGGAAGAGAGAGCGCCAGACTATTCTATCAGCTGTCTTCTTCTTGGCCTGGTTCCATTCTAGTCCTCAGTCTTTCAAAGATTGTCTAATGTTGTCCTCCCAGTGGACTCTGGATCATCCTGGAGGTTTGGATCCCTGGCTCTTTGTTTCCCATGCTTGTCATGGTAGCTGATCTTCTCCCATTCTGCAGACATGGCCAAACCATCTTAGTTGGGACTGTTCTATTTGGGTCTGCAGCGGGTGGGATTTAAGGCCTTGACGTATTGTCTGGTTGCTGACCATGTCTCTTCTTGTTACTTCAACCACTTTCCTCAGATACCTCATTTCTGAGGTTTGGATCTGGCTTTTGTGGGTTGTAGTCATTGCCCATGACTCGCATCCATATGTCAAGACTGGGACATAGGTGGAGCGGTATACAGCCATCTTCGTTTCTTACCAACCTCTTTCTTGCTGAGGAATCTTCAATTTATGGCCTGAAAAAGTCTCCCAGCCACTGCTTTTCGAGTGGCCAACTCTTCTTTGATGCCTCCCTTTCGGTCTATAATAGCTCCGAGATATTTAAAGTGGTCGACCTGCTCCAGGACCTGTTCTCCCAACTTAATCTGATGTTTTCTTTCTTCTCATGATATCACCATAGATTTTGTTTTAGAGCTGCTTATGACCATCCCTCTCTTCTCCAGCTCTTCCTTCCGGACTTGCAGGTTGGATTGGAGATGTGTCTCTGATTTAGCAATCAGGACAACATCATCAGCAAATGCTAGCTCTGAAATACAGACCTATCTCATCTTCCGGTACCCCACTGAATACTTTCTTGTTATCTCCTTACATGCCTTGATGACATCGTCCATGAGGAGTATGAAAAGATAAGGTGACAGGATATCGCCTTGTCTTACACCAGTGGTTGTCTGAACTCTTCTGACTTACAGCTTGCTGTCCTCACATAATTGCTGCAAGACTTGTAGAAGCTCTGTATAGCATGAATCAGAGGTGCTGGAATGTTCTTCCGTACCAAACAGTCCCAAAGTTTGCTCCAGGGGACCCTGTCAAACGCCTTTTCCAGATCTATGAAACAAAGATGGATCTCACTCTTATACTCAAGGGCCTTTTCACTCAGCTGCCTGAGTGTGAAGATTAGGTCTTGAGTACTTTGGTTTGCTCGGAATCTGCACTGGGCTTCATCCAATTGTGGCTCAGCTAGGCATCGGAGTCTCTGCTCTAGGATTCTAGAGTAGATTTTACCAGGGACACTGAGAAGGGATATGCGTCTGTGGTTTCCACATTGTCGATTGTCACCCTTTTTGAAAATCGGTGTTATGATGGCAATCTCCCAATCCTTTGGTATGGCCTTGTTGCACCACGCTGTCTGTAGGACCCTTAGGAGTAATAGGTCACCTGATGCTCCCATGTACTTAACCATTTCTGGTGTTATACCATCATGCCCTGCTGCTTTACCCATCTTGATTTTCTCCAGTGCTGCCTTCAGTTCTTCCATCTTTATGTCATCTTCACCACCATTGGTTTTCTCTTCTGTGCTAGTGGTTATCATTTCTGATGCTTGACCTTGCTCACCATCAAGGAGTTCTAAGAAATATTCTTTCCATCTTTCCATTACTTCCTTCGGAGAAGTAAGCAATTTGCCTTGCTTGTCCTTTATAAATTTAAGAGGGCATTGTTTTTCCTTCCTCATGTTCTTTAGGGTCTTATAGAACAATTTCTGGTTTTCTTGCGCATCCTTTTCTAGCTTTTCTCCAAATTCTTCCCAGGACTTCTGTTTTGCTGCTAGCACCTTGTTCTTTGCTTCTGTTCTGAGTATCACATATTCTCTATATTTCTCTATTTGTCCTGCTGTGTTTTTAGCTCCTAAGTATTGTTTCCATGCCATTTTCTTCTCTCTTATTTTCTCTTTGACTTCTTCTGTCCACCAAGGGGTCCTCTTTCTCTTGTTCCCAAGTCGGACTTCACCACATGCTTCTGCAGCAGCTGTCTTTATGATGTCCTTGAATTTAAGCCACATGGTTTCCAAGTCATCAGGTTGTTCTTCTGGGTTTCTCACCGCTGTAACAATAAGCCCCTGATATCTGGTCTTAATTTCTGGCTCTTTCAGCTTGTAGGTCTTAATGCTCATTTCTTCCGTTCATTTACTTTGTTTCTTGCGTGGTGCTGGGCAGTTCCTAGGCTGAGCAACTCTTTCAGTTGTTCTTTTGATTGTAAGCAGGTAGTGATCACTTCCAATCTCTGGCCCCCTCCATACTCTAACATCCCTGACATATTTGAATGAGCTCCTCCTAACAATGGCATAGTCGATCACTGACTTCTCATTCTTTGTTGGTTCACACCTAGTGTGTGCATGTATGCGCTTATGGGGGAACTTTGTGTTGGTAATGATCAGATTCTGCTCACTGCAGAATCTAAGGAGTCGCTTTCCATTGTCATTGAGAGTATCTTCCCATATCTTCCGATAACTCCACCCCATCTAGCATGGTCATTTCCAACTCTGGCGTTGAAATCTCCGAGCATGATAATTTCATCTAGGCAGTCATCCACTGTCCTTTGAAGCAGCTCGAAGAATTCTTCCTTGACCTCTGCTCTCTCATCCTCATTTGGCCCATACACTATGACCAGGTTGACTATGGTTTCTCCTTCTTTTAGTTTTACAACCATAATGCGCTCCGAGACAAAGTTCCATCCCTTGATACTTTCTCTCTGGTTTTTGGCCACAATGCAACCCACGCCCCCTCTAGCTCTTTCAGATGTGGGTACACCACTGTATAGCAGAGTGTTGCCATCGAGATCCATGACTCCTTGTCCCTTTTTCTTTGTTTCGGTAATAGCCAGGATTTCTAGTTTTGCTTTCCTCATCTCTTCCATCAGCTCCTCTTCTTTCCCATTTATACTTCTTGTGTTCCAAGTTCCGTAAGTTGTAGTCCGTAGTCCGTTCCAGTTCATCACCTTTAGAATCAGTCCGGTTTTCTCTCTTATATTACTTGTAATCATAGTTTAAGACAAACAGGTGATTGGCCTGTTGTGCCTTTGCATGGTGGAGGGGTGTTACGGTGTTATTTTTAAATGATGGCGTCTGCTGGGGTTTACCCATGTGCAAACGTTTAGGGGTCATTAGTATTTATAGAATATGTCGATATTTTACGGTATAGTGAACGCGAAATATATGCGGAGATGATGACGCATTCGCGTTGGGTAGGTCACGCCGGGTGACTTGGTTACTGGGCCTTTGTTACGTTATCCGTCAAGCATGAAGGTCGTGTCTTGTAATTCTTCCAAGGAATTAAGGCTGAGTATATAGCCTATATATTTATAGATGAATCGATGTAGACTTCAGGGTCAGTTCGGAAATTAATCTAAGCATGAGATTAATTAAATTAAATTAACTAATAATGGAAGAAGAATCGTATTGTGATTCAATTTGTAGATGTCAAGAACTCATGTGCTCACTTCTGGCTGTTGATTAAACAGCGCACGTATATAGCCACGATGTTCTTCTGACACATTGTTTTGACACGGACGGACATGTATTCTATGCATGTAGTTTCCTAATGAACTATGTATTAATTATATCGGTATGTACCACTATTTGAACTGTTCTTCGTGCGTCAATTTGTATTAAATATTGGACTCAATCGAAGGCTTACCACATTCCTTGGATTACGTTTTGATTGCTTCAACTTTGCATTGTTGATGTCCTTTGACCTGGTGAACTCTTTCTTGTAAAAGTTAATAGAAAATAAATGGATCAGTTCGTACGGAGCCCGGGGTTTGCTTGGACACAAGTGCGTAACGATAATTAAGCAAGCATCCCAACTGAACTTACAATAATAAACAAAGGACCCTCCAACACCAGTAAACCACCCACGCAACAGTGGTGGCCATGTGGTAGGGAACTGGAATTTTATTGAAGAAAAATACTCAAGATTAGCAAGTTGAAAGAAATAATTTTCCTTCGAGCGAAATGAAACACTTTTTTTCTATCTACACCGATGACGTCACACCCGCTTTGGCAACAGTATGAATCCGCTGTAGTGATGGCAGCCGCACTTCAACGTCTTCGAAGAAATTATTTTTATAAACGTTTAATTGAACATTGCAAAAATAGATTCCATCAACATGAGCAGTAAATATAGGTCCTACTGTCCGTTGGCGAAGCAAGCACTGTATGAATCTATCGAGGCAAAAAGATAAGTAACTTATTTGAAGGTTACAATAAGTCAGTCCTATTTGTCCTACAAATGCCATGTTCTTCTTTTTTTTTTATGTATCCATGTTATATATTTGTTTTTTGTCTTTTGCATGTAGCGGGTATGGATGGGCGGCGGTTCGGAATGAATAAAAATGGCTCTCAGGAGGCCGATATTCATTCTGAATGTTCCTAAGGCTGTGAATTAATAGCACCTCGCGAAGAAAGCGTCGAATTATCGTTATCGGTGATCATTCGGGTTCGGTCTTGCATTAATTCACTTTGCATGTTAGGTGTATAGTCATGTTATAACTGTTGTTTTCATGTGTATTTGGTTCTTCATTTTTATTCATTTACAGTCCTATGTTCGTAATCTATCTTGTTATTCTGATCTAGCTATCTTTTATTTTAATTAAATGTATTGTATTAACGTCAAATGAGTCCTGTGACGTCATCTTTCATAGTACCAAATATGTTCGTTTCCTCAGTTAACCTTCACCCTTCTACATTTCCGGTTAGTACACTTGGTTTTATAATAGCATTTATTTTTGTGAAGGTGTCACTTTTGTATTGTGCTCCTGTTCTGTAATCCTTGGTTAACCCATTTGTATTGTTTGTATTCATTACATATTTTATTAATTTAATATTAATGCTATAATTTCTTCATTAATTATAGTGTAGATGAATATGATTAAATTTTTATCAGCTTTGATGAGGAATTAGGGACTTTGCACATATTTGCAGTAGTGGTCCTAGAAATGGGCAATGCACTTTATGCCTCATGATTATGGCATAAGATATAATGATTAATAATTAAGACATATTTGATATAAATTAGTACACTTTCTCAGTACTATATTGGGGACTTAGTGACAATTAAGATTAATTAACTTAGTTATTTAGGAATAATACACATAATTATTAAATATTAATATTAAGTGCTTGATATAATTTCAGCAACTTATATAACTAATTATCATAACTATTTATGATAGATATTAATGAGTATATATGTAATATTTTGTAAAAATATTATAGATTGTGGAACTTATACATAACAATACAGTAATATTACAATTTCTTGTATTAATTATTCATTCGTTGAGTAATTATAATTATCGACATAGATTATATTGTTGATTACAATACATAAGTAATTGAATACTTGAATTAATTCAACTTCAAATAATGCTTACCTTGATCCATTTCATTAAAATTGGAAAAGATTGTAATAAAAAAGGGAGAGGCACTCCTTGAATTTGCTGAACAACAACTGGCAAGATATAAAAAGGAAGCAGAGATGGAAGAACTTGACAGAAAGGAAAGCTGAAAGGAAAGGCCATTGCTAAAGCAGAGATGGAAGAACTTGACAGAAAGGAAGCTGAAAAGAAAGCCCTTGCTAAAGCAGAGATGAAAGAGTTTGAAAGAAAAAAGGCGAAAAGAAGGCAGAATTAAGGCAAGAAGAAGCAAGAAAGATAGCAAGAGATGAAATCGTACGGAGTGAAGAAGAGAATAAATTGAAACGACAAGAAAGCATATTGGAGCAAGAAATGGCATTGGAACGGCTTAAACTGGAAGCAGCAAAACTTAATTCAGAGGGTGCTGCAGCAAATCAAAATGATATTGCTCAATCTGGATCTTCATCCACCGACTTATAAGGTAATTATTACTTTAAACTACCACCATTCAAGTTACACAGTGGATGGCCTTTCATCGTGGCTGGCGCGCTTTGAGGCTATATGTAAGGTAA
Source organism: Oreohelix idahoensis (assembly GCA_024509875.1). Taxonomy (NCBI): domain Eukaryota; kingdom Metazoa; phylum Mollusca; class Gastropoda; order Stylommatophora; family Oreohelicidae; genus Oreohelix; species Oreohelix idahoensis. The sequence goes on along the minus strand of JAMPIV010008913.1, from coordinate 15,429 downwards.
ATAACCTTGACAAAACTGCATGGGCACTTAAACTTCAGGAATTTCTGGATGGCGCACCTGCAAGTGCAGCACAAAACATTCATCCTACATTAGAAACAGCTTATGAGGCCATTAAGACGTTGTGTATTACGTCGTTTCCACTTGAACGAAGAGGCATGTAGATTACGTTTTAAAATTTTGTTGCCAGATAACAATAAAGAATTCACAGGTGTTAGTGCCAGCATACGCAATACTTTTAACAGATGGGTTGAACTGGCAGGTGTCAACAAATCTTACGACAAGTTAGTCGATTTGTTATTGAGAGATAAAGTGTTATCTTCTGTCAGCTCACCATTCTTTGCTTATTTGCAAGAAAGAAAACCAGAAACAATTGATGAGTTAGAAAAAAATTTCTTTAAATTACTGTACAGCACATCCGAATGCTAATATTTCTGGCTCGTTGATAAGAGAACCACTTCCTGTAGCCTCCAATATGGCATATAATAATAACAAACCGAGAACACACAGTGTGGACAGAGGTAGGTTCAAAGGAAACTATGACAATAATTTTCATAAGGGACAGAATAACTTCAACAATAACTTTAATAGAGGAAGACAACAAACCAGAAATTATTCACCTCAGTCCAGATACAACAGTAATCCTCGCAACTCAAGTTTTATAATTGGTCCATATCAATATAATAATGGTAACAATTGGAAGAAAGAATAAGCGATAATTAATTATAACTCGAGACATCGAGATAACAAATTATAAAATAGACGACAACGAGATAAAATTCAACTAATTATCTCGTAATCGTTCCCATTCTCGTGGATCTTCACATTATAACCATAATAACCTCCGTGGCAGCAGTGACACATGATTATCACCCCTAAGGTTCAGGTTCCCCACCTAACGATAATACAATGAATTCTTCTGCTGCATGCTTTGCTATAAATTATAACGTGGCAAATATTGCCCACAATGCAATCTTATTTTTCAGAAGGCAAAGGAGACAGTGCTAAACTGCGGACACATTCCACCAGAAGTATGTGTTGCAGCTAAGGATGGAACAGGCTCTCTGATTTTTACCAGAGGGTTAGTTAACGGTTCGATAGTTTCTGTATTGAGAGATTCGGGGTCCACAACCATTGGAGTGCGACAGGCGCTGGCACATCCTAGCTGTGCCAACGGGGGAATATGTTCGTATGCATGACTTTTGGGGGAACTATTGAGTTTTACCCCACACTATTATTCATGTTAAACACACCTTTTTTTCACAGGTAACGTGAAGGTATGCATGCTTCAGAATCCAATTGCAGATCTGATGTTGGGACGCATCCATGGTAGTAAGGATTGTTCCCCACAGGAAATTGAGGAATGGGAATTAAAGAATGTGCAATCTTAATTGCAAATGCTAACACTGTCATTGCAAACAGCTACATTACGGGCCAACACAATAAATACATGTGGTACAGTGTTCTCCAATTTCAGTCTCAGTCCCATTCTGGAAATCGATAAAGGAGAAGGATAAGACTACCTCCTACAGGATAAAAAGTATACTAAACAACCAGTCCATCCTAGGAAGATTAGAAAAATCATGTTCGAGGCAGATATACCTTTTCTCAAGAGAAATGCCCGCCAAGTCGGAAAGATAGATGTTGGCGACAGGATCATATTAACAGTGATCTGAATAAAAATGGTTGAAAATGGATAGAGAAAAAAGAAGGGATGTTCCCGAACAAAGGTAATGATGGTGAAGTATTCTAATGAACTTAACTAATAAAAATTAGGACAAATAAATATGTCAAATCATTATGAGACATCATCTCATAAAACTACCATATCCAAAAAGATTAAATAGAAAGAACTATTTATCACGTTAGTGACACTGATTCCCACTTACATTGGGAAGGTGCAATATTCTCGCACCGTGTTTAGTGCGCAATCTGCCACAAAGGTACCATGATGGCAGGCACTTAGCAATTTCTTTAATGACACGGCAGACGTTATGTGATGTACGGGTTGTTTTGTCACCTACCAATGACAGGTATGGTTTGAGGCAATGGTTACATTTTCGTAACCAATAGAGATTGCTCGAATGGTCATCGAGCATGATAATGGTGCTTACATTTAACCATCAATTCTCTACGGTTACAATTAGTACCTAAAAGCTGCAATCACGCCAGATAACATGCATATGATAATACAATTGTCTCATATCATTGATGACTCATCATAGTCATTCATCATTTCTTTTCTTTTACTGGTCCTTATAAGGTTACTGAATAAAAATTTCAGACGTTGATTACGGTCTTAGATATCAAGGGACACAGAAAGATATTCCCATAATTAATATGCTCAAGGCCAATTTCATACACGGACCTATAGACACTTACAGTCAATTTTTCATGAATTAAGATGACAATACTGTAATCTGCTTGTCATTATTCCTGATCTATCTGTTATACAGGAGGAAGAGTCTTCTTTCCTGAAGTGCAGATGGCATATGCCTTTAACCTGTACTTACTGATCCAATCTACTGAATCTTGGCATGATGTGACCATTTCTTCTACGGTTACACCGCAACAGCATCAACGCATTGCTGATCTTCTACAATCTTTCCCAGATGTGTTAACTGATGTACCGGGTTGCACATCTGTAATTAGTCACGATATTATTTTGAACGATGATACACCAATTCGTGTTCATCCTTATTCTGTACCTCTACATTTTCTGAGTAAGACATCTCAGGAACGCGAACCTATGATATCATTAGGTATTATTGAGACTAGTACATCTCCATTTTCTTCTCCTTTAGTCATTGTCCGGAAAAAGGACAACAACATACGTTTATGTGTTGACTATAGGAAACTTAATGCGCAGACAGTACCGGATAGCGAACCACATCCTATCCTTGACGATTTACTTCCTCGTCTATCCAATGCTACACTTTTCACTAAAATTGCCTTACCTAAAGGTTATTGGCAGATTCCACTAACCGAAAGAGCCAAATACTACACAGCATTCTCAACTACACGAGGTCTTACCAGTGGAACGTGATGCCTTTTGGGCTAATGAAATGCTCCAGCTACCTTTTATTTGTCGCATGATGCGAAAATTTTATCAGGTAGATCAGATATATAATTACATATATTGACGACATATGTTTGTTCAGTATTCATCATTTATGAGGAACATTTTTTGGGATCTTAAATCATTTTTGGAATTATTGCGTCGGATAACCATTTAAAGACCGCTAAACCAACTTAAGATTCAAATATAGCGTGTAAATGAGATAACATTCCATGGGACACATTATTGGAATCGGGACGTATCCAAACAATTCCCAGTACGGTTTCTAAAATATTAAATTTATCTGTTCCTCAAACAAGAAACAGGTTAGGAGTCTGTTAGGTTTATAATCCAATACTATATGCAGATTTGTACCTCACCTAACATCCATCACGTCTGTCCTGTCATCATTACTAAAGAAGAACATGCCTTTAAGGATAAATTGGACAGACGAATGTGACAAAACCTTTCGCACTATCTTAAAAATATTTTAATGTCTACCTATTTTAAGAATACCAGATGCTTCTAAAAAGTTTGTTCTAACGTAAGATGCGAGTAATTTACGGACTCGGGCAATGTCTACTGCAATATCATGACGATGTTCCTTCACCCCCGTAATGTATGTCTCACGCAAACTGAAAACCTCCTTAAACGAAATATTCCACTGTGGTGATCGAGAATTGCTCTCCGTAATCTGGGCAATACAAAGTTTGGGGAGAAGTTTTTTATTGGGATCAGCATTCCTGATCCAGACTGATCAGAAATCAGTGGCAGCATTACGTAGCTCAAAGCATAAAAGTGCTAAACTTGCACGATTTGCTATCACGTTGCACCCCTACGAATTCGAGATACAGTCGATAGCTGGAACAGAAAACGTCAATAGCCGACACTAGTCAAGACATCCTACGGAATCTGAATGAATTTTCAATTTCAAGAAATTTTCTGACTAGTCAAGCATTACATTTGCAATAAACATCAGTATTGATATGCAAGTCAAATATATACAACAAATTCAGTTGGACTTCCTACCTAAATAAGGACATTTTGAAATAAACTATGGTGATCAAAATATCAAGATTTACGGATCGTTGAAGGTTTTGAACTTCAATTCCACTTGAGTATCACTCAAAATAACACAATCGCTGATGAAGAAGGGGACAAGATACTTTTGATGACATAGTCAATTAACTTTCAAAATTTTAATAAAGGAACTAACAATGAATGGATCATCAAATCATAATTTGATAATATGAACCTTGCGTCTTAATGAATTTTCATACAATTCAACAGCAGTTAACAACAATTGGATCTTCATGTCCAATATTATTAATTTTTCTAAATTAGTATATAATAGATAATAAAGTCAAAGTGTGATGAAATAAAAAAAATAAAATATACTAAGAAAAGATGAAACAAAAGAATATCACACCAATTTAAACCTTTTAATTAGTGTAATTATCAAGGTAATGGATAATACATTATGACATTTTCATATACATAGTTTTAAAATGTATGAATTTTTTTCTGTTCTTTTGATTATGTCAATCTAATTAGGTGTCTAATCCTTACACTTCATTTTCACACACATTCTAATTTAATGTAGACTTTAATATTTGGTTTTAATTGTCCGTACTTCTCAATTTTTATTTCTTTTATACTCTCTTATACTATTTCTCATTTTCTTTCAATTAGATATTAATTAGTTAAAATACCAATACGTATCATACTATAATTAATTATTTTAATTTTAAGTTAGACTTAGAATAATTTTAATAACACCTCACATTATTAGTTAGTTCTATATCATACAAACAAAATTAATTAGTTAATTTAATTAGTGACAGTAACAATTTACCTTGTTTAATATAAGTTATATGTATGATATGACGTTGATTTTTATTTATAAGATATTACTGAACATGACTGCGACACTGTTCTTAGAATAGAACAGTATCATCGTAGTTCATAATCGTCGGGTTTTGTTAAATATTTGATTAAATATAATTAATAAAAAAAAAACTATCTATTTCATAGATTTTTTTTATTTATATGCCCCCGTCTGACAGGAAACTCTGTTTACGGTGTTATTTTTTAAAATGATTGGCGTCTGCTGGGGTTTACCAATGCGACAAACGTTTAGGGGTCTCATTAGTATTTATAGAATATGTCGATATTTATACGGTATAAGTGAAACGCTCTAAAATTATATGCGGAAAAAGATGAATGATGGTACGGGCATTCCGCGTTGGGTAGGTCACGCCGGGTTGACTTGGTTACTGGGCCTTTGTTACGTTACTCCGTCAAGCATGAAGGTCAGTGTTTGTAATTCTTCTTTCCAAGGAATTAAGGTGAGTATATAGCCTATATTATTTATAGATGATCGATGTAGACTTACAGGGTCAGTTTCGGAAAATTAATCTAGAACATGAGATTAATTAAATTAAAACTAATAATGGAAGGAAGAATAGTATTGTGATTCAATTTGTTTGATGTCAAGAAATACATGTGCTCCACTTCTGGCTGTTGATTAAACACGCGCATGTATATAGGCCACCGATGTTTCTTCACTGACACATTTGTTTTTGGACACGGACAGACATGGTAAATACTATGCATGTAATTTCCTAATGAAACTATGTATGAAACTATTATCTGGAAGTACCACAAATGTGAACTGTTTCATCGAGCGTCTCAATTAGTTATTAAAATATAGGACTCAATCGAAAAGGCTTACCCACCAGTCCTTTGATTACGTTCTTGGAAATTTTTTTTTTTTTGCTTCAAACTTTGTTGCATTGTTGATGGTCCATTTGACCTGGTGAACTCTTTCTTGTAAAAGTTATAGATAATTAATATGGGATCATTTTTCGTACGGAGCCGGGGTTGTTTGCTTGGACACAAGTGGCGAAACGATAATTAAGCAAGCCATCCCCAACTGAACTAACAATAATAGAACAAAGGACCCTCCAACTCCAGTAAAACCACTCCACCGCAATCAAAGGGGACTCCCCTCCTTATGGCCTCCCATGCAGGGCGGCCCGCCCTCCTCCTTTTTCACATCCGGGCTTGGGACCCGGCATAGGCGGACGTCTAATAAAAGGGAATTTTTTTTACATACAAGGAAATAAACCTTACCAAGTGTTATGTGATGTTCTGAGGAACAGCATATTATATGACGTGTAAGTACTTCTACAAAAAGCATAAAAGTAATACATACAGGAGAGAAAGCCTTACAAAGTGTGATGTTTGTGAGTGAGCAGCACTTTACTACTTTCAGGTCCACCTACAAAAGGCATAAGAAGAATGCATACAGGAGAATTAAACCTTACAAGTGTGGAAATCTGAGGAGCAGAATTTTACTTGAGAGAAGTAAATTCTAACAATACGCATTATAAAAGAATACATAAAGGTGAGAAGGCCTTACCAAGTGGTGATGTTTGTGTGAGCAGCACTTTACTCGGAAAGGTCAACCTACAAAGGCATAAAAGAATGCATTACACGGAAATAAAACTCTATACAATGGTGTGAATGTTTGTGGTGCTGCATTTTACTGAGAGTGGTTAATCTACAGAGTCATTAAAAGTTATACTTATCTTAATGTTAGGTGATAGTGTGCTTGCTGCTGCTTGCACAGTGATTTAATCATTTCAGTCCTCACAAAGATAATAGAGGAAGACATATTCCTACAACCGAATTTTGACTAAAACGGCGTGGGGGTTGGCAAATAGCTGAGTGAGTCCTGTTTAGGGCATTTATTATATGAGAATTGATACATGTTGGTTCATTTCAGGAACTTCTCTTAGTATCTTAGTATCTATCAACACTGATCAGATTAAGCCAGTCAACTGAATTGGACATTTGTATAAGATGGTAAATGCGCTCCTGATATAACTAAATAGTTGTTGAAAAGAAGTGGCACCACGCCAGTGCTAGGAAGGCCACATATAAAAATAAATATGAGGTGATTATAGAATCGTTGTGATCATCATTTATTGAGAAAGATTACCTAACGATAACAACATCAAAGAAGGACATTACAGGAGAGAATCCACTTACTGGTTTGAAGTTTGTGATGAAGAATATATTCAGTGTCTTCTTCTTGTTGGTCCTGATATAAAAGCAATCAACGACCAACACATTTCATTGTGACCTTGTCAGGGCATCAACAACAAACAGACACTACTATGGTGTCCATGATTAATGCAAATCAATGGACCAAACACATCTCATTGTTGCCTTGTGCAGCGTCTGCAAACAAACAGTTTCTTACCTTTGGTCAGCAATCAAAAGACCAACACATACTCATTGTAGCCTTGCAGGGCTGGCAACAAAACTGTCTCTACTTAGTGTCTTGATAAAAGCAAATCAAATGACCACAAACACATTCTCATTGTGCCTTGCAGTGGCAGGCAACAAAACTGTCTCAATCATCTACTTGGTCTTGAATTAAAGCAATCAATGACGCAACACAATCTCATTTGTTTGCCTTGGTAAGGGCAGCAATCGAACAAACTGTCTACTACTTTGCTTGTTTCAACAGCCATCCTTCATTTGCAGCCCCAGCTTTTGGTTCATGCTTAAAACATTTCAAGCTCACCACAGTTCGCCGTCATGTGGCTTTTTGCCAGCCTTGACTTTCACATTCCTTCTGTAGTCCCATTGCATTGGTAGTTCTGGTGATGGTGTCATGGATCTCTTCTGAGGATGTGGGTCAACTCATTTCCCAATGTTTACACCAACTTTACGATTGGTGCGCACATGTGCTTGGTGGAATCGAATCACCTAATAAGGTCATCATAGAATGTTCTTGGCTGGTGATGGTGTTCGGCGCAGGAAAATTAAAAATAAATGTTCCTTATGCATAATTTATCATAGTACGTGGGCCAACAATTTCATGAAAGGATACACGCAGGGGAAGTGTAAATGTTTGAGGGTGCAGGAACATTTACTGTAATAGGTAGGTCTCACAGGACTAATTGTGGTACAGTAGGACAGATACCTTACAATTGTTGATGGTATAGGTGATTGTAAGCATTTACTGCGACAAGTAACTTACAAAAATAAAAGATAGTACATACAGATATTAAAACATTACATGTGTCATGTCTGTGAGGCAGCATTTACTGAGACAAGTAAACTTACAAAAAATATAAGAGAATACATACAGATAGTAAACTTACATGTGTCATGTCTGTGAGGCAGCATATTACTGAGACAAGTAACTTACAAAAATATAAGAGATACATACAGATAGTAAACCATTACATGTGTCATGTCTGTGAGGCAGCATTTACTGAGACAAGTAACTTACAAAAATATGAGATTACATACAGATAGTAAACATTTACATGTGTTCATGTCTGTGAGGCAGCATTTACTGACGACAAGTAAACTTACAAAAATATAAGAGATTACATACAGATAGTAAACATTACGTGTTTCATGTCTGTGAGGCAGCATTTTTTTACTGAGACAAGTAAACTTACAAAAAATATAAGAGATTACATACAGATAGTAAACATTACATGTGTCATGTCTGTGAGGCCGCATTTACTGAGGGACAAGTAACTTACAAAAATATAAGAGATTACATACAGATAGTAAACATTACATGTGTTATATTTGTGTCATGTCTGTGAGGCAGCATTTACTGGAGACAAGTAACTTACAAAAATATAAGAGAATACATACAGATAGTTAAACATTACATATGTCCATGTCTGTGAGGCAGCATTTACTGAGACAAATGTAACTTACAAAAATATTAAAGAGATTACATAAGATAGTAAAACAATCGTCAGAACCATTACGTGTGTCATGTCTCTGAGGCAGCATTAACTGAGGACATGTAACCTTACACAAAAATATATGAGATTTCCATACAGTTAGTACAACAATTATGAGTGTCGATGTCTGTGAGGCAGAATATACTCAAAAGAGGGTTGCCTACAAAATTATATAAGACAAAAAACAGGAGAGATGCCCTAAACATGTTATTTTTTTTTATGTTTTCACGTTTTTTGGTGTCAAAGTCAATTTACCACACAGAGATATTTCTCACATAAAACAAAAGAAGATTTACACGGAGAGAAAACCTCACAATTTAAATTAATTAATTATGACTTTTTGATGAACACATTTAGGTTTGTCCATAGCTCAAGGGAACATATCCAAATCATTGGTGTCTTCAGCAAAAATGGATGATATTACGACTTCAGTCCAAACACAGAACTAATCAAACAAAGAAGTCTGACCATGTTTAATGAGAGATTACAAGAAGATTAATGAAAATTTGTAAAAAGGAAATAAAAAAAACAGTTATTCATGTTAGCCAACAAATCTAATCATTAGCATTTCTCAAACTGATATCCATGGAGCATAAGTGATACTGTGAGACTTGTGGAAAGGTTTTCCATGTAGAACCAGTTATTACTTACACCTTTATTTTCAAACATTTAAAATAATTAAAGAGTGAAACCTAAGGACATGCAAAACAGTTAAATATATCAAAATACACACAAAAGCTATGTTCCAGGACCACACCATGTAGAAAATTACAGACGACAAAAACCAGGCCTAACAAGAATAATATCAGAAGTGATATTAATCACTGAGAATCAAACCCAGGACCTTCCACATGGCACACTCCAACCTATACTACAAAAAACAAATCTCAGCACATCTTAACTGACGAGCTGAACAACCACAGCAAACTCTCTAAATACCGGCTCTCAACAAATTCCCTAAACATTCAGCCAATAGAAGTAGGAGCTACAAATCAGCTACAAAAGTAAACTGTTCAACAGATTATGAAATTGGCATTGGACAGAGGTAGACCAGAGAATCACTTTGGAAATTGATTGAGGCATTAAGTGAGGTTAGCCATGAAGATCATTAAACTTAATTAAAGAAAGGACCTATAAAGACATGACATGCAGAGTTCATTATGACAGGACAACTTACAGAATGTTTTTAGGATTAGGAACGGGATTGAGGAAATGGATGCCTCTTGTTCTCCATTTCTTTTTCGAACTAGCCAATAGATTGGGTTATGAAAAAAAACATTGACATCATACAGCTAGAAATGAAATTTAGTGGAATATGGACGTAAACAACAGCATTGATGATCTGGATATTTTTGCAGATGACTTGGCTCTTCTGGTTCCTTTAAACCATAAACAGAAGCAAGAGAAAGTGAAAATTCATTGGTGAGTGGTCACACCAAAGTTGGCTTATAAAGCTTACACAGGGGGAAAAGCCAAAGATTGATTAGAAATAAAATGACAAGAAAAGATTACAATTGTTGAAAAAACTTGAAGAGAACACCACTAAAGGTGGTAGAATTATCACAACATATCTTGGGCAGGAAATATAGAGCGTTGGTGGGGACAGGCCAGTGATTTCAAACTAAGATTACAAAAAGCAAGGAGTGAGCTTATCATTGCATCATTTGGGAGGAAAATATTGTCAAGAATGGACCTCATTAATACAAGTATCAATGCAGACATACATGTACTTATTCAGAAATTCTCTTTCCCAAGGAAGACAAACTCCTTGTACAGCCATACATTAGAAAAACAACTGCCACAATCTGGATCAGAACTCACTTGGCTTTGGAATGGGCATGCACATGGAGAACCAATGATGGGATAAAAATGTTACATTCAACAGTATCTAAGAAAGAAGGGATGAGCATGCAGTATTAGAAGCATACGTTCCACAAAAGCTCAGACTCATATTCAGCAAACCCCTTGGTCAAATTAATTGCTTTCTTTGTATGTCTATCTAACTATCTACCTTAGTCTGGCCTAACTATTCTACCTTAGTCTGTCTATCTATATACCCTAGGTCTATCTAACTAATCTACCTAGTCTTGTCTAACTTTCTACCTAGTCCTGATTCTGGTCTTGAGAATTGGGACAAAAGCAAAGATTAACGAGGAAAAAGTTTACCCCACATCCTGATGATTATCCTAGCATCATTGCAACCAGTATCTTGATATCAGACTCAAAGCTGCTAATCTCTGTGTAAAGCATCCCTTTCAGACATGCACTGGATTAACAACATCAAGTACCTAGTCAACTTCAGTAGCAGAACGTATCGAATTAATTTCATTGAGTTCTTATAAAACACCATCTGAATTATGTCCTCACCTCCACTGTCTAATTTACAGTATGCAAAATTTTGATTTTTATCAGGTCCTTGTTTTCTGTTTAGTTTGGTTGGTTTTGTTGTTTGTTTATTTCTCATTTTTTTTATTTTTTACGTTTATTTGTTGAAAACAAACCTTTAATTATGATGATTTTTGCACAAATGTATGTTGTTATAATTTACTTTATAATGATTCATTGGCAATAATAATGCCTTATAGTGTAATATGTGAGGATGAAAGCGATACTGTATTAACATGATAAGAGAGAGAGGAAGGGCAACAATGTCCAGATGGGCCTCGCGTTCCCAATTCTTTATCACCTTCTGAAAATAAAAGTTTTCGTCCGTTCAGCATAGTGATTGGGTTCGGAAAAATCATATGATGGACTCCATAGAATTAAAACATCATTCTTCATTGACATCTCATGCCAAGAGTAATCTTGAGCAAAAGGTAGATTAACTTTGTAGCGACTCTCAGGAATATACTCTGAGTTCGTCGGCCCATTTTGGTCCATCACTGCTGGGGAGGAGATCCGGTGGAAGGAAGTTTATAAGAAACATTTTAGTCCCCTTGGTCATGGTAACCCTTCACAGCTTATTATTACTGGGTAGGCCATCTGTAAAAGATTACTATTTGTTTTTTTCTGATGTGCTGTACCATTCAATAAGAGTTTCTGCTGCCTGTTTCAGGGCTTATGCTTCAAGATGAAGTATTTTGCCTGTGGACACCTTGCTTTTTAGAGTGGATTTATTATAAGGGGGATGCTTAGCCCCTTGACTGTCATCCGTGTTTATTGCTTGAAAACATCAGTAATGTTTGTGTCCAGAGCTTTAGCTGTGAAATTTGTGGTCCCAAATTATACTTGGGTGCTATAAAACATTTGTGTTCGTTTCTGTCAACTTACACCTCACGGTAGAACGGGGAACGATAAGTAAGTAAGTTAAGTGTTGTTTCTGTCCAGTGTTCATTTACTTCAATGCCTGGAATGTCAGATTTGAGCTCAGGAAACCATCTTCTTTTCCACATTGGATAGTTGTTGCTTGATGGTATTTTCTTTGTGCATCTCAGCTTGATGATAGGCATTTGTGATTTTTTTTTTCTTTTGCTTGAGCCACAAAGTTAGTTCACTTGAGCCTGCACTCTTCCTATGCTTATTCATTTCTCTGGCCACATGGGGGTATCATGTGAGTCTCTTATATTGTTCTGCTTGTTGTACAAACTCAGCTGTCAAGTCTGCACTCCTATGATGTTTCCATGTAATGTTTTCTTTATGGTTGATTTTCGTGGATTTTTAGGGCTCCTGTTTTATGATACGAGAAAGCAGGAGCAGCTGGAGAGTTTACAGAGAAGGAATGTCCGAAATTGTCCTTCTTTTCACACCAACATGCCTAAGGAAAAAATTTCTCAGATCTTCTGGCCAAAAACACCAATCAGCAACCAAGAACTACTTATTCGGAGTAACCAGGAAGGACTTGCACCCATCATAGCTGGCAGACGCTGGAGTTGGGTTGGACCACGTCTTCCTAGAAGGGACCTATGATACCAATACCAAGACAGCTATGCTTATGGAACCCGAGGGAAAGCGAAAGAGCGTGGTCGACCAAAAACAACTTGGCGGAGGAGGAGAACTGTGGAAGCTGAGATGCCAACAAATGAACCACAGTTGGGGCACTGTACGAAGGATGGCCACCACGGAACTGGAGCAGGTAGTGGAATTCAATTTGTTGCTGCCATACAAGACCCCACAGGCGTGATGGAACGCTGACTGCTTTGGGGTTATGGACAAAGAAGAAGAAGAAGTTATGATAGGCATGCATTGGTTTTGAGGACTGTTTACTTTGTCAAAATTTGCTGCCATCGGACCAGGCTGTGATGGCTATATTCCATTACAGGGCTGTCTCTGCCTGTGTACAGCCATTTTGAGGATGTTCTCATCTGCACCCTATATGTGGTACATAGATAAATTTTATTCAATGATGGTCAATCTGCATAGTGTTGCACTCGGCTGTGTTTTTGTTATCTGTGTTTTCCATGGCCATCCATTGTGATGTTCAAGTGTGGATACCTAAGTACTTTGATGTCTATTTCTTCTCGTATTGTTTGCTCATTTTAGTTGTTAAGTTTCAACTTTTTGTAGTTTGTTTACAAGGTAAATATAATGTGCATTTGTGTTTTTCATTGATTTGAACAGCAACTTTCTGGACCACAAGTCAAGGACTAGATTGAATCTGCATGCCAAACTCTCTTACTGTGATGATTTACTCTTACGAAGGTCTACATAGCCAGGTCTTTCAGCTTAGATGGAGGTTCGTGGAATGTCTTGTGGATGTTTTCTGTGTCTGTGTGATGTCATTTGTATATATATGGAAGAGTGGTAGGAAAGAGGTCCTCATCTGATACTGCCTGCTCCATTAGTTGCCTTTCTGCTGATCTGCCCACACTGCACTCTTGTTCTGTCTGTTAGATAGTGAATGAGCAGTTGTTCTGTTGTTGATAGTTCGACTGAGCCAGGGTTTCTGTCTGTCAGATAGTGACTGAGCCAGCTGTTCTGTATGTTAGATGTGACTGAGCCAGTTGTTCTGTCTGTTAGGTAGGTATGAGGCAGCTGTTCTGTCAGTTAGATAGTGATGAGCAGTTGTTATGTCTGTTAGATAGTGATGAGAGAGTTTTTTGTCTGTTAGATAGGTGACTGAGCAGTTGTTTGATTGTTTAGGTAGTGATGAGCCAGCTGTTCTGTCTGTTAGATAGGACTGAGGCCAGTTGTTCTGTCTGTTAGATAGTGAACTGAGCCAGCTGTTCTGTCTGTAAGGTAGTGGACTGAGGCCAGTTGTTCTGTCTGTTAGAGTGTGACTGGAGCCAGTTGTTCTGTCTGTTAGATATTGACTGAGCCAGCTGTTCGTCTTTAGATAGTGATTGAGCCAGTTGTTTGTCTGTTAGCATTGTGACTGAGCAAGTGTTCTGTCTGTTAGATCGTGACTCGTGCAGATGTTTTGGTCTGTTAGATAGTGGACTGAGCCAGCTGTTTAATGTCTGTTAGTATAGTGACTGAGCCAGCTGTTCTGTCTGTTAGATAGTGACTGAGGCAGCTGTTCTGTCTGTTAGATAGTGACGAGGCAGTTGTTCTGTTGTTAGATAGTGGACTGAGCCAGCTGTTCTGTCTGTTAGTACGTGACTTGAGCCAGTTTGCTATGTTTGATAGATAGTGAATGGAGTCAGCTGTTCTGTTGTTATGCTTAGTGTCTGAGCCAGTTTTGTTCTGTCTGTTAGATAGTGACTGAGCCAGCTGTTTTCTGTCTGTTAGATAGTGGTCCTGAGCCAGTGTTTCTGTTGTTAGGTAGTGACTGGAGCAGCCGTTTTCTGGTCTGTTAGATAGTGACTGAGCCAGCTGTTTCTGTCTGTTAGATAGTGACTGAGCAGTGTTCTGTCTGTTAGATAGTGGACTGAGCCAGCTGTACGAGTGTTTGTGTGTATAATATTGTCATTGTTTAATTATCACATCCTTCTTTTTTTTTTATAAATTAAACATTATATTAACATAATTTTTTTTTTTTTTTTTTTTTACAAATGTACAGCATCCAACGGCGTTAACTTTTTTTTAAAATTTCCCAGTATCATTTTATGCTCTTGCACTATGTATTAGAAGTAACAGATATTTAATAAACGTGATTAATTACTTGTCAAAATTATTTATGTTTTGGTATCCCCGGGTAACTACAATTTGAAGGAATGCTGCTAAAAAATCTGTGAAATGTTCCAGGATTTATCATGTTGTTACCGTATTTTCTTTTGTAGTTCTTATATTTTGTTCTTGATTTTGTAATTTGTGTTTGTTGTTACTATATTTTGTTCCTGATTTTGTGATTTGTGTTTGTTGTTCTTATATTTTTAAGGTGACCAGAGCGTCCAGGTTTTTCCGGGACAGTCCGGTTTTCGACCATTTTTGATAATTTGTCACCGATCTTTTTTTTCGATGCAATCCGGGACGCCAATTTGTCCCGGTTTTGGACGAATTGCACATTTGGAATAATCTCACAGATTAAAAAAAAATTATTATTCCGTGGCTGGAATTGACTGTAATTTCTAATTATTAGGTGAAATAGGCGACCCGAAACATACAAGAGGTTTGTCAGGGACCGCGAAATAGTTTCCTGTCCGGTTCCAATTGTGATATTTCGCAGTTATTTGAAATTTAAGGTAAGTAGGTAAAGTACCAAGATTTGTG
>JAMPIV010008912.1:0-32023 GCA_024509875.1 Oreohelix idahoensis | reverse complement strand
GTGTGACATCCTAGAACAGTAGGAATGTAAAAATAATAACTAATGAATGAGATCAAAAATATTGTGATCATATAAAAAAAACATAGGGCCTACCACTTTGCTGGAAAACCATAATAAAAAGGAGAGTTTGGTTAAAGTGCAATTTTGAAAAAAAAAATCTCGTATGTTTTGATGTTCACTTGGTCAATATGGCGGCCTTTGTCTACTTTTCTGAAACTCTACCATACCTCGTAATCTAGTTCCTGTTTTATTTGTGTTGTTTCTTCATATTTCTTCATCTTCGTGCAGCTCTGGAGCATGGTTTCTGTTGGAGTATAAATGGCGTCTTTCTCAAACTTAATAAAGGTAAGATACAAAATGAGGTGCCTTCAAATGTAGCCTAAACAGTCGAGCTGGCAAGATGGTTACAGCACTTTCTTCTCAAGACAGAGTTACTGAAGTACAAACCAGATATTTCCACCCTTAAGTTTATCCAGCTGTACATGAGTAGTCCTCACTCCGCTCACAGCCACCGAACTAGAGAACCAATCCTACTAAACCGCCTGGTAGTATTAAAGTACAGAATGACCTCCCATTATGGGAGCATTCGTTGTTTAGTTCAGAGTATTTGTCTAGTGTGCCAATAAAGGCTAAGATGGTAAATACCAAAATGATTTTTAAATAAAAAACTTCAGTAGAGAATCTGCCGCTAACTGTATGTTATTATCTGTAACGCTGATTCTATTTAAAGACTAACATAATAACGGTGTTTTATATGAGGTGTCGTGTGCAGGTAGATTTCAGTTGCCAACTCCCAGTGGCGTCACTCCTCGTCGGTTCCTCGCAGTTGTGTCAATATCAGTCCCTGGTGTTGGTGTACTGTGGACCGACCGCTATGGGCTATGGAACTCGGGGTTATACTTGCGTTCACAATTGTTCCCAGCTGGTGGATAAGTGTGGATTTTAAAGCTACAAACAAGATGAAGTGGGTTCTGTTTTCTACTCAAGACGACAGGAGGCTGGACGCTTTGGAGGTCGTGACCCAGGTAAACCCGCCCGCATTAGAGTGTAAAAGAGAGCAAGGGGCCGAAACACTTGATCAACGGGGGACTATTTCTGATGATCAGATTGCCTCCCGAAGGGTTCTACAGGCAGCGTGGTACAACAAGACCATACCAAAGCATTGGGAGATAACCATCATAACACCAATTTTCAAAAAGGGTGACAATCGACAGTGTGGAAACCATAGAGGCATATACCTTCTCAGTGTCCCTGGTAAAATCTACTCTAGAATCCTAGAGCAGAGACTCCGACGCCTAGCTGAGCCACAGTTAGATGAGGTCCAGTGCGGATTCCGAGCAAACCGAAGTACTCAAGACCTAATCTTCACACTCAGACAGCTGAGTGAAAAAGCCCTTGAGTATAAGAGTGAGATCCATCTTTGTTTCATAGATCTGGAAAAGGCGTTTGACAGGATCCCCTGGAGCAAACTTTGGGATTGTTTGGCAAGGAAGAACAATACAGCACCTCTGATTCAATGCTATACAGAGCTTCTACAAGTCTTGCAGAAATTTTGTGAGGACAGCAAACCATAAGTCAGAAGAGTTCAGGACCACCACTGGTGTAAGACAAGGTGTCAACTTACCTTTTCATACACCTCATGGACGATGTCATTAAGGCATGTAAGGAGAGAACAAGAAAGTATTCAGTGGGGTACTGGAAGATGAGACAGGTATGTATTTCGGAGCTGGCATTTGCTGATGATGTTGCCCTGATTGCTAAATCAGAGGCACATCTCCAATTCAACCTGCAAGTCTGGAAGGAAGAGCTGGAGAAGAGAGGGATGGCCATAAGCAGCTCTAAAACAAAATCCATGGTGATATCACGAGAAGAAAGAAGACATCAGATTAAGCTGGGAGACCAGGTCCTGGAGCAGGTAGACCACTTTAAATACCTCGGAGCTATTATAGACCGAAAGGAAGGCATCAAAGAAAAGTTGGCCACTCGAAAAGCAGCAGCTGGAAGACTTTTTCAAGCCAGAAATTGAGGATTCCTCAGCAAGAGAGAGGTTGGTAAGAAAACGAAGATGCCTGTATACCGCTCCACCTATGTCCCAGTCTTGACATGGATACGAGTCATGGGCAATGACTACAACCCACAAAAGCCAGATCCAAACCTTAGAAATGAGGTATCTGAGGAAGGTGGTTGAAGTAACAAGAAGAGACATGGTATGCAACCAGACGATACTTCTTCTTCTTCCATCCTTAGCCACCAACCGGCAAAGCAGTATGTGGCCAGTACGCCTAGTGGCGTCTTAGGGCAACAACAAATTGATCAATCTATCGCTGTTTCCACCACGCCTAGTGGCGTCTTTGTGGAACAAAACAGACCAAACAATCTATCATTGTTTCCGTAATCAGATTGGTTGGCAAGCAGGTGATCAGCCCACTGTGCGAAGTTTTTACGGGATGGGGTAAACAGCCCCATGCCCAACCCTCCTTAGTCGCTTTTTACGACATGCGTGGTAGGGTGCAGTGTTACTATTCTTTGCTCCCCTTTCGGGCCCCGGCAACACACGGGTGAACCAGACGATACGTCAAGGCCTTAAATCCTACCCCCTGCAGACCCAAGTAGAACAGTCCCAACTAAGATGGTTTGGCCATGTCTGCAGAATGGGAGAAGATCGGCTACCACGACAAGCATGTGAAACAAAGAGCCAAGGATCCAGACCCCCAGGACAACCCAGAGTCCGGTGGGAGGACAACATTAGACAATCTTTGAAGGACCGAGGACTAGAATGGAACCAGGCCAGGAGGAAGACAGCCGATAGGATAGTCTGGCGCTCTCTCTTCCAAACCTCTACACCTCACGGTAGAAGGGGAACGACTAAGTAAGTAAGTAAGATTGCCTCCTGTTGTATCGCTCTGTATAGAGATTCCTATCATAGGATACAATTTGACGTCATCATCTCAATATCGGAAATTGGCTGCAATGAATCCACAACTCTACACCTCGCGGTAGAAGGGGTAAGTAAGACTAAGTAAGTAAGATTAAGTAAGTAAGACTAAGTAAGTAAGTAAGAAATCCACAGCTGCCTCTCCAGTGTTGGGGTTTACTAAGCACTTTTTTTTTTTTTTTTGGTGTACCATCTATGTCATTTAAAAATTTATTTTTTTTTCTTCTGCTTCCTATTGCTTGCTAAAATAGAGTGATATATACAAAAAGGAACATTTTATAATTGGAGCTAGACAAGATGTAAGAAATGTAACACGATGTAAATACAGAATACAACACTGGCTGACAATAAAAGGTTAAGATGGGAGTTTTGATTTTTTTTCCACATATCTATTAAATACCCAAAACGATTTTTAAAACCAAACTTCTGTAGAGAATCTTTCGCTAACTGTATTTTTATTATCTGTAACACTATGATATCTATTTAAAGGGCTAACTTATATTCGGGTTCTAAAACTGTCTCGGTCCCAGATCGTCCAGTTTAGTCGCAGCGAAGGGACCAACGGCAAAAGATCTAGGTATTGGCCCTGTGCTACTCGCAGACAGAGTGGAACAAAAAAAAATCTGGTCGTTTCTCTGTCACTCTTGGCCAATTCAGCAGCGAAGTTGAGGATACGACCATTGCTATCAACCCGTTCTGGGATAGACTTAGAGGAGTAGACGCTATTTGATGTTTCGGTAACTCAGGTACTCTAGATTACACATAGTGTCCTACAGAAGTCTAAGCACGAAGATGGAGAAAAACGATTAATATGTGAAGATAGGACACTTCCTTAATAACAGAAACTAGTCTTCTAAGTATGACTAATAAGAACTAATGTACCACTGTAGTCCGCCGCATTAAGTATACGGGGCAACAGGTGGACATTGTACATCTGCGTGCGCTAAATATGGTATTTTTATAAAAATATATATATATATAGTATATCTATAACGGTTAGGCATCTATCATCAATCACTCGGGGATATATAAAGCTGATTTTTCGAAAAAACCCAGAAAACTTTCAGCATTAACTCAAAACCCAGGTTGCAAATCGAGATAATAGTGCTGATTCTTAAATGTTAAATATTTCTAAAATGCAATAGGACGTAGGCCTATTGAAAAAAAAAAAAACTTTTATTGAACAGAAGTTTAGTAATTAAAACAGTAAAAGTGCTTAATATTATGATGTTATACCTAAAAGGAAAGAAATCTGCGTCTGTGTTAACCGTGTGAGGTCAAGCACATGTAGGCCCCTGACTCTAATAGATGATAATGAAGTATTTGCAGGGAACCTAACGCTACCTCCCTAGATCTCACACGGTCACTATTTTGGCTCTAGTGTCTGGTGTATGATGTGCCTAATGTCTAAGGGAGAAATGATAATGATGGTACATAAACACAAAAACACTTTAATTCACTATAAGGAACTTAATAAAACCAGTGGTTAAGTTTTTTCTTTAAAATGAATATTTTCTTTTTACAATTTAATCTGCCTGTCCCGCCATTTCTTTTGGACAGGTCTTTGAAAATGGGGAAAAGATAGTTTTCATAAAAGGATCAACTAAAATGTGTGGACTCTTTGTCCAATAACTATAAAGTCACTATATCTCTCCTGTTGGAATATTCACAGCTTACAACTTTATTATCTAATAGGGTGTGTCACTTGTTAGGAGGTGCTGTAGTTTCATCACCCCCCATAAACTTCCTGGGTATGATTGAAATCACCAAAGTTTATTAAAATAGAAGTGTCAGATATACTCAGATGCTAACACATTACCTGGGATTCTTTGTAGAAGGATAATTCAGTATGTCGTTGCAGAAAATATGGATATCTCAACACGCACAAGCTCCTCCAGCTATCTGCTGACAGCATAAACAGTTTACAGGAGACTTGTTTGCGTTACACTCCTCAGGTTTCCTGTCACCGGCTGGTAACAGGAAATAAAACCTCTGCAACAAAAGGACAACCTGGCCTTTTATATCTGATCACTTATTATTATATTTATTTACATATGGTGGTATGGGGTCAGCCTCGCGTGCATACAGGTGCATTCGCCTTTAATTTTATATGACTCACACCTTGCTGTGACCAGACCTCAGGTCCCTATGGCAGATACGCCACTGTACGTTTACATAGTTTTCCTCAATACAATAACGTGGAGTAACCACATTTCCTTTTGTATGATTTTCTCTTCTTTTTTAAATTATAAACGCTCCAGGCATGTTGAACAGTGTTCATGGAACACGGAGGCTTACTAACATATTCTAATACAATAATATTAAACAAAATCATGACAATATACCACAGTTAGATACAGTTCAATGTGAGGACTCAACAATGTCTGCTCCCGGCATGTCCTTCACTTTTCCCAATAGCAGTATCTAACTTGGCAGTTGTAATAAACATATTAATTCATAAAGCATTCTTACCACAATTTCACAGAAATATAAACAAATGACGCTGACTTGCAAAGAAATGGCCTCAGTTTTCCTCTGCACTGCCCAGACTGCGAATTAATTCTTTAATTTTATTAAATTAACACAGCTGATCTCAGCGTATTTGATAGAAAAATATTGTCAACTGGCGATGAGCAGTGAAAGCTTTTTGCTAATATCTATTAGTACTGACCAATGGAAAACTTGCGACTACCAGAATTCAAATGCAGTTTTTGAAAAACAAAAATAATTCCAAACAAACTCTGTGTCTGGTAGTCGATTGGCCAGTCTGCGTTAGTTATGCCAATACAAAAAGATGTTTAGTTTTGGTTAACATTTACCTACCGCTCCCCTTTCCTCCTATACTCTTTTTACCCAATCGGATTTGAATTTACATCAATGCCTATCTCTAAGCTGGCGTTCCCACTAACGTTATGAAAAAAAACAAGCAGGAACCACAGTCTGTCCGTCTTAGTGTTACTAGACATTTAGTATTTTCTCAATAACTTGGCTAATACTTGGACTACCATATTTTAAAAAACACATTCTTGCTCAGGGGACTCTAAACTATACTACCATATGATTTTTATGGTCAGTTTCATTATGGTTTAGATTTTCAATTTTGTCACTCAATCGTCAAATAAAAATTTTACACAAGTCGGCCATCTTCCACCCTCATCTCTCTCTAGCATTTATTTTCAAATAACTACTTGTTTTAGTGACGTCAGAAATACTACCGCTAGGAGGAAATAAAAAATTGTCTGCGTGTTTGCCTCTGCTGGCTTTGCACACAGCGTGTATATATGCATGGCACAACGTGTCAAGCGAAGCGGGGTTTTGCGCGGCGGGTATTAGAATTGGCGTTAATTATTTCTGTTGTCTCGTGTTACACTACCAAAATTTGTAAGGATTACTACTATTAGAGGCGTTAAAGTTAAAATATTACGTTAATTCAGACAGTAACTTGGCGGCACCTTTCCGTAAGATCGTTAATTATAAGTCTTGCCGCAGTCTCTATCAGATCGGGCCAAATGTTAAAAATGTTTAAAGTACGTCACAAGGAAAGCGAGTAGGTTTTAAACGGCGGGATCGTTTCTAAGCATTTCCATGGCACAAAATTCAGCGCGATGCTGGCGTGTGAGAGGATCATACAATCGGGTGGGTTATTTATTATTATTATATGACTAAAATCTTACTGAAATGAGCGAATATCTCGCAGATTTTACTACATATTATATGACCATTTGGTGTTATCATTGTAGGGAATGAGAGATGGGCTAATCGTGGCGCGTATTTAAGCGAGAGAAAGAACGTGTTTGTTTATAACATTAGAGGTGGTTGTAAACGGTTGCAATTATTGTTTGACTTGTTTGTTTGTTTCAGAGCTGGTCACCCTCTTCTGCTCTCTTTGACGGGCACTAAACGATTCTCCGGATTTGTATTTGGCATTTATAAGATCGTGCCCCATGGATTTATTTTCTTATGCCCTGCATTGTCAGAACAATTATTTCCAGACCGCAAGGCTGGTCACACGTCTTGTGAGTCGCCCAGCATACCGGGTAATCTTTATGGAGTATTTACCTATCGCCCATCACAGTGCCTACGGGCTGTTGGCGTCGCACTCCATGCCTCGAGGCAACATAGACAAATCCTTTTAAGCCCATATCGCTGTGAATATTACTCACGTACTCGCCAAGAAGAAAGCCAACGATTTTACAGTCTCTGCCACAGTAGGTTCCAGGCTTCATATCTCTTATCAGAGTCGTTTTTCCTGGATAAACAATTTGCTAGCTGTACTTCATTTACTTGCATGGTAATATATATATATATATATATATATATATATATATATATATATATATATATATATATATATATATATATATATATATATATATATATATATATATATATATATTTATATATATATATATATATATATATATATGTGTGTGTGTGTGTGTGTGTGTGACCGGAAATGTGTAATTTTAGACTTAGTAATTAGTTGTCGAATTTGTTAATTTGTGCTCATTTTGGCATTCTCACCCGGTAATGGGCGATTTAAACAAAACACACCTTCGCCATCCGTGAAGAAGACAGACGTGTGAGACTTGGGAGACAGCCATCGTTGGTAGACAGCCTGGCGCTGTCTGACACCAGAGGAAAACACATTGTTGAGCACGACACCGTGAGGTTTAACTCCAGGCAAGTGATATCGTGGGAATGTAATCATTAGTGGGCGGACCTATTGTGGACGTCTAGGAAGATAATCTGTACTAAAATGTGATCTCATGTCATTCAAACTGAGCATAGGACTCTTGATTTGCTCTCTAGAGGAATGGGAGGAGCTTTGCCTGACATTTTTGACGTGGCTTTCATAAGGTACCGGGGGGTATAGGTAAGATTTAAACTAAAAGAGTTGAAGTTTTCAGTCAAAGAGCTGAGAAGTAGCCAGATCGTTCTTGTGCAAAACGCGCCCTCGTACGATAACCAACTGAGGTTTGGGCTTTTGCATAGTTGCGTCTGGGCTAAGAGAACTAACGACATAGAGGTATGCTTGCATATAAGTACATTTTTATAATACTTTATATTTAGTAATATTAGACTTTTAGGTTTAGAAGTTAAAGCTTAGTAGCGTTTGTCTATCTATAGCTTGATAGAAGCTGACTGGCGATTTATGTGTATTTAAGTGTAATTCACGTATATCTCATCGCTATTTTCAACTGTGAGGCTGTGTTAAATGTGTTAAGTATCTAAGTACATTTATAAGAGGAGTTCTAGTGTCGCACTGCGCTGTATACAAGTGTGAACTTATTACCATTATTATTATTATCTGTGTAGGGTTAAGTAATGGTTATATTGCATTCTTGTGAGCCGTAAGTGTGGTTAATTTTACATCAGTGATTATTGTGAGAGAAAGATTAGCGTACCCTCTAGCTCCGTGAGTAGCCTATGTCTATTACATTTAGTATAGGGCTGTAAGAATAGAGTATATGTCTGCTTGTTCTTTAGAGCAGCTAGGCCTCTAAGATACTGATAAATTGATGTCATTTAAACCAGTGCGCTGTGTGGAATATTTCATCATAGATAGAAGTGCTTCATTTAAGTTTTCTCTGGCGTGATGATGTAGTTAGTATTTAGTATGAGTATGAAGGCATTATTGTTGACTGAGATATGTTTATTGTATGATTACACATATATGCAGACCTGCATGAACACACACACACACACACACACACGGTCATATAAGTGCATGTACTTGCATATTTTCCCACATATATTGTATTATTACGTAGATGATGTTTGTCCATTAGTACGATGCTAGTTTATTTTGTTTCATTTTATTTCAGAGAGTCCAGCAGTCTGTGCTGGGTTATTATATGGTGTTACGTAGAGAGTACCGAAATATTTAGTTATACAGTGTTGCTTAGGAATTGCCTTCAAAGTAAACTTGTGGACAACATTGTTTCTATATTATTCATGTGCTACCTGATAGGGTTTCATTAATAAAAGTGGGACCCCTGTCATGAAGAGAGTTTGTCTGTGACTGCGGAACGTGTGTAAAAGTAGGCCAGAGAGAGTGACGACAACATTACACACAAATCCTTTTTCTTCTTCACACATCGTCTTCGCACCGTCACACACATATATATATATATATATATATATATATATATATATATATATATATATATATATATACCCCGTGAGGCAAAGAAATCCATGACCTTTACTTATTTAAAAAAACTCGGCCGAAAGTGACCCGATTATTATGCAATTTGGTGACAATTATGATAACAATACCCCTTTTCGAATTTCGAGTCTCAAATTTCAATTTCAAATTTCGCGCAACGAATTTTACGCCTTCCAGGTGGCGCTGCATACAGCTGTAATTCGTCCGTTGCAAAATGGCGTTCTCTGAAGAAGAAAAAGCGGCAATCAAATTTCTTTGACAAAACACAAATTATGGTGCGAAACGACTTCTTATGAGTTTCCCAACAAAGGATGGACTTTAGGTGGACTGACATATCTTTAGCAAAAGATAGACCAAACCGGCACTGTTGAACTGTTGAAGTCGTAAAGGCACTGGCCGAACACGCACTGCGCTCACCGATGACAACATCAATGCTGCTTGTGCAAAGTCAAGAAGGACGTCCGCAAACACATCTTTCGCAACGTCCAATTGCTCGTCAGATAAGCGCTTTTCAAAGATCCGTGGGGAGAATCATCAAAAATGAACTTAAGTTAAAATGTTTGAAGAAACATCGGGCGACAGAGTTGACTGAACGCAACAAAGAGTCACGGCTTTCCCGGTACCAACATCTTTTGCGTCGCTTCTCAGAGCATATAGTGAGTTTCATATTTTTCACGGATGAAAAACTTGTTACTGTTGCTCGGTCTACCAATAGTCAGAACGATCGGGTGTATGCACCGGTTGTCACTAGAAACAGAAACATATCTGATAACCGGTTGCTGCGAGCAACACTAACGTTCATCAAATCAGTAGTGGTTTCTGTTGGTGACTCATCACTGGGCCGCACTGGAATTCATTTTGTTCAACCTGGTATCGAGATAGATGGCGATATATACATACATATTCATAAAATTATCCTACCTGTGACAGAATAGGGGATCGTCCAGGACTGAACTTCTAGCACTAGATTATATCTAGATTCTTGAAAATGTTCTTAGTGTGAGTAGATCTATCCAGTAGACTCTACGGCTTTTAGATTCTGATCACAAAAATAGTGTTTTTTCCACAGCTACAAATTATAAGTGTGAACCTCACAAAAGTTTGTTTTCCACATCTAGCAATACTGATGGTAGACTTGGCAGAATATATATTTTATATTTTTTTCTGGATGTAAAACTAGCTGTAGGGCAGACGATAAATTAAAAAAAAATTCACAAAGAGCACAGTACAGCGGTTTAGATTTGATCTGTTAGAGAGTAGATGCTACAGATATTCAGGTTATGGGCGTGCTTTTGTTCCAAGGGAGACGTTACAGCATTTGCCAATAACAACCTTCTCCGCAGCATAGTAACTGACTAGTGGTGGGGTGAGTGTGAGTGACAGTTTTATACCACATTCGATTTTAGATCTTTAGGATTTTCAGCCTAGCCTACAATTTTATTGTTTAATTGGGTGAGTTATCTCCCATGCACAGCTAATCAGCGCCCATTAAGTTAGATAACTGAGGACCGGAAGTTAAGTGGGCGGGGTAGCATTTATTTGCATTTTCATCTTTAGGGTGAGAAGTAATTTTCCTTGTTCTCTCTAAGTGTGCTTACCTGTAGGACACCAGCTATAATATGGTCGAGACAGACACACTCTTTTTGAGCTTGATAGACGCAGCGAAGGAGTTGGGTTGGCAGGTGCAGAAGCATGTGCGTTGGTCATCAGGAAACTGTAAAAACACGCGGAAATAGAAAAAGAAAGAGCGGAAAGTGAATGGATCAGACAAGCTGAGGAAAGAGAGAAGGACAGGCAAGCTGAGGAAAGAGAGAAGGACAGGAGGGCTGAGGAAAGAGAAAAGGACATACAAGCTGCAGAGAGAGAGAGAGAGAGAGACAGACAGACAGACAGACAGACAGACAGACAGACAGACAGACAGACAGGATAAGTTAGCTATGAAGGCTTTGGAAGTGCAGAACTTGAACATAGAAGCTGCCCCGTTAACGGGGAATTCTCTTCAGTCGCCAGCAGCGCACTCTTCGGGAATTTTTCCTCCACAGCTAGCAGCAAGCAATTTCCCCCTTGAATCTTTTCCTAGCCTTTAGCCTCAATGAAAATAGTGATAGCTATCTAGAACAATTTGAGATAATGGCAACGCTGGATGGTTTAAACGTTTCGAAGTGGACGTTGAAATTGCTCCAAGCCTTAAGAGGGCAGGCTTATGATGTAAATATGAAATGAATGCCCAGCCAACAAAATAACTACGGCATGCTAAAAAGAGCATTGTTGGAGAGATCTGCAATAAATGCTAAGAAATTCCAAAATATTTTCCGTGAATGCTGGAAAGAAAAAAATGAGACACGTGTGCAATTCTCTGCCAGGTTGGAATTTCTACATCTGGATGAAACCACAAACTACCTAGGCAGTACCTTTGATCGTCGATGACTTGGGAAACCTAGATTGAAAGAAACATGACAAAAGCAAAGCAGAAAAGCAATCATGAAAATACTTGATGGCACGAGCTGGGAAGCGGATAAAAGAGTACTAAAGAAGCTATATACTAGGCGAGTGAAACCAGTCATAGAATATGACATTGTAGCATGGTCAACAGCAGCTAAGTCAAACTTTGATGAAATAAATACAACCCAAAACCAAGTAGAGACATGCACTACAAGACGTGAAAGTGGGAGGGAGCGCGGATGTGGGAGGTGATCATCACCTGGTGGTGGCGAGACTGAGGGTGAGGCTCAGAGCTGCTGGACCAGTTGCAGACAAACAGAAAAGATACAACATCACGAAACTGAGGGATCCCCTCGCCAGAAAAGCTTTCGTAGTCGACGTAAAGAGAAGATATGAGATTATCAAAATCCAGGAAAGAACAGAGACCGATGATGTTGACCGGCGATTCAACACCATCTCAACAATATACAGGGAGGGCAGCAGCAAATGCTTGTAATTCCAGGAGGGAGAGAGCCAAGACTGGATGGCACTAGATACGCTGAACACCATAGCAAGGGTAAAGGAAATGTGGGGAGGGAAAACGGATGTTAAGTCTCCCGGGTTAAAGGCAATGTGTACTGAACAGTGCGGTCAGCTGGACATGGAAGTTGGGCGTCAAACCCGTGCTAGCAGAACGTCATTTCTGGATGACCTTACAAGACGGGCGGAGGAGGCAGCAGTGAGATGTGAACAGAGCACGGTATACAAAATAACTAAGATCATCAGGGCAAGGCGGGGTGCAAACAGTATAACATTGGTGAGAGATGAGCACGGGGATCTCGTCACGGCAGTAGAAGGACAGGAGACAGGATGGGCGGAGCATTTCAGGGAGGCTCTGAATGGGGAACCACCGGCGACGCGGTTGGGTGTTCCTGGGGCTGGGGGTGATCTAGATGTTGATACAGACATCCCAAGAAAAGAAGAAATCACCACAGCAATCAAAGGGTTAGGGAATGGAGGGGCTCCTGGTCATGATAACTTAAATGCAGAGCTATTTAAGACAGACCCAGAGCCAGCAGCGGAACTATTGGAACCGCTGTTTGCACGGGTCTGGAAAGCAGGGACAACATCAACAGAGTGGAGAAACGGAATGGTTGTCAAATTGCCCAAGAGGGGAGATCTTGCAGACTGCAATGGTTGGAGAGGAGTGGCTCTTCTCTCGGTTCCCAGCGAAATACTAGGCAGGATGGTTATACAGAGAATCTCAGGGGCAGTGGACCACAGGCTGAGGAAAGGGCGGGCGGGATTTAGAGGGAACGGAAGGTGTGTGGATCGTACATTTACCCTCGGGAGCATTGTGGTGCGGTGCTCGGAGTGGCAGGAACAGCTGTACATTAATTTCGTTGATTTTGAGGGGGCTCTTCACAGTATGCATAGGGACAGTTTATGGAAAATACTGAGGGCTTATGGAGTTCCAGGCTGCATAGTGTCAATCATAAAATGCCTTTATGTTGGCTTTGCGTGTGGCGTTGGGCAGGGCGGCATGACATTTTTGGTTAAATTCAGGAGTACGACAGGGATCCCCCTTGTTGGCCACTCTATTTTTGGAGGCCATGGGTTGGGTAATGCGCCGGACAACATAAGGCAATCCAAGAGGAGTGAGATGGACTGCATTTTCTGCATTGGAGGATCTGGAGTGTGCAGATGACATTGCACTGCTAGCACATTCACATCAACGAATCCGGGAAAGGACGGATGGACTTAGTAAGTATAGCAAGCGGGTGGGCTTGGTCATTGGCCTAGGGAAGACGGGGTTCATGACGCTCAGTGTGGGCAGCCCTGAGCCCATATCAGTAAGGAATCAGCAACTGGAACAGACAGATGTCTTCACATACCTAGGATGCATTATAACACCAGACGGCGGAGCAAGCAAAGACATCAAGAACAGAATGAACAAAGCAAGAACAGACTTTTTTAGTCTAAACAACATCTGGAAGTCTTCTCCGTACAGCACAAGCACAAAATTAGGATTATATCAGAGCTGTGTGCTTTCTGTGCTTCTCTATGGCGCGGAAAGCTGGAGAGTTACAGAGAAGGAAATGTCGAAATTGTCCTCTTTTCACACAACATACCTAAGAAAAATTCTCCGAATCTTTTGGCCGAATACCATCACCAACCAAGATCTGCTTACTCGGAGCAAGCAAGAGGACATGCACACCATCATAGCCGGCAGACGCTGGAGCTGGGTTGGCCATGTCCTCAGAAGAGACCCCGATGCCATCACAAGAACAGCTATGCTATGGTCCCCTGAAGGAAAACGAAAGAAAAGCCAACCAAAAACAACTTGGCGGAGGACTGTGGAGGCTGAGATGCAAAGAATCAACCAGATTTGGGGCACTGTACGAAGGATGGCCGCCGACCGAGCAAAGTGGATTCAATATGTTGTTGCCCTACAAGACGCCACCAGGCGTAATGGCCACTGACTGCTTTGACGGTCAGCGGCTAAGGATCAAAGAAGAAGAAAAAACCAAGTAATTAAAATCATAACGGCAGTCATGAAATAACACCCTCTGAAGTGGTGGAAAAAATTACTGACCGTTCCTCAGGTCAGTTGAGAATAGAAGAGATAGAGTCCAGCAGCAGGTCAAGATGTTCGACAGGCGGACAGACTATCCAGTGCTCTACTGAATAATTGGATTTGGAAGGGAAAGACTTTAGCAAAGGAACTTTGTTGAAACAGTCAAAACAAATATGAGAGCAAACCCCATAAACGCAGTATCAACAGCAATGATCATTTGCACTCCACACACGCTGCTAGTATGGAAATAACAGCGGTAATCTGAAATGTTAGAAATTATTCCAGATATTGGAAGAAGGAACAGCCAAAGTGAAACACAAAGAAGTGTTCTGACTACAAAATACACAGAGAAACATTTGCCAAGAAACACCTGGATCCATGCATATGCAGATGGATCAGCAACAGTTACAATAGACGATGGAGGTGGAGGAGTATTTCTAAGCTTAAGCAAAAGTATAAAACTGTCAGTTGCAACAGAAGATTTGTCAAGTAACTTCAGAGGCAGAGGGAGTAAGAACTGCAGCAGAAGTCATAATAACGGAATAAAGCTCCAGGGTACAAGGAATAGCTATCTTCTCAGATGAGCTGTCAGTGATTGTAACGCTGAAGAATCAAAACAATGCGTACCTGAATGACCTAAGTGTTACACTTCACAAACTGTGTCAGCAAAAAAGAATTGTGATAAGCAAAACTTATGAAGAGGTTAAGAGTTTTATCAAGTATAGATAGATACAGGAGCAAGTGGGAAGCAGGACATCTAGGCACAATAAAAATGATGAGTATTACCAGCTCAGCAGAAGTGCACAAGTGATAATCTTCAGACTTCGCACAGGCACAACAGATTGGAATACAATCTTTTCAACAAGTTAAAGATAGGAACTATGAGGCCGCGCAATGCTCGGATGAATAGTTACATCTGAGTTACAATATTAAAATTAACGTATAAAATAAAATGATGAACAATGCAACATCGCTGCATGCTCCGTCTGCAGCATTGACTTCATATAATATATAATTTAATATAATATATCAGAAAGCTAACTTTTAACACACAATGGAAACGGCTTCTTATAGCTCTTCAACTGCGCTGAATTTAATTAAATCGTTGTAATTTCCAGTAGGATGAGGTAAATGGAATGAACTGCTGCTGAAATACATAAATGATGTCGTGTACAGCCAAGTTGACAGCTGCTTCCTTTTGATGATCCTTCAGAAAATTTCTCAAAAAGCAAGACTGTGTTTGTTGGTGAACAATAAACACAAATTATATAATGTGGGACTTTAAGGGTGTCTACCTCTGCACAAGATTACTCCTGGCAGAGACGCAAAAAGAAGGATGATGATGCTTCTATCTAGAGGTAGTTTTCATAAGATATTATAAAATTAAGAACAATGCTGAATGAGTCTTATCTGTGTTAACTCATTATCTTTCCCGCCGCCGTTTGTGAAGAAATATTATATGATTTATTTTAGCTCGTTTAAGCTCCCAACTGAATTAACCGTCTTATTAATCTTATTAGATCGATATGTATGTATATATATATATATATATATATATATATATATATATATATATATATATATATATATATATATATATATATATATATATATATATATATATATATATATATTCTTATGACTAAAATTCATAACGATTGTGTCAGTATAATAGTTAGCTCAACAGGACTCCTTGTTTGTTTATTTTATGCGGAGTAACTTATTAATACAAGAAGTGACGTCATGCCTATTTGGTTTATATATCAGACGTGAAACTAAAAATGCAGAGGTGAGGAGATCGTTTGCTGGAGCCTTCGACCAGTGTGTGTCATGGCGAGTGGACGCATGTGTTTGAGCTCCTGACATTCAGTATAAATCCATGGGTTTTTCCATCACTAACACATCAAGATCTTATGTGAGGTGTATCTAGTTATCTGCATTTACTGGGAGTATAGCTTGTCATGGTCGAGTGTGAATATATATTAAAAATTTTGAGAATGAAAAGGACAGTGTTCCAGACGTTACATCGACGACTGCATATAATATGCCATTTGTACATTGGCCTGAACTGTATTGATTTTGGAGCAGCGTGAATTATTAATAAAAATGTATACCGTCCACTTCGTCCGTTGTGGCTCAGCTAATTATAATTGATGTTGGTTTGTTTCGGTGTCTGATACGACTACTACCCTAGAAGTGGACTTGGCAACAGGAACCATCCTATCACTATATTTTAACTGTAATAATGTAAAAGACACGTAACAGCTGAAACAGCTGATATATGGAGGCCTCAAGCCGGGATATGAAACTATGATGTGTAAATGTTTAAAAGTATCTTCAAGTGATGTTTCAAAAATTTTTCAAGTCGGTGGACTACATTTTTTGCATGTGCAGAATATTTCTCAAGATGGCAGTGTTGGTCGGCTGCAGGCCGGAATTCTAAATCTAACCCTGGTCATTGCACTGTATGTGAATCGTCGTTCCCTGAGGCAGAAGATGAAGCCAGGAGGACTTTTTTTGCATGAAAAAGCAGATAAGTAGATTTATTGATTCATACAGTGTGAGGCATGAAGAATCTCATTTGACAGGTTTCTTTTTTTATATGCTATATGTATGTTGGTATCTACATGTTTGTGTGATAGGCGGGTTGGTTGGTGGGACCTATGAATTCACTATACCTCACTGACGGTCGTGAATTCGTGGGCGTTCTTTAGTTTTTGCATCTGATTTTTTTCAACTTAAGGGGCAGGCGAACATAGCTGTGTGTTACTGCCTTGAGTGAATTAACAAGATTCATTATTTGTCTAGTTGTAAAGGTTCTGTAATTTTTGTACATTTGTATTTGTTGTCACGTTAATTGTATTTTATTTGGTTTATTCTCTATTATTGTATTGTAAATTTGTTCATCTAATCTTGCTATCCCTCAGTTATTAGATGTTTTATATGTTGTGAAATTGTGCTTGTATTGTCATAAGTGTGGTAGAGCCAAATTTTTTTTTTCATTTTCTACAATTCATAAATTTCTGACTTTATTTATTCATTAATATTTTCTTGAATTGGCTCTATCGACTGTTATACTGTATTCTCGTGGGTGTCTTCGTTGTTTTTTTTGCTCCTGAAATAACATCTATAATCTCATGCAGTTAATTAATATTGAGTGGTGAAATAATTGTCGCTACTATTGCTCACATAGTAATTATATATATAGTATTTGAATTATTATTGGACAATTTGGAGTCACTATAATAGTGAATTATGGCTACAGTGGAATATTTTGCCAAACTTGGGAAGGAGTTTGGTATGGAGATGATGCTTTAGAAACATTTGCATTCAATGAGCATGCATGGAAAAAAAGAGGTTAGAAGACGTGGCAAGAGAACAGAGGCTCTTAGATAGGAAGGATACGAACAAGCTGAGAAGAAAAGACAGTAAGAATTGGCACTTCAGGATTAAAAATTGGTACATGCACATGCTCAAGCAGAAATAAAGGCACAACAAGAACTTGAGAAGAAAAAATTAGCCTATGCTCAAGCAGAAATAAAGCACAACAAGAACTTGAGGAGAAAAAAGTAGCCTATCCTCAAGCAGAAATAAAGGCACAACAGGTTCAAGCAGAAATAAAGGCACTACAAGAGCTTGAGAAGAAAAGATTAGCACATCAACAAGAACTTGAGGAGAAAAAATAACCTATGCTCAAAGAATGGCAGAAATTGAGTTGGGAATACTGAGATTTCAACATAAACAGGCTAATCCAGCAAGTGAGGAGGCTGGGAAGAAAGACCATGACTCTACTTTTAAACTACATGTGCCCAAATGTAATCCTAATATAGACGATATTTCATGCTTTTTAAATCGATATGAAACATGATGCCAAGAGTTTAAGATCGATAGAGCTACATGGCTTAGCACGTTGATGAGTTTATTGGTGGGTGAGGCTCTTACTTCTGACTGCACCATGGATGATCATACTCGAAATGATTATGATTCTGTGAAGGCTTTATTGCTATAAAAGTATCAACTGGAGGAAAATGGTTATAGATTGAAACTGAAATCATTGTTGCCTGATTCAGCTAAGGATTTTGCTGAATTTATTTCATCAATTAACCTTTGCTTTTCTAGATGGGTTGATTTTTCTAAAATTGATAAAACTTTTGATGGGCTGGCTGGCTTAATTTTAAGAGACAAAGTGCTGACTTCAGTCAGTGGTTACTTTTTGTCAATTTTGCAGGAGAGAAAAAGCCTGAAACGCTGTCTGCTGTAGAAAATTTTGGACGACAATACCAAATTGCACATCCTGGAAGGAATCTTTGCAGGAATAACATAAAGGATTCATTGCCAGTGGCATCAGATAGAGCGATGATGTCCAATCCACCTAGACAAAGATCATATAGCATAAACAAATTTTTCGATTAAACCGAGATAATAATACTGGATCTTTCAGAGGGAGGTATAATTTTAATAATAGGTCACAACAACCTCAAAGAAATTTTCATTCATATGGATATTTGTCTCAACAATAATCTTTCAGACTTAACGAGGATTGGAACAGAGGGGGATATAATTGCCAGTAAGGCAGAGGCCAAAGGTCATTCTATGGCAACAATGTAAATAATTACAACAACAGAAGCTCTCAACAGAACATTAACTTTCGACGTTTTAGAAATTCTGAACGTTCCTATGCAGTTGTGCATCAAAGTGACAATAATACAGTCCTAAATACCAATGTTGTTTCTTATGCAAATGCATGTAGTGTGGACTTATCCAATAGTACTGATTGTTCTTAATGTTATTCTTTGTTTCGGCTACATTAAGTTCCTAGGCTTCTGCGTGGACATCCTTTGCCAGTCATGTCCTCCTGTGATGGAACAGATTCACTAGTGTTTCATGGGGGTTATTAACAACCAACTTGTTTCAGTGCTCCGGGACAGTGGATTATCCGACTGCTGAGGTATTCTTAGACACCACTTATTTTACTGGAAGGACTCTCGTGTGCCTGTTAGACAATTTAATAGCTGGAATAACCCTGAGGAATATTTCTGGACTTCACGAATGCACTAATGATGATATTTTAAAATGGGAACAGCAACATTTGCGTATGGCCAACACTGTCACGACTAGAGCTCAGTCTCATGAAAAGGTGAATGAACAGGTCCAAATTGAAAATGTTGCAGATGAGGTGATGAATGATGAGATGGTGACTGAACAAGTGATGAATGATCAGCTGATGAATGATAAAGAGGAGGTGGATGAGGATGATTAACATGTTGAACTTATTAACAAAGAATCATTCATACAGATACAAGATGATGATGATTCATTAAAGAAATTTTTTCATGTTGCCATGTCTAATGATGTGATATTTAATGATAATAATGTACACTGTTACACAATAAAATATGGTATCTTGATTCGGAATTTCCTAGATTCTACGTCAGTAAAAAAACATATTATCGTACCTACTAGTTTCCGCCCATTTGTTTTACGTCATGCTCATGATGTTAATTGTGCAGGACATTTAGGGATTGCCAGGACAAAGCAGAGGGTTTTGTCTCATTTCTTTTGGCCCTGGGGTGACAAGAGATGTGAAAATCATCTGTCGCACATGCAAAACTTGCCAAGATGTGGCAACTAAACGCCACAAGCATAATGCGCCTATCCAGGTGTCAGACATATCGTTGCGTCCTGTTGCAAAAATGGCATTCGTCCTTATTGGTTCACTACCAGTCACGTCAGCTTGAGGTCATCGTTATGTACTAACATGCATTGATATGTGCACGCGTTGGCCAGAGGGTATTCCTCTTAAAACAATATCCACTACAGATGTTGCTGACGCACTATTTTTAATTTTCAGTCGATTGGGTTTTCCCGAAAACATATCATCGGATCGGGGAACTCAGTTTATTTCTGACGTTACGACTCACGTTATGAGAGAGATTGAGATAAATCGATCTCTTAGTAGCATATATCATCCCATTGCAATAGGGAAAATAGAAAAGCTCAACTGCTGTTTTAAACAAATTCTAGGCAAGGTAACTGCAAAATACCAGCAGGATTGGGAAAGAGTACTCCAAGCGGTATAGTTCGCTAATCGGGAAATACCTAACGAACATACTGGATTTGCGCCGTTTGAATAATCTTCGGTGCCAAGACAAGAGGACCTATGTCCATTCTAAAACAGTTATTGGTTGGAGCTGACATGCCTGAGGATGTTCAAACCTCTTACCAATACGTAGTTAACTTGAGAAAGAAAAAAAAGTATCGACGCATGCCAGATAGCTGTAAAAGCATCAGAAAAAGCTAAACTTAAGACAAGATTGTTTGTTAATCAAAACAGAAAACTGCGCCATTTATGGCCGGTTTATGATTCCTATGTATTGTTACCCAATAAGGACAATAAATTACCTGTATCTTGGAGAGGACCATATACTGTACTTGAAAGATTGTCAGATGTTGACTACATTATATCCATTAAAGGAAAGGAAAAAACCTTTCACATCAACATGGTACCACAATCTCACTCTCGTGCTCCACATCTTAAACCAATCATTGAGACTGTCCACGAGCCCATTAATCGTCGCTCTTCCTAAGCTGTTATACAGGAGGAGTTATCTGAATTACCTGATATTCTGAACCTCTTTTATCTCTACCTACTTTTCGAATTTTGTCTACTGACAATTGGAGGGATATTTCTATTTTGCCAACTCTTCCTTCATATCAGAGAGATCAGATTTCGTTGTTACTACAATCTTTTCATGACGTGCTCACTGATATTCATGGGCGTCTAAAAATCCTTAAACATGATATTCTTCTTACTGATTTCAGATCAATTAAGCTGAAACCGTATCCTATCCCTGTATTTTTTCAATCACAAGTACAAAAGGAAATAGAGGATCTGTGGAGGCTGAGATGCAAAGAATGAACCAGAGTTGGGGCACTGTACGAAGGATGGCCACCGACCGTGCATGTTGGAATCAATTTGTTATTGCCCTACAAGACGCCACTAGGCGTGATGGCCTGTTGCGTGCATATTTTGACGCACATATTACAAAAATCGATATGGCTATTTAATATGGGAAAATATAGACATTCATTCATTTGTGTATGAAAATGCTGTCTATGGTAAAAGCGAGAGAATCCATGTTTGATTCACACTTTTGATTATAGGAGTAATCGTTCTGGATATTGATCCGGCGCAAGGATATTGCGCTTACGTTTGTACTTATTTTTTAGGGCCAGATAATATATTAATTTGCTTATTGTGTTTATGGCCTGAATTCATATGTATTACATATTATTAGTACAAGTAGAATCAGTCCTATATTGTATATTTTGGATGGGTAGGAGGGACTAGATTCTTGTTATTCCGGTCTAGCGGAAGTATGAGTTGTCTTGACAAGTCGTGATGAGTTCCGATGTACCGTGATAATGGCGGGTACGCACTTTTCAAAGGGCTGGTAGATTCTTAAGGAAATATGATTCATGAAGTGGTTTTCTTCTAAAGGAGATGGTATCTCTACTATAGTTTATGTTAGAGACTCTCCTAAGGTACGGTACAATGTATAATTCGGACTCCATGTATTGCCAGACCCTATATTGATGATCTCATGTCGATTCGACCTAGATGGAACATTTTGCTTCGTATCGCTAGGGTCGTGTTTTGTATCGACGAAGATGACAGACTTTCCTACAGCGGTTATGGCTACGTGAATTAACCTGATCACCGTAGAGCTGTATGGAAACATTTATGAAATCATTTATATACCCATTATAAATTAACTCTGGCTTATATTCTCCTTCCTATGAATGAGTGAACGACAACTCAGGGAGGCAGCCATGTTAGATTTCGGTCATCATATGTTTTGATCACTGCCAAGAGAACAGATTATTTATCCTATTATCGGACAGTGACAGGGAGATCTCAATCTTGCTAGAAACCCCCTCTTTCGTGGTTTCATAATATATGCTACAAACTATGGACGTCAAGTAACTTTAGTTATTTACCGATCTGCCTTCACTGACGCGTTTAGTCAGATAGGGGGATGCGGCCATAATGTATCATGACAATTGAACTTTTGATGTACTGCCCATTATTTCTGAATGTGTCATGACTTCAGATCTGCTATGTATACCTACAAATTGATATGTCAACATACCATGATGTACTCGTATGTCCCAGTGTGTACGTCTGAATAAATTGAGTAAACAAAGATTCCAGCAGTCTGCATTGGTGCCTTGTAGACACATGTGTATGAGTGGTTATATTGGTCAGCACACGAACAGTACACCATTCGCGGTAATCACACTCTACACTTCTACTTCATACATACACCATCCTGCGTCGGTTGGAGTGACCAAGTTTAGGGCCTGCTTCCCCTGGAGCCTTTGCCTTCCCTAACTCAGGACTAGGGTGAGTTACCCATTTACAGCTGGGTAGACTGGAGCATGCCTGATCTCAACAACACACCACTCTTCCTTACAGAGCACACCGACTGACACTTTACAGAGTGGAAAGAAGAAAAGAAACTTTACAGTGGCGAGCCAGATTCCTGGGTCCAGCTTACGCAGTTTTGTGTTGAGAATCACAGTTTACAGCTGAAAGAACATTTGTTTGAACACATCAACACCAGTAGGACAGCTATACAGTCGATGTCAGCTTGACCTGTATTACCGATAGGATGCTGTATCTAGGTCAGCGCTTGTTGACAGTTTTTCGCTGTACAGACAGTATTACACAGGACAGTGGTATCAAGTGTAGAAAATATCTGGAGCAGTATTGTTGACATTTCTCAACGTACAGAAGAATCACAGTGTTGTTGAACATAAAGTGCATAGTTCATCGTTGGATCTTCATATGCTCAACAGAGAAAAATTGACAGTGTAATAGTTTAAAATTAAATCTATTACTGAATAAAGTGGCAAGTTATTAGTATTAAAATAAACTGTGCCTGCTTTACAACACTATACCTGCAACACATTCCATTCATGACATAAATTATATTGTATGCTATATGCTATTTATGCTTACATGTTATTTGTTATGTATTAAATTAGTTTATGTTCTGTGTGACTAGTACAAGGTATGCCGAGTGACATTGGTCTGGTACTAGTATTCTATAGGTACACATTTTCTTAATTGGAAATTTGTTAGCAACAATTTGCTGCTATTTCTGTTAGTTGTGATGAGGTGTTCTTTTCTTCGTTGTTTTTGTTAATAATTTTGTGTTCCTTAGTTTTGTTTGATTTGTTTGTATAATTGTAGGTCTCATCTTTCCTTTCATTTCAGTTTTTTACACCCTTATGTTTATACACTGTGGCGTTATTTGTCTTGTTATATTATGGCAGTTATCATCACGGTTTCTGTGATCATTTTTTTTCATTTCTCCTATTTAATTTAATTTGATCTCTGCAAATGTTTTCATATTGTCTTTTCTTGTTTGTCCTTTGTAATGTCTTTAGTTGACATATGACATAGGAGTTATAGTGGTATACACTGATAGTATAGTACAGATCAGTACTTTATGATTATTTTCCACAGGTACCCAAGTGATCTTTGATTACATTGAGATATACAAGACCTTTGTAAGGCTTGTCTCCCACAGTATTTGAGATACAGTTATTGTTGTCCACAGGTACTCAAGTTATCATTGGTTATTATAAACCATACAAGTTTGGACTAAGACTAAGTCTATGGTATAGACTTGTCTCCCATTAAAGTGAAATAGGGTAATTTATTTACTTTTTCAGGTTTCTGATTTAAGAAGACAATATGTCTACATTAGATTATTTCATTGCACAAGGAAAATCTCTTGATAAGACTGGAAAAGACTTAGAACAATGGGCTGTTGCTCAATATGACAAAGCATTAGCTGCAGAAGAGAAAAAAAACTGCTGCTGCTGTTGAAGAAAGAAAAGCTGCTGCTGAGGAAAAAAAAGCTGCGGCTGAGGAGAGAAAAACTTCAAATAGAAGAAAAAAAAGCTGCTGCAGAAGAAAGGAAAGCTCTAGCTGAAGAAAAAAGATTAGAAAAAGAAGCTGATACTGCTGCTGAACTTAAGAAATTGCAGATGCAAGTGGAGGAAAGGAGATTTGAGGCAGAACAGAAGAAATTAGAAGCTGATGCAGAGCAGAAAAAATTAGGAGGTGCTGCAGAACAGAAAAAAGTGAGAAGATGATGCAGAACAGAACAAATGAGAAATTGCTGCTGCTGCAGAACAGAAAAAATTAGAAGTTGCTGCTGCTGCAGAACAGAAAAAATTAGAAGCTGCTGCTGCTGCAGAAAAGAAAAGATTAGATAGAGAAGCTGAAGAGAGAAAAGCAATAAGAGAACATGAGTTTGAATTAGAGAAATTAAAATTGACATGTATGAGTAATGTTAATCAGGCATCTGGTGGTAATGGTAAACCCTTTGTGTACAAGGTCAAGGTACCAGCGTTTAACCCTACCAGTGATGACATAACATTTTGGCTTTCTAGATTTGAACGGGCTTGTCGATCTCATAATGTTGACAAATCACAGTATGTGAATCAGTTGTCTGAAAATCTAAAAGGGGAGTCCCTAAGTAAGTTATATTTTGTTGAAGAGGCCGACAAAGATAATTATGATGCTGTTAGGGCAGCTTTGATAAAGAGATATCAGCTGTCTGAGGAAGGTTACCGTCTTTTGTTTAAAACAATGAGACCTGAGGTAGGTGTAGAATTCTCAGATTTCATCTCAAAAGCACGAATTACACTTTCACGATGGATTGAATTATCCAAAACAGAGAAAACATTTGATGGTCTTACGGATTTATTGCTAAGAGACAAGGTCATGTCTTCTGTAAATAAATCATTCCTAGAGTTCTTACATGAGCGTAAACCTGGTACAATAAAGCAAATGGAAGAATATTGTGACCAGTATGCCACGGCACACCCTGACATGATTCTTAGTAACTCTAACATTAAAGAGAGTATGCCAGTTGCTTCGGCAACAGAATATAATCAGAATTACTCACACAAATTCAAGGAGCTAAAAATAAATTTGATAAAAAGGTTAATTGGAATAAGTATCAAAACCAAGATAACCGCTCAAATCAGAGTTCTTCTTTGAAGAACTGGAATCGGGCTGATAGTCCTCGACACGCGAGGGGTACCCATAATGTTAGAAATTCTCGGAAAGGGAGTAGCTATAGGAACTACCCAAGTGCTTCATGGAGACAAAAAAACCAATATTACAGGGATACTCAATATAACGAGCATGATGATTATGATCATGAATATTATGATTCAAACCCAAATAGGGGTTATAACAGAGGCAATAATAATTATAGAGACAATTATAACCGAGGTAGATCACAACACAAAAGACATGGTAAATCGTATTACCAGGCTAACTCTGCACAACAGGAGTTCCACGACACCGATAATCAAATAATGATAAAAAAGACTCCAATAGTGTAGCAAATTCCGCTTTCGATTTTGCTAGAGCATCTGAGTGTTCGCAATGCAAAACATTATTCGATCCAACCACAGTTTCTACTTTAAGCTGCGGTCACCCGCTTCCCGCTCTCCATGCGTCAATTGCGCATAATGGAAGGGGTGCTCTTGTCTTTAATAGGGGCCTAATAGATGGTACTCCGGTATCAATTCTTTTCGATTCGGGGTGCACTACCATTGGAGTGAGGCAATCACTCGTAAATCCTTCTCGAGCTACAGGCAATATAGTCAAATGTGTAACATTTGGTGGCACATTGGAGAAGTACTCCACTGCCATTATCAATATTGCTACGCCTTTCTTTACAGGAGAGGTGCAAGCATGTCTCTTGCCGAATCCGATCGCTGATCTTATCATCGGTCGCATTCACGGGGTGAAAGAATGCACTCCACAGCAAATTTCTAATTGGGAAAATGTTAATATGCAATCGGCTAATGCAGTAATCACTAGGGCTCAAGCTCTTAATATGCCACAATCTTCACATTCTGAAGATAATGATGCGCAGATCCGAGATGATCCCTTGGAGATTTCCCACGATTCCTTTATCAAACAGCAGGAAGATGATCCTACTCTAAAGAAATTCTTTACTCTGGCAAAAAAAGGTGATCCGAATAAGGATACAAATCGTAAATCTTGGATTACGATGAAGAATGGCGTACTTGTACGTATGGTACAAGACTCCGCTAAGTCCATTCATTCTCAAATCCTTGTGCCTAAAAATATGAGAGTTAAAATCTTACAGCACGCTCATGATTCGCAGTGTGCTGGACATATGGGTTTTTCCCGTACTAAAGCTAGAGTTCTTCAATCTTTCTTTTGGCCTGCTGTGAATAAGGACATACGAATCTATTGTCGATCTTGTAAAGTATGTCAAGAGATTAAATCCAGAGGTCCACGCCATGATGCACCTATTCAGGCTGCAGACATTCCCATTCGGCCATTTCAAAAAATGGCGATAGACATCATTGGTCCATTTAAGATAAAGTCTGCTAGAGGACACCAATTTATTTTGACGTGTGTTGATATGTGCACACGTTGGCCGGAGGCTGTTCCTCTAAAGAGCATAACTACTGCTGATGTCGCAGATGCTCTTTGGTTAATATTTTCTGGTCTGGGGTTTCCAGCAGAAATATTATCCGACCATGGTACCCAACTCATATCGGATACCATGTCTCAAGTAATGTCGACTCTGAAGATAGAGAGATCGCTGAGTAGTATTTATCATCCTATGTCCAATGGGATGGTGGAACGTTTGAATAGAACTCTGAAAAACCTACTAGGTAAGATAACAGAAGATCATCCTCAGGATTGGGATAGGGTTTTACCCGCGGCTCTCTTTGCATATAGAGAGGTCGCCAACGAACATACAGGATTTTCTCCCTTTGAACTTGTCTTTGGCGCGAAACCGCGAGGTCCTATGTCCTTACTTCATGATCTTATAACTGCTGATAATATTGTCGATGACACAAAATCCTCTTATGAATATGTCATCGCACTTAGACACAAGATTATTGAAGCATGCAAATTGGCAACTGCTTCTTCTGAATTTGCGAAACAGAAGGCAAGGGAATTTGCCAATAAAAAGAGATGTTTGCGTCAACTTTGTCCAGGTGACAAAGCATTTGTCTTGCTACCTTGTAGGGAAAATAGACTTCTCATTTCTTGGAAAGGTCCGTACGATATAATATCAAAAGTTTCCGATGTTGACTATATCGTCGATATTGACGGGAAGCGTAAAACCTTCCACATCAACATGCTCACGGAATTCCATGAACGTCCTTATTATTTACAACCTGTTTTCCAGGCAACGGACGATTTTCCAGTCCAACATGGACAGTACTCATCTCTGTCAGTAATACAGGATGAGGAAACGAGTTTCTCGGATGTAAATTTACCTTTTCCAATGATTCCTCTTCACTCTAATGAATCATGGAAAGATGTTGCAATTTCTCCAGAATTATCTCCAGGAGAGCAGAAACAAGTTTCTACTATGTTAGAACAATTTCAGGATGTCCTTACTGACATTCCTGGTCAAACTGATGTCATTCAACATGACATTATTCTTACTGACCATAGTCCTATAAGAGTCAGACCGTATCCTATCCCGATACATTTTCAAGCACAGGTAGAGAAAGAGTTAGATGAGATGATAGAGTTAAAAATTATTGAACCATCCACATCAGCATATTCTTCGCCGATGGTTATAGTACGGAAAAAAGACAATAACATACGTCTTTGCGTGGATTATCGCAAATTGAATCAAGTGACTAAATTCGATGCTGAACCTATGCCTTTACTAGAAGAGCTACTTACGAGACTATCGAATTCTCACTTCTTTACTAAACTCGATTTGTCTAAGGGATATTGGCAAGTTCCACTATCCGAACACGCCAAACCGTTTACTGCTTTTTCGACGCCTAGGGGTCTATTCCAATGGAATTTCATGCCTTTCGGTCTTATGAACGCCCCTGCAACATTTGTACGCATGATGCGTCGAATCCTATCTCATCGCTCAGATGTCATTGCGTATCTTGATGACATCTGTCTTTTCAGTGATACTTGGAACGATCACTATAATGGTATAAATGAACTATTGTCTATCTTACGCGAGCATAACCTGACAGCGAAACCATCGAAAGCATGTATTGGTTTTAGCGAAATATCTTTCTTAGGACACCGTGTTGGTCATGGGTTCCTAAAAACAGAAGACCATAATACAAGTAAGATACTTAACATTTCTATTCCTAAGACTAAAAAGCAAGTACGAAGTCTCTTAGGTCTAATACAATTTTATGGACGATTCATCCCGAATCTGTCCTCCATTATGTCACCTCTTTCTTCCTTGCTAAAGAAAGGGTCTCCTAATGTAGTCCATTGGACTCAAGAATGTCAATCCTCTTTGGATAAGGTTAAAACTATGTTTTCTACTTCACCTATCCTAGTATTGCCTTCTAAGGATAAGACATTTATTCTTCGTAGTGACGCTTCATCCACCGGGATTGGAGCTGCACTAATGCAAGAGTACTCTGGAACTCTGCATCCTGTGATGTATATTTCTCGGAAATTAAATGCCGCAGAGAAGAATTACTCGGTCCTAGACCGTGAATTATTGGCTATGGTTTGGTCAATCCTTAAACTGCAAAGATTTCTTCTGGGCGCGCATTTCATTGTGGAAACTGACCAGAAAGCTCTTACGGCTATTCAGAGTAAAAATCTGAAGAGCGCGAGATCAACGCGATACGCGATTGCTCTACAGCCATTTCATTTTTCGGTGCGAGCTATCCGTGGGTCAGAAAATGTGATGGCAGATATTTTGTCTAGATGCCCACATGATTCATAACTGTTATGCAACTTTGATACAGTTGTTTCTATGTTGAAATGTGTACACATATGTAATATATCATATATTGATTGTAACACTACTTAGCGGTTCATTGATATTTATTCACCGCTGATCTTTCAATGTTTTTCGTCTTTGATGATCATGATGTTAAGATATCTTAGATGAAATTGATGTATAAACTAATGTGGAAATTGTGTCATTGCTAATATTGTAGTATGCGTTGGTGACACCTCTCTGGAAATATTTATACTTAGAGAAGTACTTTCTCTAAGGTCATAAAACTTATGCTTATCATCTGCGCATTGTATTGGTGCGTTGTGAGCCTATTGTATGTTGCTCCTAGATGTATTTCAAAAAAAAAAAAAAGTACCTTTTTTTTCCCGAGGGGTGTGGTAATCTGTTGCGTGCATATTTTGACGCACATATTACAAAAATCGATATGGCTATTTAATATGGGAAAAATATAGACATTAATTCATTTGTGTATGAAAATGCTGTCTATGGTAAAAGCGAGAGAATCCATGTTTGATTCACACTTTTGATTATAGGAGTAATCGTTCTGGATATTGATCCGGCGCAAGGATATTGCGCTTACGTTTGTACTTA
Organism: Oreohelix idahoensis; assembly: GCA_024509875.1. Taxonomy (NCBI): domain Eukaryota; kingdom Metazoa; phylum Mollusca; class Gastropoda; order Stylommatophora; family Oreohelicidae; genus Oreohelix; species Oreohelix idahoensis. The sequence continues at coordinate 2,501 of JAMPIV010008912.1, read as the reverse complement.
TTTTTTAGGGCCAGAAAATATATTAATTTGCTTATTGTGTTTATGGCCTGAATTCATATGTATTACATATTATTAGTACAAGTAGAATCAGTCCTATATTGTATATTTTGGATGGGTAGGAGGGACTAGATTCTTGTTATTCCGGTCTAGCGGAAGTATGAGTTGTCTTGACAAGTCGTGATGAGTTCCGATGTACCGTGATAATGGCGGGTACGCACTTTTCAAAGGGCTGGTAGATTCTTAAGGAAATATGATTCATGAAGTGGTTTTCTTCTAAAGGAGATGGTATCTCTACTATAGTTTATGTTAGAGACTCTCCTAAGGTACGGTACAATGTATAATTCGGACTCCATGTATTGCCAGACCCTATATTGATGATCTCATGTCGATTCGACCTAGATGGAACATTTTGCTTCGTATCGCTAGGGTCGTGTTTTGTATCGACGAAGATGACAGACTTTCCTACAGCGGTTATGGCTACGTGAATTAACCTGATCACCGTAGAGCTGTATGGAAACATTTATGAAATCATTTATATACCCATTATAAATTAACTCTGGCTTATATTCTCCTTCCTATGAATGAGTGAACGACAACTCAGGGAGGCAGCCATGTTAGATTTCGGTATTCATATGTTTTGATCACTGCCAAGAGAACAGATTATTTATCCTATTATCGGACAGTGACAGGGAGATCTCAATCTTGCTAGAAACCCCCTCTTTCGTGGTTTCATAATATATGCTACAAACTATGGACGTCAAGTAACTTTAGTTATTTACCGATCTGCCTTCACTGACGCGTTTAGTCAGATAGGGGGATGCGGCCATAATGTATCATGACAATTGAACTTTTGATGTACTGCCCATTATTTCTGAATGTGTCATGACTTCAGATCTGCTATGTATACCTACAAATTGATATGTCAACATACCATGATGTACTCGTATGTCCCAGTGTGTACGTCTGAATAAATTGAGTAAACAAAGATTCCAGCAGTCTGCATTGGTGCCTTGTAGACACATGTGTATGAGTGGTTATATTGGTCAGCACACGAACAGTACACCATTCGCGGTAATCACACTCTACACTTCTACTTCATACATCACCATCCTGCGTCGGTTGGAGTGACCAAGTTTAGGGCCTGCTTCCCCTGGAGCCTTTGCCTTCCCTAACTCAGGACTAGGGTGAGTTACCCATTTACAGCTGGGTAGACTGGAGCATGCCTGATCTCAACAACACACCACTCTTCCTTACAGAGCACACCGACTGACACTTTACAGAGTGGAAAGAAGAAAAGAAACTTTACATGGCCACTGACTGCTTTGACGGTCGGTGGTTAAGGATCGAAGAAGAAGAAGAGTATCCTATCCCTGTATTTTTTCAATCACAAGTACAAAAGGAAATAGAGGATCTGATAAAATTAAACATAATTTTTCCTTCTCAATCTCAAAACAGTTTTCCTATGGTGTTGATTAGAAAGAAAGACAAACTCATTCGGATTTGCATTGACTTTAGGCGTTTAAATTATTTGACAATCTCGGACGCTGAACCTCTGCTTTTGTTAGATTTTCCATTGGATAGACTATCTACAACTACTTTTTTTTAGTAAATTTGATTTGTCTAAAGGTTATTGGTAAGTCCCCTAGTCGGACAGAGCTAAACCTTATACTGCTTTCGCTACACCTTTGGGGTTGTTTCAATTTAATTTTATGTCTTTTGGTCTCGGTAACGCTAAGGCGACTTTTAATCGTATGATGCCAAAAATTGTCTCTAATCGTGATGACATAATGACCTATATTGGTGATATTTGACTTTTCCGTCAATCTTGGGAAGAACGTGTTCTTGGAATTCAGTCTTTGTTGACTACTCTTCGTCTCCATCATCTTACTGCTAGACCTTCGAAAAATAAAATAGGATTCTCATAAATTTATTTTCTTCGTCATAAAGTAGGAGGCTGTTTTCTTAATTGATTTATATACTTATATTCCTTACCAGTTTTAAAGCAGCTCCTTAATTTATTTTCTTAATCCTGAGGATACCACTATCTCTAGGATCTTGAATCTATAAATTCCTAAGACAAAATAACAGGTTCACAGTTTTTCAGGTCTTGTAGGATTCTATAGGAAATTCTTACCTAACGTTTCAGAAAATACTTCAGTTCTGTCTTCGTTATTAAGAAAGAACTCTCCAAATTAGATTGTTTGGTCACATTCATGTGATGTATTATTAAATTTATTAACAGCCTATTTCTCAAAATCACCAATTTTAAGATTGCCTGATACTCGATTTCCTATTATCCTTAGAGTCGACGCCTCTGGGTCTGGAATCATAATATAATAATAATAATAGCCCCTTCAGTCATAACTGACTATGGGAATGCGCCCCTGAGGTGACAGCCCTCAGCTGCTTATTTTCCTGGTGCTCCTTTCGACGTTTTCTCCTCACCTCTGCTTCTTGTGTGAGCCTCTCTTCGCCCAGTCTGAGGTGGCGCCGTAAATAGC
>JAMPIV010008910.1:780000-1044990 GCA_024509875.1 Oreohelix idahoensis | reverse complement strand
GCACATATTTTTCATATAATCATACTGAACCGCTAGTACTGGGTTCTCATGTGTAGCAGTGATCTCTGGACTCATCAAGCGATAATACGGGGTATCCCTTTCTCTTCTTGAAAGTCACAAAATATTTGGATACAAGATGTCTTCTCTCGTGAGCTGTCACTCACGTTTGGATACAGATAATGAATCTGTATTAAAGTTAGTCATTCATTAAAGTTTCTCATAGCTCTGTAGATTCTATCATGATACAATTGACTTCATCATACAAGATATAGTGCTGCTAGGAATGAATGTCATCTTCATCTAGTTAAATATATATTCTCTCAGACGTACAAATCGTGCCTATCGAAAAACGGTGGCTTCGTAAGAGAGTTCATAAGGAGAATCTTTTGTTACCTTGGTATCAGAAATATGATTCTGCCATTCCTTGGCAATAAGAATGAACACTGGGGTAAAGCATACACGATAGGTCTAGACGACTATCACTTTCCCCATAAATACTGAGATCACTTTTTCCGGCGACAAGCCGCTACACAAAAATCACAGCCCCCATCAGGACGAAGCCAAATCACACCCCTCTAGCGACACATCCGCCGAACAGCCCTTTGACCTTTCTAACGACAAAAGACCATATAGTTCGACTTAGATATGTAAAGATATTCAGATATAAGACAGACTCGTCCTACCCAGACAAACAATACACATAAATTCAGGCCATAGATACACTGAAGCAAGAACAACCTATTTCTACCCAAACAAAGAATAAATCGCAGTAAAACTGGATTCATCCGCGGAGTTCGATTGCAAGTGACGACACTCCTTTCAAGGGAAGTAACTCAATAATGACTTTTCCTTAAGCACTAAAAAAGTATCTATTTTGTTTACAAAATATTTGCGAACATAACAAGCATACAAATGTATTATATTGTAAGATATCAAAGACTGCACGTATGGGGAAATCAATGAAAGTAATCACTGAATCTGCAAGGAATAACAACACAAATGACGTCACAGTATATGAATATAAATTGTGAATAGAACTGAAAGATAGAAAAGGGTAGACCAACAAATTACAAACAAATCAAAACAAAACTAAAGAACAAAGAAATATTACAAAAATAACAATAATTACAGTCTTCACAACTAACACAAATAGCAACTAGTTGTTGCAAGCAAATTTCCAATTAAGGAAATTGCACCTAAAGAAAACGCCCACAACGGACCCTCTATGACGTGGGATATTCTGTTGTGAGGACACCGCCCAACCTAAACACAACCCGCTGACATATAAACTAACATACTATACAAACAAATAACATGTAAACATAAATATATAAATTATGTGTATGATAGTATGTGTTGCAAAATAGGCTCAGTTTTACAGTAATGGCAAAGTTATTCTTATGAAAATAAATAAACTGCCACTTTATTGAATTACAAATTCTGGCCTTAAATATTAAAGTTCATATATAGAAAACAAGAAGATCCATCGATGAAAATAGGACTTCTTAGTTCAATAATACTGTCTTCCTGTTAATATTGACAAGAATTGATCCAACTGTTCTGTGAAACTCTGTAATGTCTAATGTAAAAATGTCAACAACGCTGACCTACATACTGCATTCACTTGACAGGTCACGTGACGAAGTGTTGACAAAGAGCAAACTAATACTGCAAGTGTGTCGTATCAGCCACAGGAAACGGTCTGGTATCGGTAGTCTGTTGACTTCTCAGCTTCTGCGAGGTCAAACCCAGAAAGCTGGTCCACCAGTTGATAAAGTCTCTCTAGTTGATAACTCTATTTTCTTTGCTCATCAGTTGATAAATATAAGCTCACTAGAACATCACCAGAGCTACATGCTGTGTTGTTGTGTTGCTTGTGGTTTGAGTATGGAATGTCAACTCGACCTACGCAGTGGTGTGTAGACATAGATTGTGAGTATAATATGCGAATGATAAGAAGAGTTCGTGGTGTTGACAAATGGTCTTTTTCTCACACTCATGTATGGCTGGAAGTCATCGACACCAACGACTGTGTACCTTTGCTACAGTTTAATTGGACGTACACACTCGACAGCACGAATAGTGACAAATCTCAGGTTGGCATAATACATCATGGTACAGTGGATAAATGGTCTTGCAACGATACATGGGCACTCATGTAGAATAATAGCATAATGGACTGTCAGTAGACAAGCACTCAGTATTGCCCATATATATATATATCATCTGAGTTTACTGACAAAGCACGTCAGATTATAAACAACATTCAAGATGGCTTCTAGACCTAACCTCGTCTAGCGAAGATTCCTTGAAATAATATTCAGCACATATTTTTCATATAATCATATTGAACCGCTAGTACTGGGTTCTCATGTGTAGCAGTGATCTCTGGACTCATCAAGCGATAATACGGGGTATCCCTTTCTCTTCTTGAAAGTCACAAAATATTTGGATACAAGATGGCTTCTCTCGTGAGCTGTCACTCACGTTTGGATACAGATAATGAATCTGTATTAAAGTTAGTCATTCATTAAATGTTCTCATAGCTCTGTAGATTCTATCATGATACAATTGACTTCATCATACAAGATATAGTGCTGCTAGGAATGAATGTCATCTTCATCTAGTTAAATATATTCTCTCAGACGTACAAATCGTGCCTATCGAAAAACGGTGGCTTCGTAAGAGAGTTCATAAGGAGAATCTTTTGTTACCTTGGTATCAGAAATATGATTCTGCCATTCCTTGGCAATAAGAATAAACACTGGGGTAAAGCATACACGATAGGTCTAGACGACTATCACTTTCCCCATAAATACTGAGATCACTTTTTCCGGCGACAAGCCGCTACACAAAAATCACAGCCCCCATCAGGACGAAGCCAAATCACACCCCTCTAGCGACACATCCGCCGAACAGCCCTTTGACCTTTCTAACGACAAAAGACCATATAGTTCGACTTAGATATGTAAAGATATTCAGATATAAGACAGACTCGTCCTACCCAGACAAACAATACACATAAATTCAGGCCATAGATACACTGAAGCAAGAACAACCTATTTCTACCCAAACAAAGAATAAATCGCAGTAAAACTGGATTCATCCGCGGAGTTCGATTGCAAGTGACGACACTCCTTTCAAGGGAAGTAACTCAATAATGACTTTTCCTTAAGCACTAAAAAAGTATCTATTTTGTTTACAAAATATTTGCGAACATAACAAGCATACAAATGTATTATATTGTAAGATATCAAAGACTGCACGTAACACTCATATTAATCACCTCTTCTATTGCACTCTATCACTCTTGTTGTCACAACATTTTTTATACCCTCCTTTATATATAAGTGATCAATAGATGTTGCCCGTCTTCTCTTCATTTTAGTTATCAGTGATCTGTTAATGTTTTCCTTTAATATTTTATTTCTTTGCAACACACATAGCATTTTATCTAAAGCCTATAGTTCCATTAAAGCCACTGAGCTTTTTTTTTTTTTTTTCCTCCTTTGATTATTTTATTTACTGCCCAAAAATACAAAATAATTTGCTTTCATACAATACAGTATGTCCCTTAAGTTTGTTTTCATTGTTTTAGACATTTTCTGTAGTATGTTCTTTCTACTACTGAATTTTCTTTAGCTCCTATAATTCAAAATTTTATTAACATTACGCACTTTCTACCTAAGTTAGACTGTGGGGTGAACCAAAACAGGCAATGTTCATCTTACTAGTACAAAAAGTTGGCTTACATACACAAAGGTCTTCATCATGGATGTCACGAAATGGTTTTAGACTAGAGACTGTCTACGTATAGTGACAATACCCTAGAGAGAAGAAAGACTGAAATGATAGATTCAGATAGAAATATAGTGCAAAAAAATGTGAAAGTTTAGACCATTGGCTCCAAGGTTGAGAACCGAAGTTGGTTCTTTCCTCGCCACTTCGGACTTCTAAATTGCTATGGCCTCGAACCACCTCTAACTACCCTAAGGGGATAAGGTTCAATCAAGATTCACATACACCACGATACAGACAACAGATAGCTACTGTACGTAAATGAAATGACTGGTCCAGACTATAAAGGTTCAAGTTTTATTTACACCTATAAACAAAACTCATATACATGTCAAATACATAAAATTGCAGTGTAAGCACTCCTGAAACAAACAAATTCAGGAAGACAAAAATGACAACTGATGTATCATCAAAACAACCCCACCCTTCACCCACAAGTTTCACCTGTATGGAGAAAGAAGGTAAGATTAAATGACATGAACCACACTGCACTTGATGTCGCGCCTTCACTCCAAACTAGCTGGTCTAAATTCTAACTCTAACTCTAAGTCCACTGATAGCTGGAACGACTACGAAGTGTCTACACAATCTCTGCACAGACTTCGGTTCTACACCGCCTATCATGAAATCTCCCGAACACAACTAACTGCACCTCTAAACTTCAGCAGCTGTCTTCTGCTATGATCTTCAACAAAACTATGTCTCTTTTCTGTCTTTCTGTGCTGACTTCTGTAGAGAGAATGTTCACCCTGTCTCTCTCCACGAACTCTGGAATTGATGACTAAGGTTTAACAGAACCCCACTGGATTCTGGACTGGAACTATAGTTGGCTTCTCCTAACACTCCGAATTTACCTGCCCGATTACCTATGACTGGGCGATGGGCTTTCGGCTTTATTATGGCCGTGACGAAGCGACAATAAAATTACAACAACGCTGGCAGCATGCCAAATCTGCGTGTGTAACAGAACGAGCGTCAGAGCTCAGGATTTATCCACCAAAATCCTATTCACTGGAACAATGTCTTCCCCTGCCTGGGAAAACATATTTTCTTTCTCTCCTTCCGCCCCTGGCAATTAACGCACGACTTTGCGTGTCTGCGAATGCCACAACTGTGCCGTGGGAGAAATTTTGAGGTATCAAAAATTCTGCTCTTCCCCACAAAAGCCGGTACCTGCAAATCCCGAATGTCCCACTGAAAGGCAATCAACTTGACTCTGGCACCCGGCTTGGCAATTATCATTAAAGAGAACGAAAATATGAAATGCGAGCCTATTTATCTTCTACGAACAGCACGCTGACCTCTTGACGTCATATGCGTGGCTTTAATTCTAACCCAATGGTTTCAAATGCCTTTAGCTCTCAGCCAATCAGAATTGTAAACAATACTGATGCAATCTGTTACTGCTAACACGTGGTAAAAGGTCACTGACCCCCATCCCCCATTTAGACAAAGAAACGGGAATTAGTCCTAGCCCTATACTGGCATTGAAGCAAAAATGGCCGCAATTAATTTAACTCCCGAAAAATGCATCTATGGCCACATGCCATATCTTTTAAAAAAACAATCTGGTGCCAGTCCTGATCTAGAATCTATAATCTTAATCTAGAAAAATGCTGCAACCATTCTTCCTACACACACACTCTAAACACATAAAGAAGAACCATAAAGCAGATGAGATCTAACTCCATCGTGATCTCATCTGAAAAAAACGTAAATAATAGAAGGAGAAGAAACATGGAGAAGGATTACCTGTAATCCCTCCTAAAATAGTGAACAACTTGCAAGGAGAAAAAGACAAGGGCCATTTGAAAGACAGAATCTCAGTACTTTCGTCACATCACTCCCACCTTCGAAGATTGAGCATCGATCTCATTACTGAAATCTCTGTGTTTCACACTGGCCCTTAACTCTGTCTACGGCTGTCTGTCCGTACCCCTCCTATTCAGTGCTCTTCGACCTTCCTCTCTTGCGTTTCCTCCTTCTTCCTCTCCTTGAACCAGCTCCTATGCTCCGTTGGGAGATTTGATCTCTCTTCTGACCTGTGCCGTCTACCGGTGGGTCTGAACTTTCCCTTGTTATGACCGTCAAAAGGCTGCCTTGGTCAGCTGATGTGACCGGCTGGCGCTGTGATGGCCTGGCGATGGCGACTTCCTCGCTGCGCGTCAGCAGGGTTGTGACTGCTGGTACTGTGCGAGAACGATGCAACATCTCGGGTTCCTCTGGTGTAGAGCCTCCGATTTCTTGCTGGGTTTCTATTGAATCCTCACTGATCTCAATAGCTTCTACCTTTGGAGAAAGGTAGGTAAGATCTGCCCCTGGCAGTGGTTCTGGACTCGCTCTTCCCCTACCGATATGAAGCGGGACTGAGCTCTCCAATATAGCTCCTTGCAAATGCGTAAGGTCGCTTTTCTCACTCTTTTCTGGCCTGAAAAGTTGGTGAGATGAAACTGTAGACCACGGGAGCTCTCCGTCTAACACCCTGGTTCTACCTTCAACCTTGCCCTCCCCTGTGAGAGTTACTGGCGTCAGTTGGAATGTGTCCTGCAGTGACACTTGACGGTTTAAGATCCCGTTTGATCGCGGAGAATCTGAAATAAAGCTTTCAGTGACTGGTTCCAATGTTCCTTGAAACAACTTGGAAAATATAGCCAATTTTTCAGGCTCCTCGTTACAAGAGTCGTTTCCTGTAAACGAGATACTAGAGTTGTGGGGCCCACCTCCATTTATAGGCAAACGGACACTCAGATCACTATCCTCCTCCATCTGAGTTAAGTGCTGGTCGGATGGGGCTCCAGGGCTGGTTGGAAACATATGTTCGCTCGATTCGCCGTCTTGTGCCCTTTGAAGAGTGCGCTGGTCGTTTACATATGTCATACAGTTCTTGTCAGTATGTCCCTCTCCTGAAGGAGCTAATACCATCGGGGGCCTAATTCCCGACGACAAAGAATGTACTTCCACAATCAGAGGCGGCACCACTGTTTTGCTGTTAGGCTGCACAGGGATGTCAGGCGAATGCACCTCTGCCTGTCGTTTTTCGCTGTCCCTCTGGGGAGCTGGCGAAACATGCCTTATTAGGGATTCGAACCCTGTCTTCGACTTTCCGTGTCGAGTATGTTGTGTTGTCTCACGAGCATGGGAGAATTGGTAGCCATCCGAATTATAATGCTTGCTCGCATTATTCCCCCTGTTATGCAGTTTCCACGCCTGGGATCGCTTCGTAATTTTCCCAGCATTGTAAGGTCTGCTTTCCTTACTTAACCCCCTCCCTTGTATGGGCTTCGGGTCCATTTCCAACGGAAAGTCCTTTTCCTGGAGTTGGGGCGCAGTTTGAGCCGACAAGTTTGCTATGGGCGCAAGATTTTCAGAGGGGTGGTCCAATATGGGCGACATAACTTGAGAAATAGAGTGGTTAGATTCATCGGCTCTTTCTTGTTGCTCTTTTTCCCTTGCTAGTTGCTCCATCGCCTTTGCTAGTCGATCCATCTCCCGTTTCTTGGCGCTTTCTTGTCGCTCTCTCTCCCATTTCTTTAAAATGTCATCCGAGGCTCCAATTTGCAGTTCCAGAGAACGCATGGCAAGTTCATGTTGTCTCTCTGCTGCCTGCTCCTTTCCCTCTGCCTCCAGGTATGCCTTGGTCTCGGCCTTATCTATTCCCATCTCCTCGACTGCCTCACGCCAAGCAGCTCGTAACTGGACCAATTCCGCCATCTTACTTGCGAATTGCTGTAATCTCAAGAACACAGAAACTGATAGAAAGAAGAACCAAAAAGGAAGGACTACCTGAAAAAAAAATTTATAAGTATCCAGCTACCCAAAACCCGAATTTACTTTCCTGTTAAGAAAAAAAATTCAATTAGCCATCAATTACCTCTAAGTCATAAACAACCTTACTACCACTATCATTTATACTAACTGGAACCTGTGGAAAAAACTTTATAGCTGGATCAGTCTTAATATAGCTCAGTCTAGGGGATTTTTTTAAGAAATCTATTTCCAGAACTTTCTGTAGAGACAATCTATGAATCTAGAATTGATCCCAACAAAGATGATCCCGAACGACGCCACCCACTTTGTCACGAAATGGTTTTAGACTAGAGACTGTCTACGTATAGTGACAATACCCTAGAGAGAAGAAAGACTGAAATGATAGATTCAGATAGAAATATAGTGCAAAAAAATGTGAAAGTTGAGACCATTGGCTCCGAGGTTGAGAACCGAGGTTGGTTGTTTCCTCGCCACTTCGGACGTCTAAATTGCTATGGCCTCGAACCACCTCTAACTACCCTAAGGGGATAAGGTTCAATCAAGATTCACATACTCCACGATACAGACAACAGATAGCTACTGTACGTAAATGAAATGACTGGTCCAGACTATAAAGGTTCAAGTTTTATTTACACCTATAAACAAAACTCATATACATGTCAAATACATAAAATTGCAGTGTAAGCACTCCTGAAACAAATAAATTCAGGAAGACAAAAATGACAACTGATGTATCATCAAAACAACCCCACCCTTCACCCACAAGTTTCACCTGTATGGAGAAAGAAGGTAAGATTAAATGACATGAACCACACTGCACTTGATGTCGCGCCTACACTCCAAACTAGCTGGTCTAAATTCTAACTCTAACTCCACTGATAGCTGGAACGACTACGAAGTGTCTACACAATCTCTGCACAGACTTCGGTTCTACACCGCCTATCATGAAATCTCCTGAACACAACTAACTGCACCTCTAAACTTCAGCAGCTGTCTTCTGCTATGATCTTCAACAAAACTATGTCTCTTTTCTGTCTTTCTGTGCTGACTTCTGTAGAGAGAATGTTCACCCTGTCTCTCTCCACGAACTCTGGAATTGATGACTAAGGTTTAACAGAACCCCACTGGATTCTGGACTGGAACTGTAGTTGGCTTCTCCTAACACTCCGAATTTACCTGCCCGATTACCTATGACTGGGCGATGGGCTTTCGGCTTTATTATGGCCGTGACGAAGCGACAATAAAATTACAACAACGCTGGCAGCATGCCAAATCTGCGGGTGTAACAGAAACGAGCGTCAGAGCTCAGGATTTATCCACCAAAATCCTATTCACTGGAACAATGTCTTCCCCTGCCTGGGAAAACGTAGTTTCTTTCTCTCCTTCCGCCCCTGGCAATTAACACACGACTTTGCGTGTCTGCGAATGCCACAACAGTGCCGTGGGAGAAATTTTGTGGTATCAAAAATTCTGCTCTTCCCCACAAAAGCCGGTACCTGCAAATCTCGAATGTCCCACTGAAAGGCAATCGACTTGACTCTGGCACCCGGCTTGGCAATTATCATTAAAGAGAACGAAAATATGAAATGCGAGCCTATTTATCTTCTACGAACAGCACGCTGACCTCTTGACGTCATATGCGTGGCTTTAATTCTAACCCAATGGTTTCAAAACTCTCGGCCAATCAATCATCGAAAACAATTCTGATGCAATCAGTTACTGCTAACACGTGGTAAAAGGTCACTGACCCCCATCCCCCATTTAGACAAAGAAACGGGAATTAGTCCTAGCCCTATACTGGCAATGAAGCAAAAATGGCCGCAATTAATTTAACTCCCGAAAAATGCGTCTATGGCCACATGCCATATCTTTAAAAAAAGACAATCTGGTGCCAATCCTGATCTAGAATCTATAATCTTAATCTAGAAAAATGCTGCAACCATTCTTCCTACACACACACTCTAAACACATAAAGAAGAACCATAAAGCAGATGAGATCTAACTCAATTGTGATCTCATCTTGAAAAAACGTAAATAATAGAAGGAGAAGAAACATGGAGAAGGATTACCTGTAATCCCTCCTAAAATAGTGAACAACTTGCAAGGAGAAAAAGACAAGGGCCATTTGAAAGACAGAATCTCAGTACTTTCGTCACATCACTCCCACCTTCGAAGATTGAGCATCGATCTCATTACTGAAATCTCTGTGTTTCACACTGGCCCTTAACTCTGTCTACGGCTGTCTGTCCGTACCCCTCCTATTCAGTGCTCTTCGACCTTCCTCTCTTGCGTTTCCTCCTTCTTCCTCTCCTTGAACCAGCTCCTATGCTCCGTTGGGAGATTTGATCTCTCTTCTGACCTGTGCCGTCTACCGGTGGGTCTGAACTTTCCCTTGTTATGACCGTCAAAAGGCTGCCTTGGTCAGCTGATGTGACCGGCTGGCGCTGTGATGGCCTGGCGATGGCGACTTCCTCGCTGCGTGTCAGCAGGGTTGTGACTGCTGGTACTGTGCGAGAACGATGCAACATCTCGGGTTCCTCTGGTGTAGAGCCTCCGATTTCTTGCTGGGTTTCTATTGAATCCTCACTGATCTCAATAGCTTCTACCTTTGGAGAAAGGTAGGTAAGATCTGCCCCTGGCAGTGGTTCTGGACTCGCTCTTCCCCTACCGATATGAAGCGGGACTGAGCTCTCCAATATAGCTCCTTGCAAATGCGTAAGGTCGCTTTTCTCACTCTTTTCTGGCCTGAAAAGTTGGTGAGATGAAACTGTAGACCACGGGAGCTCTCCGTCTAACACCCTGGTTCTACCTTCAACCTTGCCCTCCCCTGTGAGAGTTACTGGCGTCAGTTGGAATGTGTCCTGCAGTGACACTTGACGGTTTAAGATCCCGTTTGATCGCGGAGAATCTGAAATAAAGCTTTCAGTGACTGGTTCCAATGTTCCTTGAAACAACTTGGAAAATATAGCCAATTTTTCAGGCTCCTCGTTACAAGAGTCGTTTCCTGTAAACGAGATACGAGAGTTGTGGGGCCCATCTCCGTTTATAGGCAAACGGACACTCAGATCACTGTCCTCCTCCGTCTGAGTTAAGTGCTGGTCGGATAGGGCTCCAGGGCTGGTTGGAAACATATGTTCGCTCGATTCGCCATCTTGTGCCCTTTGAAGAGTGTGCTGGTCGTTTACATATGTCATACAGTTCTTGTCAGTATGTCCCTCTCCTAAAGGAGGTAATACCATCGGGGGCCTAATTCCCGACGACAAAGAATGTACTTCCACAATCAGAGGCGGCACCACTGTTTTGCTGTTAGGCTGCACAGGGATGTCAGGCGAATGCACCTCTGCCTGTCGTTTTTCGCTGTCCCTCTGGGGAGCTGGCGAAACATGCCTTATTAGGGATTCGAACCCTGTCTTCGACTTTCCGTGTCGAGTATGTTGTGCTGTCTCACGAGCATGGGAGAATCGGTAGCCATCCGAATTATAATGCTTGCTCGCATTATTCCCCCTGTTATGCAGTTTCCACGCCTGGGATCGCTTCGTAATCTTCCCAGCATTGTAAGGTCTGCTTTCCTTACTTAACCCCCTCCCTTGTTTGGGCTTCGGGTCCATTTCCAACGGAAAGTCCTTTTCCTGGAGTTGGGGCGCAGTTTGAGCCGACAAGTTTGCTATGGGCGCAAGATTTTCAGAGGGGTGGTCCAATATGGGCGACATAACTTGAGAAATAGAGTGGTTAGATTCATCGGCTCTTTCTTGTTGCTCTTTTTCCCTTGCTAGTTGCTCCATCGCCTTTGCTAGTCGATCCATCTCCCGTTTCTTGGCGCTTTCTTGTCGCTCTCTCTCCCATTTCTTTAAAATGTCATCCGAGGCTCCAATTTGCAGTTCCAGAGAACGCATGGCAAGTTCATGTTGTCTCTCTGCTGCCTGCTCCTTTTCCTCTGCCTCCAGGTATGCCTTGGTCTCGGCCTTATCTATTCCCATCTCCTCGACTGCCTCACGCCAAGCAGCTCGTAACTGGACCAATTCCGCCATCTTACTTGCGAATTGCTGTAATCTCAAGAACACAGAAACTGATAGAAAGAAGAACCAAAAAGGAAGGACTACCTGAAAAAAAAATTTATAAGTATCCAGCTACCCAAAACCCGAATTTACTTTCCTGTTAAGAAAAAAAATTCAATTAGCCATCAATTACCTCTAAGTCATAAACAACCTTACTACCACTATCATTTATACTAACTGGAACCTGTGGAAAAAACTTTATAGCTGGATCAGTCTTAATATAGCTCAGTCTAGGGGATTTTTTTTAAGAAATCTATTTCCAGAACTTTCTGTAGAGACAATCTATGAATCTAGAATTGATCCCAACAAAGATGATCCCGAACGACGCCACCCACTTTGTCACGAAATGGTTTTAGACTAGAGACTGTCTACGTATAGTGACAATACCCTAGAGAGAAGAAAGACTGAAATGATAGATTCAGATAGAAATATAGTGCAAAAAAATGTGAAAGTTGAGACCATTGGCTCCGAGGTTGAGAACCGAGGTTGGTTGTTTCCTCGCCACTTCGGACGTCTAAATTGCTATGGCCTCGAACCACCTCTAACTACCCTAAGGGGATAAGGTTCAATCAAGATTCACATACTCCACGATACAGACAACAGATAGCTACTGTACGTAAATGAAATGACTGGTCCAGACTATAAAGGTTCAAGTTTTATTTACACCTATAAACAAAACTCATATACATGTCAAATACATAAAATTGCAGTGTAAGCACTCCTGAAACAAATAAATTCAGGAAGACAAAAATGACAACTGATGTATCATCAAAACAACCCCACCCTTCACCCACAAGTTTCACCTGTATGGAGAAAGAAGGTAAGATTAAATGACATGAACCACACTGCACTTGATGTCGCGCCTACACTCCAAACTAGCTGGTCTAAATTCTAACTCTAACTCCACTGATAGCTGGAACGACTACGAAGTGTCTACACAATCTCTGCACAGACTTCGGTTCTACACCGCCTATCATGAAATCTCCCGAACACAACTAACTGCACCTCTAAACTTCAGCAGCTGTCTTCTGCTATGATCTTCAACAAAACTATGTCTCTTTTCTGTCTTTCTGTGCTGACTTCTGTAGAGAGAATGTTCACCCTGTCTCTCTCCACGAACTCTGGAATTGATGACTAAGGTTTAACAGAACCCCACTGGATTCTGGACTGGAACTGTAGTTGGCTTCTCCTAACACTCCGAATTTACCTGCCCGATTACCTATGACTGGGCGATGGGCTTTCGGCTTTATTATGGCCGTGACGAAGCGACAATAAAATTACAACAACGCTGGCAGCATGCCAAATCTGCGGGTGTAACAGAAACGAGCGTCAGAGCTCAGGATTTATCCACCAAAATCCTATTCACTGGAACAATGTCTTCCCCTGCCTGGGAAAATGTAGTTTCTTTCTCTCCTTCCGCCCCTGGCAATTAACACACGACTTTGCGTGTCTGCGAATGCCACAACAGTGCCGTGGGAGAAATTTTGTGGTATCAAAAATTCTGCTCTTCCCCACAAAAGCCGGTACCTGCAAATCTCGAATGTCCCACTGAAAGGCAATCGACTTGACTCTGGCACCCGGCTTGGCAATTACCATTAAAGAGAACGAAAATATGAAATGCGAGCCTATTTATCTTCTACGAACAGCACGCTGACCTCTTGACGTCATATGCGTGGCTTTAATTCTAACCCAATGGTTTCAAAACTCTCGGCCAATCAATCATCGAAAACAATTCTGATGCAATCAGTTACTGCTAACACGTGGTAAAAGGTCACTGACCCCCATCCCCCATTTAGACAAAGAAACGGGAATTAGTCCTAGCCCTATACTGGCAATGAAGCAAAAATGGCCGCAATTAATTTAACTCCCGAAAAATGCGTCTATGGCCACATGCCATATCTTTAAAAAAAAACAATCTGGTGCCAATCCTGATCTAGAATCTATAATCTTAATCTAGAAAAATGCTGCAACTATTCTTCCTACACACACACTCTAAACACATAAAGAAGAACCATAAAGCAGATGAGATCTAACTCCATCGTGATCTCATCTTGAAAAACGTAAATAATAGAAGGAGAAGAAACATGGAGAAGGATTACCTGTAATCCCTCCTAAAATAGTGAACAACTTGCAAGGAGAAAAAGACAAGGGCCATTTGAAAGACAGAATCTCAGTACTTTCGTCACAATGGACAAAAGAACAAAAACATAGGAGAAAAGAAAGTGAACTAATTTAGATGCATTAAAAATTTTTTTTTTTAATTACACAAGCCATATATGGAAATAAATAACTACCTCCATTAGAATGGTTTCAGGGACCCCAAGATGCAGCAATAGTGAATGCAGTCAGCGACCCATAGCTGTACTGCTTGCATCAGGACCAGCGAACCAGAGCTGGTCAAGACCGCACTCCACCTCCATGTGGTGGTCCTGGAAACAGTCTGCAGCAGTGCAGTCTGGCTGAGCGAGTGCGGATCGCAATGGGAAGGCAAACCCGGTCCCTAAAAAATGCCGTGCTGAAGTCGGATGTGTCGACCGAAAGGTGCAGATATCACAGCTTAGGCGTAAACAGACACAACGCAACCACCGTCCTTTTCAGGGCGAACGAGGAAGAAGAAGAAGAAGAGAATGGTTTCAATGTGCCAGAATTATTTCACCTCATTAAATATCATTCATTTCACTATTATGTCACAGCTGTTTCTGTTCTGAAGATGAATTTTTCTTTCTCACTCCTTAAGAAATACAGGTACGCCTGTGCACCTGGCCCCCACGCAGGAAGCTGCGTCAAAATACTTAATGTGCTCTTGCGCTAGTGTTTTTTGTAACAATTTGTTTCACAAGATGAGATTGCTGAGCCATGAACAGCCCTATCTTAGCAAGCACTTACATCTGATGAAGCATCAAACCAGTAATTTGACTTTGCCGTCTTCTTACCAAAGGTGGCAAGCACAGTACTTTGAATGGTGTTCCGCAGGTTCTCCCAGCTCTCTGTAACAGTATCACCATGCTGTGGGATACTGAGCACTTTCTTGAAGGTCATGATAAATTGAGCGATCTGACATGATGCAGTTTTCTTGGTTGTGCTCTGATTTTGCAGCAAACCAAGGAGTGATCTGTACCACAGTCTGCACTATGGTACGAGCGTGTGGAGAGCACAGACCTGAAAAGTGGCCTTCTGACAAGAATCAGATCCAGTTGGTGCCAGTGCTTGGATCGTGGGTGTCTCCATGACACCTTATGCTGGGGTTTTGTCTGAAAATAGGTGTTGGTCATGCAGAGATCATGATGGACACACAACTCCAAGAGCCATTGTCCATTTTCATTCATCTTGCCAATACCAAACCTGCCCAGACATGAACGCCATAAAACATTATCGGCACCCACTCTAGCGTTGAAGTCACCAAGGAGAACAAGCTGTTCTGGCCTAGGTATGCTTTTGATAACTGCTGCTAGATTCTCGTAGAACTCGTCTTTAGCTTCTGAGGCAGAGTACAGAGTAGGATCATACACACTGACAAAGGGTGATGGGACCTGCGCTAGTTTGCAAGTGCAGCGTTAACAGGCGTTCTGATCCATTCTCACCTGGTTCAACCACTTAAGTTAGCAATTTTTTTTAAACCGCAAAACCTACTCCGTGTTCTCTAGTTTTATTAAGGTCTTTCCCTTGCCAATAAAATGTGTAGTCTTTCTCGCTCACCATTCCAGAGCCTGCCAGGCATGTTTGATGAAGTGCAGCTACATCCACCTGAAGTCGTTTAAGTTCGTCATTGATTATGGCTGTCTTCCTGACATCGTTTATATTCTGTAAGTTTTCAGGTAGTCCAGTCAACATAGTACGGACGTTTCAACATCCTAATCTGATAGTTTGTTTATTTCTATTACTTCTTGTTTTGTGATTATTGCTTGGTGCAAAATTTTCTGTCCACAGCTTGGGTTTGACCCTAATTCCCATGCATCCAATGAGGAAAGCAGACAGTGGCAGGACAACACCTAATTGACTAGGGACTGCCCAGTGAGATCCTAGAAACTCTCCCACTGTTAGAAGTAGCCATCTGGTGCCATGCCCTAAGCCAATTGGGCAAAATGCTTATAACCGGTAACTGCTACTTCCTGTGTTTTGCCGACACCTATAGGGTGAAGCTGGAGTGTCAACTCCTGGGCGCGAGCTTGGAGACAGTTATATGGAGATCAAGCTGCTACCCATGCAGCATGTTCCCCCCTCTCCACTCAGCCAGTAGATCCAAAGGAATGGCAGTAGCCGATACAGTTTCGTACCAGCCACGTCACTAAAGTTGCCAGAATATAATTAGAATCATCAAATGCTATTTATATATATTCTTCACTATTGTATGATGTTGAAACATGGACAATGAACAAGCAATTGGAAGAAAGAATTGATGCATTTGAGATGTAGATATTCATATGAATGGGGCGCATCTCATGGAAAGAGAAGAAAACAAATAAAGAAGTCCTAGAAAATCTCGGAATGAAAAGAGAATTAATGAAGGAAATCAATATTAGCTCAAATATTTTAGCCATGTAAAGACATAATTGTATGGATCTGAGACATGGAGAGCAACAAAAACAACAACCGGAGAGCTACAGACTTTTTTATAAATGGGTGCTTGCGTAGAATAGAAGGACTGAAATGGTATGACAAAGTCACAAATGTGGAATTGATGACAAGAACCAGACAAATGCCAGTGGAACAAGCGTTGAGAAGAAGAAGCTGGCGATGGATAGGACACACATTGAGGAGACATGTTGACAGCATTACAAGGCAGTCCTTGTTCTGGAATCCACAGGGAAAGAGAGTGATGCGTGATGCCATATGATGATGGATGGTATCCGCATGTCTGGTTTTGTGTAGTGTGTAGATGTGTTCAGTCAAAACAATGTTCATACAACAATAACAGGGCAATCCACATAGGACGTCAGTAAACTCACGACGTATAAAGTCAATGAGTCTTGAAACAGCCGTTGACGTTTTTCTTCATTATTTATTGTGGACGCCACAGTGACAAAATGGTTACGCAAATGTGTAGGCACATCAAACAGTCATTATCACAGCAACATTCAATACAGCAATAGACGGTAGACAGCATTACAATGATGAGTCAGATGCATGTTATATTTCATAGTGCTGTAAATGTAGTCAGGTGGAAAACTCCATCCTTTTCTATAACAGCCAGGAGATAACCAGATGTATGAGATCAGTTCACTCTCCTTAGTTTGACTTCAGCAAGACAGACACGTCTGCCGAAGTATAAATAATGTCCTCAAAAATATCCTCTAGATAATAAAGGTTTTCTAAACCTAGTTCATTTAACAAAGTAGCAAGTAATGGTCTTTGGTACATGCATCAACCGATGCAGTACAATGCAGCGACATGTGAGCTGGGAAAAAAGATCTCGTGGCGACGACTTTCGGAGACAGGCTATGAACCAGAAATCGTTCACGACCAAAAATCGATAGAGTTAATGAAAATGTTAATTTACCTTGCTTTCATGAAATACACAGAAATATCACGCCTCCCGGCATGTGGGAAACACTAGAGGTATTATCTCGAATAAACGAAATATCCATTAAGAGGACTACACATCCCTGACAGAACAAAAAATAGCGGAGATCCCCTCTTCAACGAGGCATCTCTTTCGCCATTCCAAATCGCTCACTCCTCTAGTGGTGGGCGGAAACCGATCGACCAAACAACAAGACAAGTCATGCGCAGTCCAGCGCAAAAATGACCACAGCTCAAACTTAACTGCATTCGATACCAACGCGAGAAGACAAATGCTTACCGAGAAAAGTGACTATAAATTCCAAGCAGTTGTTGCCCTTGCGTTATAAAACAGACATTGAAACAAAACGATGTTGCGAGAATTTATCACGCAACATATCACCACCTCCTCCCGATAAAAAAAAAAATGTGGAACATATTTTTTTTTTCAATATCAAAGAGCAAGCGATAAGCGGCTCAAAACGCACGAATTATGCGCTGATAATTAATTAAATTGCCAAACAATAGGCTAATTATAGAGTGTCTGGTGAGGATATACCTCAACAGAAAAATAAATATGTCTCAAAAAATATTCACATCGGGGAGGTGTCACCAACACACATCACGTTAGCATGTAAACACAATATACGTATGCAAGTTACTATAATCATCATTAAACAGCATACTCTAATATTGTCTTTAAAAATGGATGTACAAATCTGATAGGAAAATTTAAATAGTACATTCTTTGACATGTAATGAAATAAGTACATAGTAAAGTTAAACTACATGACGATCCAGGATATATGCTCTGGTATTCCGAGGGTTCCTCCTCTATCATCTTAAAAAACGAACAGAAGAAGATGACAACAAAGCACGATAGTGTGTACATATAAAGTAAGTACAGATGTGCTAATCTATTGTAGAAATATAGGTGTGTTATGACTCTGTAATATATAGAAATATAGGACAGAAGTATTAGTTGGAGTCATGTGGGCATCTAGACAAAATGTCAGCCATCACATTATCCGCACCACGGATAGCTCGTACCGTGAAGTGAAAAGGTTGAAGAGCTATAGCATATCGAGTGGATCTCGAACTCTTCAAATTCTTAGTCTGAATAGCTGTAAGAGCTTTCTGATCAGTCTCTAGAATGAAATGTGCGCCCAGGAGGAATCTTTGTAGTTTTAGAATTGACCAAACCATTGCTAACAACTCACGGTCTAAAACCGAGTAGTTCCTCTCTGCCGCATTTAGTTTTCTAGAAATGTACATAACAGGATGCAGAGTATTTGCATATTCTTGCATCAGTGCTGCTCCAATCCCAGTGGATGAAGCATCACTCCGAAGAACAAAAGTCCTATCAAGAGTAGGTAATCTTAAGATGGGAGGAGAAGAAAATATATTCTTGATTTGGTCTAGTGAAGATTGGCATTCTTCCGACCAACGGACCAGATTAGGCGAACCTTTCTTCAACAATGTTGACAGAGGTGCCATGATCGAAGATAAATTTGGAATAAATCTCCCATAAAATTGAATTAAACCTAAGAGACTCCTAACTTGTTTCTTCGTTTTAGGAACAGAGATGTTCAGTATTTTGGACGTATTGTGGTCTTCTGTCTTCAAGAGACCATGACCAACACGATGACCCAGGAAAGAGATTTCACCAAAACCAACAAAAGCTTTAGAAGGTTTTGCTGTCAAATTATTCTCACGTAGAGTGGACAGTAAGTCATATAACCCTAAATAGTGATCTTCCCAGGTATCACTGAAGAGACAGATGTCATCTAAGTATGCGATGACATCCGAACGATGTGACAGAATTCGACGCATCATGCGAACGAAAGTGGCAGGGGCGTTCATGAGACCAAAAGGCATAACATTCCATTGAAATAGACCCCTAGGTGTAGAAAAAGCAGTAAGAGGTTTGGCATGCTCTGCTAAAGGCACTTGCCAATAACCTTTAGACAAGTCAAGTTTAGTGAAGAATCTAGAATTAGAAAGTCTAATCAGTAGATCTTCTAACAAAGGCATCGGTTCAGCGTCGAACTTTGTGACCTGATTCAATTTGCGATAATCAACACAAATTCGTATGTTCTTATCCTTCTTCCGGACAATAACCATGGAAGAAGAATATGGTGAAGTCGATGGTTCAATTATATTTAATTGAATCATTTCATCCAATTCCTTTTCCACTTGCGACTGAAAGTGTATAGGAATTGGATACGGCCTAACCCTAATTGGATTATTGTCGGTAAGAATTATGTCATGTTCTATGACATCTGTGTGTCCAGGAATGTCAGTGAGAACATCCTGAAATGTTTGTAACATCGACGAGACTTGTCGATGTTCGTCACCAGAAAGATTAGGAGAAACAGAAACGTTTTTCCAAGATTCCGTGGAATGTAATGGAACCACTGGAAGGGGAAGGTTGACATCAGAGAAGGTAGCTTCCTCATCCTGAATGACAGACAGGGATGAATAATGACCGTGAGGTGCAGGAGCATCATCCGTTGCCTGGAAAATAGGCAGCAAATAGTCCGGACGTTCGTGAAATTCCGAAAGCATGTTTATGTGGAAAGTTTTATGCTTTCCATCAATATCGACCACATAGTCAACATCGGAAATCCGAGAGACTATTGCATACGGACCTTTCCATGCAATAAGAAGTCTATTTTCCCTACTGGGGAGTAGGACGAATGCTTTGTCACCTGGACAAAGTTGTCGTAGACATCTATTCTTGTTAGCAAACTGCCTTGCCTTCTCTTTAGCAATTTCTGATGAAGCAGTTGCTAGCTTACATGCCTCAATGATCTTTTGTCTAAGAGCAATGACATACTCATATGAGGATTGAGTTTCATCGCTAATATCATCGGCAGTGATGAGATCGTGTAATAAAGACATAGGGTCGCGTGGACGCGCGCCAAAGACAAGTTCGAAGGGAGAAAATCCTGTGTGTTCATTAGGGACTTCTCTATAGGCAAAGAGAGCCGCAGGTAAAACCCTGTCCCAATCTTGAGGATGATCTTCAGTTATCTTACCAAGCAAAGTCTTGAGCGTTCTATTCAGACGCTCAACTAACCCATTAGACATAGGATGGTAGATACTACTGAGAGATCGTTCAATATGTAAGGTAGACATTACCTGTGACATAGTGTCAGATATGAGTTGAGTGCCATGGTCTGACAATATTTCTCTGGGGAACCCCAAGCGAGAAAATATCAACCAAAGAGCATCTGCGATATCTGTAGTAGATATGCTCTTAAGAGGAATAGCCTCTGGCCAACGTGTGCACATATCGACACATGTAAGGATAAACTGATGTCCTCTGGCCGACTTGACCTTAAAAGGGCCAATAATATCTATGGCCATTTTCTGAAACGGCCGAATAGGAATGTCAGCAGCCTGGATAGGCGCAGCATGTCGTGGTCCTCTAGATTTGACCTCCTGACATACCTTGCATGATCGGCAGTAAATACGAATGTCCTTATTGACAAAAGGCCAAAAGAAAGCCGCAAGGACTCTCGACTTCGTACGGGCAAAACCCATATGTCCAGCACATTGCGAGTCATGAGCATGTTGTAATATTTGGACTCTCATGCTCTTGGGAACAAGAATTTGCGAATGTGCCGACGTAGTCGAATCTTGTACCATACGTACAAGTACGCCGTTTCTCATTGCAATCCAAGATTTTCTATTTGTATCCTGATTCGGATCACCTTTCTTCGCAAGAACGAAGAATTTTTTTAAAGAAGGATCTTCTTCTTGCAATTTTATGAAAGAGTCACGAGTGATTACTAAGTGACTATCTTGGCTATCAACTTCATTATCACTATTCAGTGAAGTTTCGGGTGTTTGTAGAGCTTGTGCTCTTGTAACTACTGCATTTGTAGCTTGCATGTTATTATCTTCCCAAGCAGCAATCTGCTGTGGGGTACACTCCCTAACTCCGTGAATACGACCAATAATAAGGTCCGCAATAGGATTAGGTAAGAGACAAGCATGCACATCTCCAGTAAAGAAAGGAGTGGCAATGCGAATTACAGCAGTAGGATATTTTTCTAGAGTGCCGCCAAATGTGACACATTTAATAACCCTTCCTGTAGCACAAGATGGATCTACAAGCGATTGTCTAACACCAATAGTGGTGCATCCGGAATCGAAAAGTAGTGAGACCGGAGTATCATTAACAAGACCCTTATGTAGGATTAAAGAACCCCTCCCGTCATGCGCAACAGCAGCAGGAAGAGCGGGAAGTGGGTGACCACAACTCAAAGTAGTTATGGTACCCGGTTCGAATAAAGCACTGCATTGGGGGCATTTGTTTGCTCTCTCAAAGTCAAAAGCAGAACCAGTGACAGCGTCAAAGTTTTTATTATCAACACCATGATTACAGGCTCCCTCAGTTTCCTGTTGTACAGCATTAGCCTGCTGATATCTCTTTTTTTTGTGTTGAGATCTACCCCGACTATTATTACCTCTGAAGTTATCAAAGTTATTATTATCTCTGCAGTTATTATTGTCTCTATTGTAATTGTTATCCTGGTTCGAATTCCAGTTTCCACGATTACTATCATGTTCACATTGATGCGAACATCTATTTGTTTGGTTCTGAGGTCTTCGGCAGGAATAACCTCTATTACCATATCCTCTTTTGAAATGCTTATAATTATTAGGGTGATAGTAACGTGTACTATCAGGCTGTCTCCAATTCTTCGAAGAAGAATCACCATGAAATTGATTTCCATGATTTTGACAGAAATTACCGCTACCCTTTCTATCAAAATTTTGTTGGAATCTACGAGCAAAGTTTTGGCCATACGGAGCTGCCGAAGCAACTGGTAAACCTTCTTTCACCTTAGAGTTACCCATGGTTATGTGTGGGTGCGCAGTTACGTATTGGCAACAGAAATCTTCCATTTCTTTTATTGTTTTAGGTTTACGTTCATGAAGGAAAGCAAGGAAAGACTCATTGAGAGACGACATGACTTTGTCTCTAAGTATTAAGTCCATAAGTCCTTCATAAGTTTTTTCCGTCTTAGATAGTTCAACCCATCGTGAGAAAGTAATGCGTATTCTTGCAATAAACTCGGAGAATTCAACTCCATTTTCAGGTAACATGTTTTTAAATTGTAGACGATAGCCGTCTTCGTTAAGCTGATATTTCTTTAACAAAGCGGCCCTGACAACCTCATAATTGTTCTTGTCAGGTTCATCCACCATATTTAATATACTTAGAGCTTTACCTGTCAGTATCCCTGATAACTGATAAACATATTTTGCTTTGTCTATGTTATGAGCTGTACATGCTTGTTCAAATCTGTCCAGATAGAACATTATGTCATCACTGGAAGGACTAAATGTTGGTAACTTAATCTTAAAAGTATCATTATTAGCCTTACCAGAAGATGAACCCTTGTTTGAATCATTACCATTACTCATGCTTGTCAATTTCAATTTTTCCAACTCTAAAGCTAAGACCTTTTCTTCATGTTCCATTTTTGCTTTCTCTTTCCTCTCATCAGACTCTCTCTCTGTAATCTTCTTTCCTCAGCCTGAGCCTCTTTTTGAAGTCTTTCATTTTCAGCTTCTTTTTCAAGTCTTTTATTTTCAGCCTCTTTTTCAAGTCTTTTATTCTCAGCCTCTTTTTCAAGTCTTTTATTCTCAGCCTCTTTTTCAAGTCTTTTATTCTCAGCTTCTAGCTGTAGCTGGAGTTTTCTTTCCTCAGCTTCTGATTCCCTTTTTTGTTTTTCCATTTCCATTTGGAATCTTTTTTCATCCACCTGCATCTGCAGTTTCTTTTGTTCAGCTTCCATATGCAGTTTCTTTTGTTCAGCTTCCATTGCTTTATCATATCGAGCAGTTGCAAATTCTTCTAACTTATCACCAGTCTTGCCAAGCAATTTACCCTGCTCAATAAAGTGCTCAAATGTAGACATGTTGTCTAACATATGAGTCCAAAACCTGAAATAATTAACTAATTTATTTCAAACCTAAGTGTAACAAGTCTTAATTAAGCACTTGTATATTCACATCACATTAGATTATCCCAGTCTCTGTGGGAAACAAGTCTCCAATCAAAGAACTTGTATATGAAATATCAACAATCAATTCTTGATCATAAGTGCACTTCTCATTCAATAGTGCACGACACTATTCATCATTCATTTATCATCAGTGTAGTAGTAACAGTGCATTAGCATAGCCCATTAACTAATTACTATAACTGTAAACAATGACTATGTAAACACATGCAGAATGTAAACATTGAAAATGTAAACAATACAAACAATGTAAACAATAACAATGTAAACATTAACAAAGATCAGCAACAATACAAAAACGTTCGCAGAAATCAACTAAAAATAAAGCAGAAATTAATGAAATATCACAAAAAATGTGACGATATCTGCGCTATAATTAAACAAAATACATGACACCACAGTGTATAAACAAAAATGTTGTATGAAACTAAATTATAGACAAGAGTAGGCTAACAAATACAAACAAATCAAAACAAAACTAAAGAATGCGAAATAATAACGAAAACAATATTAAAACATGTCATCACAGCTAACATAAATAGCAACAGAAGTCGCTTAGCAAATTCCAGTATCGGAAATTTGCAAACCCTACAGAAAACGCTCACAATAGACGACCTCTATGACGTGGCATAATCTAACGGAGACACCACCCAACCGAGAACCCGCTGAAATATAAACATATAAATATACAAATAACATATAGACATATAACATATAGAATGAGATGATACACAGAAGACTCAGCAGAAGTATAAGGGCACAGTTTACATACAAACAGGCCACTTAACTTATAGGCTTCCAATCGTCGAACAGCAGAAAAACGGATGTCAATCAACGTCCTAAAGAGCGAAGCTCCAACGATGATGGCACATCTGAACTGCTTCCACTGCTAACACGATGGTACAAGAGCTTCTGAAGTACTGTGTGTTGAGTTGTTTCGGCACTTGACCTTCTAATCCAAAAGTAAGTTGATGGAAATCGGTACTTGGCCTTCTTCAGAAAACAACCCGTTTCAACCGGCACTTGACCTTCACAAAAACGACAGCACTGGAACCTTGACAGCAGCAACTTGCTTGACTTGCGTAAAAGATAACAGCAGTCCGAGTTATCCGGCAACATGTAACAACGCCGGGTACTGTCAAATTCTTGTTTCCGTCAAAAAATTGAAATTTTGACTTTTACCGGGCAACGCCGAGTACTTTGAAAATTTTGAAGATGTTGACTGTATTGAAGAATGTTAATTTCTTGAAGGATGCTGATGAATTCTTGTTGAAAATGAAGTGGGTAAGGGACCCCGTGTTTGCTAGTACCAGAATCAAACCAGCTTATGGCCACCAAATGATGCGTGATGCCATATGATGATGGATGGTATCCGCATGTCTGGTTTTGTGTAGTGTGTAGATGTGTTCAGTCAAAACAATGTTCATACAACAATAACAGGGCAATCCACATAGGACGTCAGTAAACTCACGACGTATAAAGTCAATGAGTCTTGAAACAGCCGTTGACGTTTTTCTTCATTATTTATTGTGGACGCCACAGTGACAAAATGGTTACGCAAATGTGTAGGCACATCAAACAGTCATTATCACAGCAACATTCAATACAGCAATAGACGGTAGACAGCATTACAATGATGAGTCAGATGCATGTTATATTTCATAGTGCTGTAAATGTAGTCAGGTGGAAAACTCCATCCTTTTCTATAACAGCCAGGAGATAACCAGATGTATGAGATCAGTTCACTCTCCTTAGTTTGACTTCAGCAAGACAGACACGTCTGCCGAAGTATAAATAATGTCCTCAAAAATATCCTCTAGATAATAAAGGTTTTCTAAACCTAGTTCATTTAACAAAGTAGCAAGTAATGGTCTTTGGTACATGCATCAACCGATGCAGTACAATGCAGCGACATGTGAGCTGGGAAAAAACATCTCGTGGCGACGACTTTCGGAGACAGGCTATGAACCAGAAATCGTTCACGACCAAAAATCGATAGAGTTAATGAAAATGTTAATTTACCTTGCTTTCATGAAATACACAGAAATATCACGCCTCCCGGCATGTGGGAAACACTAGAGGTATTATCTCGAATAAACGAAATATCCATTAAGAGGACTACACATCCCTGACAGAACAAAAAATAGCGGAGATCCCCTCTTCAACGAGGCATCTCTTTCGCCATTCCAAATCGCTCACTCCTCTAGTGGTGGGCGGAAACCGATCGACCAAACAACAAGACAAGTCATGCGCAGTCCAGCGCAAAAATGACCACAGCTCAAACTTAACTGCATTCGATACCAACGCGAGAAGACAAATGCTTACCGAGAAAAGTGACTATAAATTCCAAGCAGTTGTTGCCCTTGCGTTATAAAACAGACATTGAAACAAAACGATGTTGCGAGAATTTATCACGCAACAGAGAGGCAGAGATAGACCAAAAAATACATGGAGAAGAGAACTGGATACAGAGGTGAAAATGATGAGGAAAACATGGAAAGAACTTGAACGGATGGAACAGGACAGGAAGATTTGACGTGTTTGTTGAAGGCCTATGCTCCTCGGGAGCTAAAGAGTATTGATTGATTGAAAAAGACATAACACCTTCCTGAAGACCATAACAGAAGACAGAGTTGAAGCAAAAAGTGCAAGAGGAAGACAGTTAAAAGTGAGAAGATAACATTAAGAAATGGACAGGAAAGAGTCTTTCAAAGTGCACTATCAAGACAAAACACGGAGATCCATTGCAGCCGACCTTCGATGAGGAGATGGCAGCCGATGTTGATGATTAAACAAACATAAGACAACTTTATGGAAGGCAATACACAGAAAAATTTTTAAAAAAACTTTGTATCTTCACAGAACACATAAAAGGTACAAGACCAAGATGGGTTCATAGAAGATGCGTCTGCAACAAAGAAAATTGTAGCAGCTGAGAAGTTAAGAAAACTGAAAAGTTGTTAAGCACACAAAGGAATGAAACAACATTATGTCTACAATAAGATATCCTCTCTTCACAGGTTACTAAATACTGGTATCATACGAAACAATTCATTCAAAAATCTTCGTAAAATCAAAACAAAATCGTTGAAATCTAAGGAATGGAAACATGGCAGGATTACAAAGTTATCAGAATGGAATTATTCTTCTTCTTCATCGTTCGCTCGAAAATGGAATTAAAAGAACAGGATATTCCATTCTGTGTTGTATTCCCAGGTTATCGAGAATACCCAGTGACTCTGTCTGATTCCCTGTATATCGGTTATGGTCAACATCAATGTGAAACAGAGGACCAAAATGTAAAAAAATAACCTACAATTCACATTAAACTTAAGTAGTGAGTGCGGTAGCCATGTTCTTCTGCAATAAACAGCCTCTTTTAACAGTGGTTGTTGTGTTTACAGAAAATTTGTTATTTTTAGCATGAAGCGTGCCAGTGAGGAACTGAGTACCTCGAGTGGGAAAAGGCAGAAATCTAGGCTGCTTAGATACTAAAAGATATGTCAGTTTCAGACAACGATGAACAGAAGTTTGTTGAAAAATACCCTGAACGTGATTCCAGTGATGCAGAAGCAGATCTGATAGTGAAAATGAGCAGGATTCTGGCAATGCTGTGACAGGTGCCAGGCTCTCTATCAGCTGGTAGTGTGGCTGAGCCTATTACTGATATGATCCTGATATGTTATGCACACACGTGCAGTGGTTTTCATGTAATCGTTTTGTTTCTGTGATATGTGTTGTTTATACATTTTTGCACAGGAGCTCAGGTACAAGGGGAAGTAACCCTCTGGGCACCATGACTCAAAAGGTTAAACCTTTGACATCTGTGAACGTAGGTAATTTAATGAGTGCAATCAAATAATATACCTGTGGTATCAATTATCTGGTGATAGTTGTGTGTATTTTGTCTATGTGAAGATATAAGTATTCTTATGTCCTTCTCCACTGCCGTCTTATTACGAATTTGGTCGTTTTCCCAGTGTTAATATTTATCATGCTTTCATTTCTTAACTGCACCTTAATATCTTGTTCTGGTATCTGTTACAGAATCTGATTTTCACTATTTTTTTAGCACACAGCTCAAGCCTTACCTGAGACTGTAGTTTTCTGTGTAAATCTGCAAGACTGGCTGCATCTCTTTCTCTCCCATGGTGGACCACTGGAAACATCCACGTACATAAATAAATAAATCATCATAATTTTCCTCTACACATCTTATGGAGCAAGGAGCTACCACTGCAGTTAGTCCCCTTACAGGAAGCCTGCACCAAGCAGTCACATGACCTTGTAGCTGTGGTTACTGTGGCAATTTGTTTGACATGATGAGGTTGCCAGCCATATGTACAACCTCATGTTAGTAGCCTTGTAGGACATGCTTGAGGGTGTAGCAGTCTTATTCTTTCTTCATCCCCTCAGGGAAACAACTACATGAGGCTCAATAAGACATCATAAACTAATACAGTACAAATGAGGTGTGATGTCATCATCCTTCTCATCAACATCATTCTGTTGCATTCTCTGTTGAGCACAGGGCTGCAATTATTTGTCTCCAGGCCTATTTCATGGTATCGTCATTGACTCTCATGATCATCATTGACCCTCACAATCATCACTGACTCTCACAAGCATCATGTACCCTTACAATCATCGACTCTCACAATCCTCAATGACTCTTACAATCATTGACTCTCACAATCACCATTGACTCATAATCATCACTGACTCTCACAATCATCATTGACCTTTACAATCATTGACTCTCACAATCATCACTATCACTGACTCTCACAATCATCACCTCTCACAATCATAATTGACTCTCATAATCATCACTGACTCTCACAATCATCACTATCACTGACTCTCACAATCATCACCTCTCACAATCATAATTGACTCTCATAATCATCACTGACTCTCATGATCATCATTGACTCTCACAATCATCACTGACTCTCACAAGCATCATGTACCCTTACAATCATCAACTCTCACAATCATCAATGACCCTTACAATCATTGACTCTCACAATCACCATTGACTCATAATCATCACTGACTCTCACAATTATCATTGACCTTTACAATCATCACTATCACTGACTCTCACAATCATAATTGACTCTCATAATCATCACTGACTCTCACAATCATCACTATCACTGACTCTCACAATCATAATTGACTCTCATAATCATCACTGACTCTCACAATCATCACTATCACTGACTCTCACAATCATAATTGACTCTCATAATCATCACTGATTCTCACAATCATAACTGACCCTTACAATCATTGACCATCCCATGAAGTCTAGTTACTTTGGTTTCCTCATCTACAGTTCTTGCACACATGTTATTGGCCACCCTACACTTCTCCTGACATGTCATATTCATTCAGGCACCACTTTTTAGCTCCCTGTGGAGCACAAGCCTTCGACAATACACTCTAAGCTTTCCTGTCCTGTGGAGCACAAGCCTTCAACAATACACTCTAAGCTTTCCTGTCCTGTGAAGCACACGCCTTCAACAATACTTCTTCTTCTTCTTCTTCCTCGTTCGCCTTCAGACTTCCACATTTATGACTCTAATAAAGGCAGCAGTCAACTCAAGGTTCCCGACATCTCCAAACAGTTTTTCGTTGACAGAAGTGGGTTGTTGCCATATGCTACCCCGTTCATTACTGTAGGTTGGGCAGTACTGCAGCAGGTGTTCGACTGTCATTGGGCTGGTACCGCAGGAACAGAGATCTGTTGCACCAATTTTGTATTTGTGGTACAGATGGTATCTCAATCTGTTGTGCCCAGTGCGCAGTCGAAAAATGATGACCTGTTCTTTTCTGGATAGTTGATGATATGCGTCATTTTTCAAATGTCCCGGGTGCTCTCTTTCCCATTTGGACTTGAATGTAGCCTTTATAGTGGTCTTTGCCGTTGCGTAAGTTGTCTCTATATCATTTTGCTGTAAGGCACCTCCTTCTTTAGCAAGTCTATCTGTCTCTTCATTTCCTGGTATGTTGCAATGGGCTGGTATCCACTGGATAGTGCACTTCTTGAAGCATTCGGCCAGTCTTTCAAGGGAGATTATCAGATCTTTCAATCCTTTAGTTTGGTGGCTCTTCAGCGCTGATATTATTGAGAGGGCATCTGAAAAGATTACTATCTGTTTTTCTGCCTGTGCTTTGCATTCAATAAGAGTTTCAGCTGCCTGTTTCAGGGCTTCTGCTTCAGCACAGAAGTTGTTGCAGTATTTTCCAGTGGCAATTGCCATAGAGTGAATTCTATTCTTTAATTTTATGAGGATGCCGGCACCCCCATTTTCAACTGCATTTGTTGCCGAACCATCAGTATATGCATGTGTCCAAAGCTTCGCTGGAAATCTTTGGTCAATATACTTGGTTGCTATACACTTTCTTTGTGTTTCTGTCTGTGTTCCCTTACCTTCAATGCCTGGAATATCAGATTTTAACTCAGGAAAGCATCTTATTTTCCACAGTGGGATAGTTGAGCTTGTTGGGATTTTCTTTGCAACTGAGCTAGCTAGTATGGTATTATTGTTAATTTTTTCTTTTGCTTGGGCGACAAAGTTAGTTCGCTTGAGCCTGCCTCTTCCTAGCCTATTCATTCTTTGGTACATGGGGTGTCCTTCGAGCCTCTTAAATTTTTCAGCTTGTTTTAAGACTCTGCTGTCACGTCTATCCTCCATTGACTGTAGCCCTGTGATGTTTTCCATATGGTTGATTTGTGTAGACTTTAGGGCCCCTGTTATAATACGTGCTGCTTGGTTTTGGAGTCTGTTTACTCTGTCAAAATTTGACTTTGCTGCCGTCGACCAAGCTGTGATGCCATATTCCATAGCAGGTCTGACTCTGCCTGTGTACAGCTTTTTGAGGATATTCTCATCAGCACCCCATGTGGTACCTGCTAACTTTTTCATGATGGCCATGCGAAGTTTTGCCCTTAGCTGTATTTTGTTAATCTGTGATTTCCATGTCATTCGGCGGTCTAGTGTGATTCCTAAGTATGTTGGTGTTTCATCTCCTCGTACTGCCTGTCCATTTAATTGCAGCTTTGCTTGCTGTGGTTTATTTGACAAGGTAAAAATAGTGTGTGTAGTTTTTTGTTCATTTATTTTGAGCAACAATACACTCTAAGCTTTCCTGTCCTGTGGAGCACAAGCCTTCAACAATACACTCTAAGCTTTCCTGTCCTGTGGAGCACACGCCTTCAACAATACACTCTAAGCTTTCCTGTCCTGTCCTGTCCTGTTCGTCCGAGTCTGTCCCTGTCTTCTCTCTGCGTTCATGTCAGTGTCCAGTTCTCTTCTCCATGTGGTTTTTTTTTTTATTTCCCTCTATTTCTCTTAACCAGGTACTGCCTTGTAATGCTACCAATAGGTGTACTAATGTGTGTTCCACCCAAAACCAGCATCTTCTTCTCACCACTTGTTCCAATGGCACTTGCCCGGTTCTTGTCATCAGTTCCATACTGATGACCTCATCGCACCATTTCTATCCTTCTATTCTACGCAAGCACCTCTCTATGGAAGTATGTAACTGTTTGATTATATAATGGAATAATTTATTTAAAATTTTGTGCCAGAACCTCTACTTTAATTTGGTTCTTGCCAACCACTACAACAAAATATTCAATGAAACCCACATTCTGCATGAATACATGTTGCAGCAATCACTGCAGCAAAAAAAAATGACAATAGTTGCACTTTCGCCCCTCAGCTCAGACATTTTATGATGAAATCTGTCATCGAAATGAACACACTCAAGGATTCATAAATGCAGCATATAAAATAGAATACAATTTCTGGTAATGCAGCAAAACGTGTTGAACAAATTTTAAAGTAGCATTGTCTCAGGAAATGTGCTCTGCCAAATAAGAATGAAGAAATTTTGTAAATTGTCTCAAGATGTTTTTTATTTCTTAATGTTCACTTGGTTTTTACACCAGTTTTTTTATTTTAAAATACAGCTTACGGCCAAAATTACTAAAACACTTAAAAGACTATAGTTAAAGAACTTACACTGCTTCTTCAATCTTTCAACAATTCGGAATTCATCATCATCCTCCAAAGCCCGTTTGCTGGGGAAGGAACAAAAAATAAAGAAGAAAGCCTTGAGAACAATTCAACAAATGGACTATTACTCTTCAAAACTAGAATATTTATGTTAATTTTCCTCATACATACTGCAGGATTCCTATATTCTTTTCCTGGCACTGTGGTTAGAGATTCTTTTTCTGTGTTCACTGTCAGACGTCGACTTGAACATGTTCAAAGAAAACAGTGGTCAGCCAGAAGCTGCTGGTATCTCTGTACAGTTATTCTAGAAATGGTGTTGGTGATGGTCATATGAGCTTTCTCTGTTCCTCATATGTTGGGCACCATTGAAGCAGATATTCAGTAGACATTTTATCGGTGCCACAGTTACACTCATCATTAGTTCCTATCTTCAATTTGCTGAATAGATGGTATCTTAAGCTGTTGTGGCCCGTGCCAAGTCTGAAGATTACTACTTGTTCACTTTTGCTAAGCTGGTAATATACATCATTAGTTTGGTCGTCTGGATGCCCTGCTTTCCACTTGCTCCTGTATCTGCTCTTGATAAAACTCTTGGCCTCTTCATAAGTTATGCTTGTGTCAAGTTGAGGTAGCTTTCCACCTTATTTTGCCAATCTGTCAGCCTCTTCATTTCCAGGGATGTTGCAGTGAGATGGGATTCACTGTATAACAACTCTTTTGAATGCTGACATAGTGTAACTATCAAGTCATCCAGGTAGGCATTATTGTGACTTTTCAGCGCTGCAATTACAGACAAAGCACCTGTGAAGACAGCTCCTTGTCTCTGAGAGCTTTCTTCTGTCATATGGGATTCTGCTGCAATTTTTAAGGCCTCTGCTCTGAAGTTATTTGAGAATTTTCCTGCTGTTAGTGAATCAGTTCATGCAGAAGACTTGGGCCACTCGACACTGAAATAACCTTATTTTTTACTAAAGAAGAATGAAAATGGACCCAGTCTGTGATTTCACAAAGCTAAAAATGCTGAAGAAGATGCAGCAGCTTCTAATAATTTGCTCTGCATAAAATGTCAATGGTTTCATACCCTACTCCCTCCGAAGACGGCGAGTATCTGGCTGAATGGCGAGTGGACACCTGTCAGTGTACAGGGAAAAAGGGATTCTCACCTAAAAATCAGTCTCAGGTTAGATATACTAACGGAGATTCTCGCCTTGAGTAATAGCGGGCGTACGTTAAAAAAAAAAAAAAAACCCTACTGATGTTTTAATAGTTGATAACAGCATCCAGTAAACTTGTATTATGTTTAATGTTTTCTTTAACATAAATATTTGTCATCACCAAATATATGAATATCTGGTCATCAGCTATAGGATAAATCAGTAACTCTTCTTCACATCTCTGTTGCGTTTCTACTGTTGTTGTTACAGACCCAGCAGTGTTCGGGCTCTCACCCTTCAGCCCAATACCACAATGTGGTATCTGCACGTCATTGTCTCGTTATGCAGACTGGTCTAAAAGAATTCACATGTTTTAGCAGCAGTCATTTCTGAGATCTGAGACACGATGGGTTCACTGCAAGGGTCATGGCTGTTGAAGTGGGCGCAAGAGGGCTTGTGGCTGCATCAGTGTATGATTTATTGAAACTGTTGGGGCTGAGGGGACAGTCGAGAACAAGGGCACTGAAGAGGCTTAGTGAAACTGCCGAAAAGGCATCAGGCTGGCTGTGGAACAACCGCAATGGGCAATGGAAATCGTGACAATAAACGCTGCGGTACAGAAAACACCAAAATTGTTCTAAGTCCACAATATGCTGATTTTTTGGTGTACTAGTGAAAGGGCTGTGACTCAGGGGCAACAGGCGGGGTATACTATAAGGGGTGTCAGGAACAGAATTGCAGTGGCTAGACTCGTCGGCTTTGCGCTGGTGTCTCAGTGTGTGTCCTTAGTTGTGATGTGCGACAGAACGAACGGAATAATTTGTCTTCTCTTTGTTACTTTCACAATTGCCTCCACAGCTGGCGGAGTTGTGGATTTAAAAGTTGCTACCATAAGTGAAATGGGTTCATTTTCGATACAAGACAACAGGAGGCTGAGACGCTTGGGAGTCATGACCCAAGTGGGCCTGCCCCCCTTAGAGTGTAAAGGAGTAATCAGGCCGAAACACTTGTCGGATGGGGGGACTACTTCTGATGATCAGATTGCTTCCTGTTGTATCGCTCTGTAAAGAGTTTCCTATCATCTTATATTATGAGGTTGCCAGTTTCCTGTACGACCTCATTTCAGTTATATCTTATGCCTGAGGGAACAGCAGGCCTATTCTTTGTCTCCCCAAAGACCCTCAGGAACAATATGGGATGTTTATCTACAATGATAGAGCTAAATACCTAACTAAGGCAGCTTTATAATACTCACCTGCCCAATATCTGCAAGGCAAGTTGGAAACTTGGTATAACAGCATCTGTAGTGATGTTAAGATTGTAAAAGAGTTAAGAAAATTTTTTTTTTTTTACCTATACACGAAAAGAATAGGAAGTGTCATGGGTAGTGGTGGGGACAGGTGGACAAAAATATAAAAATGGTATATACTGCTGACCAATCGCAAACCTCTCGTTAGAAATGGCAAGGAATTATTACTTGGAACTCCAGTGACAGTTTCAAAAGTGCAAAATGCTACAGTATTTTAAATACTAACTGTGACGGTGCGAAGACGATGTGTGAAGAAGAATAAGAATTTGTGTGTAATGTTGTCTGGCCTACTTTCACACACATTCCGCAGTCACAGAAAAACTCTCTTGATGACAGGGGTCCCACTTTTATTAATGAAACCCTATCAGGTAGCACATGAATCATACAGAAACAATGTTGTCCACAAGTTTACTTTGAAGGCAATTCCTATGCAACACCGTATAACCTAGATATTTCGGTATTCTCTACGTAACACCATATAATAACCCAGCACAGACTGCTGGACTCTCTGAAATAAAATGAAACAAAATAAACTAGCATCGTACTAATGGACTAACATCATCTTCGTAATAACACATACATATGTGTGAAAATATGCAAGTACATGCACTTATATGTCCATGTGTGTGTGTGTGTGTGTTGTGTGTGTTCATGCAGGTCTGTGTATATATGTAATCGTACAATAAACATATTTAATTAACAATAATGCCTTCATACTCATAATAAATACTAACTTCATCATCACGCGAGAGAAAACTTAAATGAAGCACTTCTATCTATGATGAAAGATTCCACACAGCGCAGTGGTCTAAATGACATCAATTTATCAGTATGTGAGAGGCCTAGCTGCTCTAAAGAACAGGCAGATATATACTATATTCTTACAGCTCTGTACTAAATGTAATAGTCCTAGGCTACTCACGGAGATAGAGGGTACGCTAATCTTTCTCTCACAATAATCACTGATGTAAAATTAACCACACTTACGGCTCACAAGAATGCAATATAACTATTACTTAACACTACACAAATAATAATAATACTGGTAATATTTACACACTTGTATACAGCGCAATGCGGCACTAGAATTCCTCTAATAAAATCACTTTAGTACTTTACACATTTAACACACAGTCTCAAGGTTGAAAATAGCTGAGATATACGTGAAATTACACTTAAAAACCAAAATCACCAATCAGCTTCTATCAAACTATAGATAGACAAACGCTAATAAGCAATAACTCTAAATCTGAAACGACTAATATTACTTTACATTAAGTATTATAAAAATGTACTCATATGCAAGCATACCTCAATGTCGTTAGTTCTCTTAGCACAGACGCAACATATGCGTATCAAATCCTCTACCTCACTGGTGTATCGTATTGAGGATGCATACCGCACATGAAGATGATCTGGCTCTTCTCAGCTCTGACCCAAGCCTCTCACTGTTTCAGTTTAAATCTACATCTCCACCCCTGTACCACATGATAGCCATGTCAAGAATGTCAAGGAAAGCTCCACCCATCCCTCTAGGGGGCAAATCAGGAGTCCTATGCTCAGTATGGATGACATGAGATCACATCTTAGTCAAGATTATCTTCCTAATCGACACAACTCAAGGTCCGCCCACTAATGGTCTGTTACATCCCACGATATCCGTTGCCCTACTCACACTTCTTACGGTTTCGTGCTCAAAAAGGTGTTTTCTTCTGGTGTCAGACAGTGCCGAGATGTCTAACAACCGAGCGCTGTCTCCCATGTCTCACACGTCTGTCTTCTTCACGGATGGCAAAGGTGTGTTTCGTTTAAATCGCCCATTCCCGTGTGAGAATGCCATCATGAGCAGAAATATACACCACAGACTAGATCGACAACTAATTACTCAGTCTAAAATTAAACCTTTCTGGCCACACCGTCACATAACAATAGAACTGTGTGTGTTTTTAAGCTTTTGGTGCCAAATGTGGTGAAACGTGTGATACAGTTAGCCACTTCTGCCAATATCCAAGGATATTTGGACAAAGAGAAATTAGAGGCTACATCACTCCAAACATCAATATGGCAATACTACCCAATTCTGAAATAAAATATGTTTGGTTATGACAAGGATAATGAGACTCCTCTCCACATCCATGTTGTAAGAAGTGGTAACAGGGCAAAAAAGAGGACTGCCGGACTAGGGCAAAGTATGATGTATGTTATACTAAAGGTTTGATACCATCTTCATTACCTATCAAATCCCTGCACAGCATTTGCTTCACACCAAGCCCTCCAGGTGTGTGCCATACTTGTAAGTTCTTTCCAAGTCTTCTCAATCTAGACTCTTTGACAACCTGACCTTTCAGGTGTGTCCATAGCATCAATTTTACTATTACTAGGCACCTTTTCAGTGGATCACTTTTATTGACATGATGCGTACACACTTGATTTTGCAGATTTTGTCAGTAAAACACATCTCTCTACGCTCATATCTCCCGTGTTCTTCCTGGAGGTTTTTGAAGAGGCAAAGAAAGAATAATACTCCTATACCCTTAGCCATGTCGTACAAGGCAACTAATATGAGGTTGCACATGAGTCTAGCAACCTCATCAGGTAAAACAAACTGCCACAGAAACCACACCTTGCAGGAGTATGTGACAGTTTTAGTGCAGGCTTCCTGCACAGGGACCAGCTGCAGTGTAGCCTCCATGCCTTTCATATTATTTTTAAAATGTGCAAATTAAGATGACAGTCTGAATATTAATTAGTTGTGGGTATGTTATATCAATATAATCAAGCAATCTACAGATATGTCTTGTCATTCCAAAAAGAATGATTTATAATTTTCAGGATGCTCACGCCTGATGCAATCCTCAAGGCATGAAACAGACACCATAGTTCTTTCTCATAATTTCTTGATGGGTTACTTGCTCATAATTTGTAGTTGTCAAAGTGATGACTTATTAATAAGAAAGGTATTGTGACTATCCAACTACACTGCACCTCTGGGATGCATTTTTTTAAATTATATATTTTCTAATATATTCCTGTTGCAGACTGTTATGCAAAATTAAATCACAAAAATATTTAACTTTTTTCAGCATTTACATACAGACATCAGTAAATTACTCCTGAATTGCATTTTTCAAGTATCGTCTAGATCTTTGTGCTTGTAATGCTGAGAAATGATTTTGAAAATTTTAACAAACTGCAGAATCTATCCCTTTTTATGTCTCTTTTAAAAAGGAGTTTGCCTCAATTTGGTGTGGTGCACCCTTTTCAACATAGACTAAAGGTCTATCTGTTATTTTTGGGTGCACGTTCAAATACAAAAGACCTTGTAGTCTGGTAACTGTCTGTCTCAAGTTCTCTTCTGCACGTGTGTGTTTTTTTCTTAAAGTTTCCCTCTATTTCTTTTATTTTAGTGAGTACAGAACATAGACTTGGATGGAAGTCTGAAGGGCAGACATGCATATAAATTCTTCAAGGCTCCAACAAGAACGTGTCAGGTATCTAGAGAACTAAAAATTCATAGCAATAAGAAACTTCTAAGACTGCAACTAGGAATGGGCTATTTTAGAATAAAAGAACCTTACTGTGTACAGCGTCTAGGAAAAAATATATTATAGAGCATTTTCTATTAAAATGTAGGAAGTATGAACAACAGAGAAAACCAATATTAGATTATTTACAGGCATGCAATTCATCCATAACTGGTAAACAGCTATTGAGAATAGATAGACGTAGAAAGTTGCACAATATAGTTAAACAGTATATAACAAGAACTAAAATTAATACTTAAGGATCAATGATGATGTGAGGAAAAGGGGTAGTCCGAGGGTACTTGTATGGCTGATAATTGATGGATTTGATGTAATCTTGGAAAC
Source organism: Oreohelix idahoensis (assembly GCA_024509875.1). Classification (NCBI taxonomy): domain Eukaryota; kingdom Metazoa; phylum Mollusca; class Gastropoda; order Stylommatophora; family Oreohelicidae; genus Oreohelix; species Oreohelix idahoensis. The sequence goes on along the minus strand of JAMPIV010008910.1, from coordinate 1,007,458 downwards.
CCCGGGCTGTCTCACCCCTTTTCATCTTGTTAACAACAGGGCAGTTATGAGAAACTTTATTTTAGTTTTTTTTTAAAATTCATTTTTATTTTTTGTTTGTTTCTTGGAAAGGGGAGGTCACACACACACACAAAAATCACACAAATTTAGTTTTGATTTACTCTATTTGGACTGAGTGGAGGGGGGGGGAAGAGAAGGGGGGGGGAGAAGATATTATATTTGGGTATTGGAAATCTGACTTTATTTTCTTGGATTATTAGCCTACACCATATGTCCTAATTAGCCTATAGGCCTATCTCATCAAGGGTTGAACAGGATAGGCCTAAACAAAACTTTTTTTTAGCCTAGCCTACTGACTTGTAAAATTTAATGAAGAACAGTGGGACGTGTTCGATATGGCCTTACACAAGAATTAAGAGATGCAGTAATAAGGGTTAGGAATCCTAACCCTTACGACGTGGGCAACTTATTTGGATGGAATTGAAGAACACGTCCCACTGTTTTCATTTCATCCCTTTGGAATGCTACTAGCTGTTTATTCCGTTATTTGTCTGGTTCTTTCTACCTGTCTGCTTTGGCGGTGTCTTCCAGAAACAAGGTAAACCACAGTAGTGGTCCAATGCTTTCGAGAAGCGTAAAAGATTGATTATATTAGGCCTACTACCATTTAAACGACTGCCAACATCATGCCTTTGACAGCTGCAGCTAACAAAATTAGATGAGGGTATACGATACCTCCGCTAACTCCAGTTAATTTGCAACATAAACGATGAAGAAGCTCAGAAAATGATTGAAGCTGTTCGTCTGTGTTTGATCTTATAGATGCCATAATTGGATGTCGGCATAATATTTCGTTAACTAAAACGATAAAACTCGAATCGTTGTTTAACTTTCGAATCCTAACAAGTTTTTGTTTAGATCTCGTGCGGTTTCTCGAGAAAAAGAAACCTCGTGCCTCCGTTCAAACTTTATTTCCATTTTTACAGATGCTGAAATATTGGGATTTTTTAATGCAGTAACTCCATTCAACCCTATTTTGGTTATACCATGGCCACATAGCGCATATTATTCTAACCTGTGTGGTCCATCTTTTGATATTCTTTATTGATTATTCTAGATAACATTTTTTTTTGGGTATCATGCAAATTAAACATGGAGAAAACAAAAACGACAACCTAAACATTACATACTTTCATAATTTATTGCTTGCATACAACAGAAGAATTGAGATCGCGAATTTGGAAATAGCAGACAAATATTAGTAGAACAGAACGAGAGGAGAAAATGATGGCTTTAGAAAGGACACACATTGAAAAAAAAAAACAATTTACTGCATTCATCATTATCAGCTGTAATGGATCTCCAATGTCTTCTGTCTCTTGTCTTGATGGAGCACTTTGGCACTTTTCCCATCCATCTCTTGATGTTGTCTTCCTACTTATAGCGATGTCTTCCTCTTGCGCGTTTGCCTGAATTTCTGAACAAAAAACTGTATCATCTGCATATTTACAAGGTAAAGGTAAAAAGGATCCCGTTACACACCCATTGAGGCGTATTGGGAATATGGTGTTATAATAATAATAATAAATTCTTTAAGCACCAAACTCGGCGCATAAGGCAGAAATCAGTGCTCTCCAGGTTATTTGTTGTGACGCCACTCCTCTTAGCTCTTGCACATTATTTAATCTCAACGTTCTTCCTTCTCTTATTATTGTTCTTCTAAGTGTTTCTTTTGGTCTTCCTTTTTTCCTCTTACCCTCAGGAACCCAAGTGAGCGCCTGCAGTGGTATTCTGTTGTTTTGCATTCGTAGGACATGACCGATATATGACCATCGTCTTTTCCTTATATAGTCGGAGACATATTTCTGCCTAGAGTCTTCTCTTATTTGTCGATTAGTCTTGAATTCTTTCCAACTGATGTTCATGAGTTTTCTAAGACATTTGTTCTCGAATGTATTCAGTTTGTTCTCCAATGATTTTGTTACTTTCCAACTTTCACAACCGTATGTTAACACTGAGATAACATTTGAATTAAACAGACGAAGCTTGGTATGTATGTATATTCAGTGATCGTAATTTCCAAATGTTAGATAACACTGGCTAACAAAAAAAAAAATTTTTTTTCTTTCTCTAACATTTCTATGTTTTTCTGGTCAATTTTAATGCGCTGTTTTTAAATCTGCAAACCGTTTTTCTCTATCAGGTCGGGATCTCGAGAAATACGCAATTGAAGTTTTTTAACAACGCATACAGTATTATAACATCATTCGTACAAGAAGTATAACAGTTATGTAGGCTTGAATTTCTTTGCAGTCGACTTTCGTCGGTGAATGGCATGTGGTACATCGCGATGAAACATCCAACAATAATCGGCAAGCATGGTCACACTCCACCGTCCTTGATAACGTGACTCCATTACGGCGATATCTTGATGGAATCGTTCTCCATGTTCATCGCTGACTTCGCCAAGGTTGTCAGGGAAAAAGTCAAGATGCGAATCGAGCAAATGGATTTTGAGGGACATGTTACAGCCCATAATTCTGTATGCATCTATGCACTGCTTAACAATATGCACATAGTCGACAGATTTGTGATTTCCCAGAAAGTTATCGACGATCGATTTGAATGCCATCCATGCGTGAAATTCACTACCATGTAACAAGTTCTCGAATTGTTTGTCTGCAATAACTTTCCTAATCTGAGGTCCTACAAAGATACCTTCCTTTATCTTTGCATCGCTAACTTGCGGAAACTTTTCTCGAAGATAAGTGAAAGCTTTGCTCATTTTATCTAATGCTTTTACGAAATTCTTCATGAGCCCCAACTTTATATGTAACGGTGTTAAAATGATGCTGTCTTTGTTAACTAATGGCTCGTGTATTACATTTTTATGCCCGAGCTGCATACGATCCCTGATAGGCCACACCTTTCTTGCATAATGTTCCTGTCTGTTGCGGCTGTCCCATTCACATAGGAAGCAACAAAATTTAGTATACCCAGTCTGCATGCCCGTGAGAATTGCAATGACCTTTAGGTCTCCACAAATCCGCCATTGGTAGTCATTGTACTTTTTTTTTGCCAAAAGTATAGCCATATTGTCATAAGTTTCTTTCATATGAACAGAGTAGGCGACTGGAATTTTGCAATAGCAAATGTCATCATCCATCTCAAAGTATTGAACAAGTTCTCTGTGTCTATGACGAAATTTAGATATCAAAGTATTGGGCGCTAAAAGATTCCATTCTTTGAGTCGCGAACCGAGTAATTCCACTTGTCCTTTGGTAAGAGCGAAATCACGTATTAGATCTGAAAGGTTAATTAAGTGAACACCATCATTCACCGGTATATAATCCGAGTCAGAATTAGTTTCTGAAGCAGGTAAACTATCACTTTCTGATGGTTCATTGACGTCCAACGGATATTGTTCTGGTGGAACTGGGATCGGACACGTGATTGGATCACGAGACACTGGTTTCGAAACCGATTCAATATTTGGATAAACCACAGACTTTCTAGTTTTAAAAGTGAAACCATGGATATTTATCAAGCAGAAGTAACAATCAGTAGCGTGATTTGTCTTGTTCATGCCATATTACTGGCACTCCCAAAGGCATCGACTTATGCTTCGGCGATTTTCGTAACCAACCTGCCAATGTATTTGCACAAAGTCGAACAAACTGCATTTGGCTTCCAAGATTTATTTGCATCATCAACTTTCGAATCGAAATAAAGTTCATATGCTTTCTTTAGTAATGGTGTAAAGTTTTTCTGGTGAACACGATCGGTAAAATATCCGCACACGTAACAGAACAGATCAGCTGAATTTCTACAACTTCTAGAAATATCCGCACACGTAACAGAACAGATCAGCTGAATTTCTACAACTTCTAGAAGCCATATTTCGCTCAGAATTATTTCAAAATACAGTAACTATTGGAAAAATAGCGTAACATATGTCATGCATCTTTTAGCAGTATAAAAAGTGGAATTATTTTGCATTTTATTAATTTTTAATAAGTTATGTAGTAAAAATGAAACGGAGCACATAACGGTTTCCCAAAAATATATGTATTCACAAATATCTTAAAAACCTGACGTGATAGAGATAAACGGATTTCAAATTTGAAATCAGCGCAAAAAACTGACATAAGAACACTTATTCTTATATAAGAAAGAAAAATGTTGTTTGTCAGTGTAATCTATTGAAGGCGCTAGCTGCCAACGCAATTCTAGTATGAATTTCTCTTGTTGTGTCACCACCCTGAGTCATTTTACTGCCTAAATAATTAAAACTTTCAACTTTCTGTAGTTTTTCCCAGTTCAGGATGATATCAAAGGTCTCGGTAGAAAAGTTCATAACTTTAGTTTTAGAGGCATTTATTTGGAGACCTATTTTAACCGAGAGATGACACAGATTATTTACTGCTTCTTGGGATTGACTCCGACGCCTAGCTGAGCCACAATTGGATGAGGTCCAGTGCGGATTCCGAGCAAACCGAAGTACTCAAGACCTAATCTTCACACTCAGACAGCTGAGTGAAAAGGCCCTTGAGTATAAGAGTGAGATCCATCTTTGTTTCATAGATCTGGAAAAGGCGTTTGACAGGGTCCCCTGGAGCAAACTTTGGGACTGTTTGGCAAGGAAGAATATTCCAGCACCTCTGATTCATGCTATACAGAGCTTCTACAAGTCTTGCAGAAATTATGTGAGGACAGCAAACCATAAGTCAGAAGAGTTCAGGACCACCACTGGTGTAAGACAAGGTGATATCCTATCACCTTGCCTCTTCATACTCCTTATGGACGATGTCATCAAGGCATGTAAGGAGAGAACAAGAAAGTATTCAGTGGGGTACTGGAAGATGAGACAGGTCTATATTTCGGAGCTGGCATTTGCTGATGATGTTGCCCTGATTGCTAAATCAGAGGCACATCTCCAATCCAACCTGCAAGTCTGGAAGGAAGAGCTGGAGAAGAGAGGGATGGTCATAAGCAGCTCTAAAACAAAATCCATGGTGATATCACGAGAAGAAAGAAAACATCAGATTAAGTTGGGAGAACAGGTCCTGGAGCAGGTCGACCACTTTAAATATCTCGGAGCTATTATAGACCGAAAGGGAGGCATCAAAGAAGAGTTGGCCACTCGAAAAGCAGCGGCTGGGAGACTTTTTCAGGCCATAAATCGTGGATTCCTCAGCAAGAAAGAGGTTGGTAAGAAAACGAAGATGGCTGTATACCGCTCCACCTATGTCCCAGTCTTGACATATGGATGCGAGTCGTGGGCAATGACTACAACCCACAAAAGCCAGATCCAAACCTCAGAAATGAGGTATCTGAGGAAAGTGGTTGAAGTAACAAGAAGAGACATGGTCCGCAACCAGACGATCCGTCAAGGCCTAAAATCCCATCCGCTGCAGATCCAAATAGAACAGTCCCAACTAAGATGGTTTGGCCATGTCTGCAGAATGGGAGAAGATCGGCTACCACGACAAGCATGGGAAACAAAGAGCCAGGGATCCAGACCTCCAGGACGACCCAGAGTCCGCTGGGAGGACAACATTAGACAATCTTTGAAGGACGGAGGACTAGAATGGAACCAGGCCAGGAAGAAGACAGCTGATAGAATGGTCTGGCGCTCTCTCTTCCAAACCTCTACACCTCACGGTAGAAGGGGAACGACTAAGTAAGTAAGTAAGTTCTTGGGATTGTCTGGGTGTTGAACTTAAGAATGTTAGGCCCATATTTTCTTGACCATCAGCACACTAGGGGTGATGTAGTCAGCCTCACACCGGCTGCCTTAACCTTCCCTGAGTTACTCTGGTACCCAATTCAAGAGTCTGGGTCGACCCCGTAGCCGTTTGCGGCCTAAAAAATCCCACCTCAACTGGGTATTGAACCATGGACCACCGACCTAGGAAGCCAGTGCACTAACCACTGTGCTAGCACGGCTCCTTGCATATTTAAGGTTGTTTACTAATCTTCCATCAATGTTCAGTCTTGGTATTTCTTGTATTTGAAACTTTTTTTTATGTGTAGAAATTAAATAGGCAGGGCAACAGTGTGCAGCCTTATCTCACACCACTTTTTATGTCCATATATGGTGAGTAATTACTGCCAGATATCACTGTAGCAGTTTTTCCTCAATAAAGGTGACTGAGTATTCTTATGTCGTTTCCATCAATACCTACGTCTTCGAGGCAACTATTTTCTTATGGTGGACTCTGTCAAAAGCCTTCTTACAGAACTTATAGTAGTTATAGTCAATGAAACACATGTAAATACTTTTTTTTGGGAGCTCTTTATATTTTTCGGCTAATACCCTTACAAAAAATATTGCTTTCTTGTTCCTCTGTTCTGTTAAAAACCAAACTGTTCTTCCTGGAATTCAATGTCTACCTTACTTCATATTCTTTCCTGTATGATGTTGGGCATTATTTTAATTGTGAGTCATCAGACTGATTGTTCTAAAGTCTGAACATTCTGTTGCATTAAGTTTCTTGGGCAACATTATAAAGACTGGTGGCTTCAGGCCAGGTGGTGTATATCCTGTATTGTTTATAAGTGCATTTGCCCAGGAATACCCTAGGGTTATCCACTATCACAGGTACTGTTTAACACCTATACAGCAAAGGTAGCCACCATTCAACTAACAGTGCTGGGATGAACATTAACTTTCACAGTTGGCATCTACAGATCTGGCGTAGACAGACAATAAATGGTCCAAAGCATACATGAGACTCTACAGGCAGTGTCTAAATGGTGCAAGAAGTATGGCTCAAAGGTCAATCCCAACAATGCTTGTGTGAAGTGATGCTCTTTGAACATTTTCATAGAGAAAGCAGAAAAGGAAGAGTCCACTCTTCATCTTGGACAAGCTACCAGCAGGTCATCATTAGCCTTGGCGGGGAGCGCTGAGCTTGGGGCAATGGGACAGCACAGCTGGAGATTAATCAGCTGATAAGTGATCATGCCAGGGATGATGATGCCATTGTGTGTACACTGATGGATCTGCACTCTGTGGTGAGAAATTGGGGCTTCTCTGCAAGAATAAAGGGCAAGGTCTTCGCTGACAAGAGCGTAGCTTACATAACAACAACCTCCAGCATGAGAATAGAGGTAGAGGCAGCAACTGCTGCACTGAAATGGCTGTCTGAAACTCCACCAACCAGGACAGTTATTGTGTCAGACTCTCAGCTCATGCTTCTGAAGGCCCAGAATGGATGGCTATGGCATGAATGGAAAACATTCATAGAAGTCTCGAGTCTTCAGGAACTGGTGTAGATCTACTGTCCTGGTCATGCTGGGGTATGCAGCAATGACAGAACTGACAGGCTATCTTCAAGAGCACCCACAATGGGGACACTGGATATGGATTAAGAAGAAATACTAAGGACAATTGATGATCGCCTGTTAGAGAACGACACTGCGATAGACAAATCAACAAGGCTAAGACTGTTGGAATTTGGCATCAAGCGTAAGACTAGCAGGGATGGACATATAAGAGGATGCATCTGTCGTGTATGCAACCAGCTCGCTACAGGAACAATTAGCATTCATACCCTTCAACATTTGCTGAGGGAGCATGAGCACCTATGGATTTGCCCAAAGTGCAGTGATATGTTGATTCTGATCAATAATAAAAATTTTAATACAAATAATAAAAACGTATTTTCTGTCTCAATATTTTGTTTTGTGTTCAAACTCAAATACCATATGTTCAACCTATTAAAAATCGGGCAGACAGACATGTATCTATATGGGGAAGACAAGTTAACAGTAGACCATATGCCCCGAGGATGTCAACTCTATGAGAGAAGCAGATCGGCAGCAAGCCGTCACCATCCCCTGTGAGAAAGAAACTATAGCAATGAGAGAGACTGACTGCCAACTTAATATGAAAGAAGTAAATGTTATGTGAACCCCCATCGAGACCAGCTCCTTGACGTGGAGATGGGGCTCAAGTACAGCCATCAGCGGCTGAAAAACCAAGACTGGCCAGGCCCTCCTACACTCGAGCAAGACCACAGTCTGCCCTAGCAAGTCAAGGTGTTGAAGACGGAGGCAACCAGCCAAGAGGCGCACCACAGCAATCAGGATGCCACGCACATGCGCTATGGAAGTATGCCTATATCTGCAAAACGTTATGGCACTCGCCCTGTGACGGACACCCAGGCAGGCGCAATGCCGGGCCCTCTGCCTCGGAAGGGCCCAACCCCTACTACTGGGGGTCCTTCTCAATTGCCCCGTGGAGCCAGGAGGCATGAGAATAGAGCTACTGGCCAAGCAAAGAAAAGACCATTTAAAATAATGCACTGGAATGCTGAAGGCGTCAATAGTAAAAAAGACGGCTACAGCAAAAAATTAGAGCTTGAAAATATCTTGAATGAAGAGCAAGTAAATGTATGTTGCTTGCAAGAAACCCACCTCAACAAAGACATATCCTTCAAAATCAGAGGCAACCAGTGCTGCCGATCTGACCGAATAGACAGGCGAAAGGGTGGAATACTGACACTCGTGAGGAATAACATCAGTGCATGTCAGCTTGAAACATATATGGAGGGGGCGGAATACCAGATGCTTCATCTCAGGACAGAAAGTTCAGAATTCCACCTGCTCAACTACTACTGTCCGAGCGACCGCCCACTGGCACTAGATACAATCCCAGCAAAAGAAAGACTGATTGTATGCGGAGACTTCAACAGCCACTCACAGAGCTGGGGCTATGATCACATGGACAGGAGAGGTGAGGAGCTTGAAAACTTGCAGGATGACAATGGGCTTATCCTGATTAACCAGCCAATTGACCCACCAACCTTCTACTCGAGATCATGGCACACCACCTCTACACCAGACCTGGCATTCCACTCACCCGGCCTGGAGTGGAACACCACACGCGTTGTAGGGAAACAACTTGGAGGCAGCGACCACCGGCCAGTCTTCCTAATTGTGGAAAATGAACTTGTCAAGGAGAGCAGCACTCTCTCTAGGTGGAACTACAAGAAGGCAGACTGGACAATGTACCAGCATCGTACTAGTATACTGGCTAGAGATCTGACTGTAGACAAAGACATCAATAAGCTAGTCGATGAATTCAGCAGATGCATATTACAGGCTGCTCGTGAAACAATACCTAGAGGGGCTCGTAAGCACTACAAACCATATTGGAATAGTGAACTAGAGCAACTGCACAACGACGTGGAAACATCTCGAAAGCAGGCAGAGACCAGTCCATGCCAAAAACACCACAATAACTACCAGCAAGCTAAGGCCAAATTTCAAAGGGCCAAGTTGCAGGCCAGGCGAAGAAGCTGGAAGGAGAAAACAGAGTCCTTGAACTTCGAAAGAGATACGAGGAAACTGTGTGTGGTGAACTTCTAAATACAATATCTAAATTAGAATATAACAGTCTAGTGCAGTGTTTCTCAACCCTGATAGCAGCAACGCCCCCTTTTGACAACTAATATTTTAAAAAGCCCCCCACCCTTTTAGCACCCCCTTGCTCTTTATCGTGTCTACACACACACACACACAGGCATACATATATTCCACCATGCTTTTAAAAAAGCAATGCAGTTAATAAGTTATCTTTTCTTATAATATAAAGAAAGAGAGAAAGCACATTTATAAAAGCATAGTTATATTAAATATGTGTTTAAGTACGGAATTATATACACCACAAGTTCATTATCCTTGAATTACAAATTGGCGGAGCAAATGATATAAAATTAGTTCTTACAACTCTATAACTATCATAATCATATCATTTTAATAGCGCCTAAATGACTGCGTATATATCTTTAAATCTGAATATTTAAGCCTCTCCTTAAACTTTCAACATGAAAAATTTTTTAAAAATTATTAGTTAATAATAATGATATAATTATATAAAAATTCACTTACTAATGAACCTTAATGAGATCCTTGCGCTTGGTGTGACTCAGCCAGTTTTGTAATATTTGGTTCTAAGTTAGTTAAAATCCTGTTACAAATCTGCAGTCGGTTTCGTTGCTTTTATAGTAGCAACACTACTGCACTGAACCCCTTCTCCACCAAATACGAAGTTGGGAATGCTGTAATTAGCAATTTAGTTTCACACCAAAAAACAGGATACGCAAGCCTCTGCTGGATCCAAAATTGTTCGTAATGTGTGTGACTGAATCGTGCTTTTGCCGCGAAGTCATTTTTTAGCTCAATTAATTCTTCTTGTAAATGTTGACTAACTTGTTCCACGTCTGATTCAAACGGATTAATCACCCAATCCGGTATTATTAGTTCTTGCAAGTCTTTAAATCTTATGCTCATATCATTTTTAATAGCGTCCAAATGACTGCAATAAACCTCTAAATCTGAATCTTTAAGCCTGTCCCCACCTAACTGCAGTGAACATGGAAAATGAGAAAGTTCTCGGCGATTAAGATTATTTTTATATAATGTCAATTTGTTGATGAACCCCATGATAATTCCTTTCACTTTAATCAGACTGATCTCATTTCCTTGTAGCTTAAGAAGAACCTCATTTAACTTTTTCAAATATATGTGAATGATAGGCCAAATCGTTTCGCAATACTTCTCTTTCGATGCTAAATTCTTCTTTGATTGAATCCAAAAACTCTACTGTCTCCTGACAATGGTAACATCCCAGGTACTAAAATTGTGCGTTTGGAATCCTTGAAACACTCCATGGGACGCAAAGCAAATAAAAACTATCGTGTTACAAGCTATGCGAAGGGGAATATCTTTTGTAATTTAATTGTTTCATATTGATTCATGTAAAAATGTACACAACGCCCCCCTGAATGGAAGTAGCGACCCCCAATCGTTGCGACCCATCAGAACGCCCCCAGACATCTTGAAAACGCCCCCCAGGGGGCGGTACTGCCCCCGTTAAAAAACACTGAGTGCATAAAGTCAAAGATAGGATAGTACTACAAATTTTCGGCGAGAATGGTAGTCGTCGCCTACGCCTTCAGCGTATTATTTGATAACGCTTTGGCCGAACCAAAAAGGGTATCCTATTTTTCAAATTCGTCCTTGAGACAAACGTACCACTTTTCCAAGTTCAAATGAAGTATTTGCCTAAAATGCATTGTAGAGGGGAGGGGCACGGATAGATAACCAACGCAAATCACGTCTCACATTGTTTCTAAAAATAAAACAAACTTGCTAGCCTTGCCGTAGGCGGTTTTCAAATTACGATGTAAACGTTAGAAAAATGTTGACACTAATGTCATGAAAACACGCTTAGCTCTTGTTGCGAATGACGTAATTCTCGTGTATTACGAGAGACTCGTATTTAGCTTGAAAGTACATGGAAAAAGAATTGAACAGGAGGTAGTTTAAAAATAAACAACTAACATAGAAAAAAAGATGGAATTTTGAACCAAGCCACTTAGCCCTATAAAAATCATATATTCGTGTGCCTGAAGACTTGCTGACTAAGAATATATTGTTAGTTATCTAAATAGTCCATTAAATAATCAAATATTGGTAATAATACATAGAGAATCGGAGATACTGTCAGGTCAAGTCATGTCTGCTTAGATTGGATAGCATATTTTTTGGGGGAAAAAATTAGGTGAAAGAAAGGCTAAGATAGTACGATGAAAGGGATTGGATGAAATTTGAAGGAAGCCGAAATATTATTGGCTAATCTAAATATACAAATCTAGTTGGTAATAGTAACACATAGAGGTTTGAGATATTTAAAAAAAAATAAAGTTTCATTCAACAAAAGAGATGCTTGGTCTCATTGGCCAAAGCCTTTTTACATGATAGGAAAAGTAGGCTGCTCGCTGCCATTTTTTCAAAAATATTCTGAGGAACAAGCAGCGATGAGCAGACTTGTGCTGTTTTAAACTAAATAACAACAGAAAGCAGTCTGAACAGAGGCAGTGATGAAAGTGTGCCATATTCTATTGCCTAATTCATCGTTACTTGTTTATATTTCCTTGATATGTGGTAAGATTGATTTTATTGACTTTTTAATTAAAAAGGGTTGTGTGAAAAAAGAAAAGGCCATGTAAAAGATTGTAATTAAATGGTTCCATGGCAGACTTAGGCATAGCCTAGATGTTGATCCATCATATAAGGGACTATCTAAGAAGTTTAAAACTACAGGACTATATATATGATGGTCATACAGGAACATTACACCTATCTTATTGCATGGAAAAGATTACTGCAGGAATGACAGAGGCGTAGCATCCATTAGGGAAGAAAAAAAAAACTGGTAAAATTTGTTCCCTCAAACTAAAGTGGAGAAGCAGCATTGTCAGAGAGAGCTGACCATGTTCTTTTGTATTGAATGTATGTTTACATGTAAATTAGGAGGAATTAGTTTGATATTAAGACAGAACCATAACTTGCATCGACAGGGGTTCCTGCTGGCACTTGTCTGGTGCTGGTACTCGATGATAGAGAAATTCAGCACTATTTCTAAGAGTCTCTGGTACCTGCTGGTATTAGAGAAGTTCAAGACCAGAGGAGACTGAAGTGTTTGGCCAAACCAACTACAACTGCTGTGATTCCAGGATCCAGATAAGTGCAATATCTGGCCTGGGACAACTTATCACGACTAAAGAAAAATCTCCTGTATAGACAAAAACGTTCCTCCAAAAGACTAACATAAACAATTCTAGTGAAACAAAAGAACATTGGGATGATGATAATCCCCAACCTGCCTTTTTGTACCAGTAGTAAATAGAGTAATTAACATCAACTTGAAAAATTGTAACAATGTACTATGGACATATTGTCTGTTGTATGTAAATATCTTTATATATATTTGTAAATATATCTATCCATCTAAATTGATTCTCATTGAACTGTAGTCCTGACCAAAACAACTTTAGGCTCAGGACCAATAAAGTTTAACAAAAGAAATTTTAAATATAAAATTTACCAGCTGGAGTTAGTTGAGTTTATCATAGTAATTAATATATGTTTGTATATGTTTTTGTATTGAGATTCTTTAACAACACTCTTACAATACCCTAGACACTTTATATAGCTTTCAGTCACGCTAGTCAAGAAAGAATATAACTTAGAGTGAGATCGTAGGGTGGTAACAAGAAAGGTACTCTGTAACACAGTTGTCCATTGTTTACCTCAGAGACCTTCACAGTTGATCTCACTCAAGTACAACTATATGCACACCATTCTTCTTAACATCAAAACCCACCACACTGTGGAAGCTGGTAAAACAATTTAACGATGAAGGTACAGGGAGAAACTCAAGGATTGCTCTGTACAAAGATGGAAACATCCTCATGGGAAAACAGGCAGCTGATCACTTTGCAGACTCCTTTGCTAAAGACAACAACATCGAAGTTAGCCCAGAGAAGCAACAGGAGACTCATGAGAAACAACAATACGCAGGAAGAGATGGAACCATACATGAAGTTATGGAGGCGCCAATCACATTCAGAGAACTGGAGCTTGCAATATCCAAATTGAAAATGAGAAAGTCGCCAGGAGTTGATGGAGTGTCCAATGAAATGATTAAGAACTTGGGAACTGCAGCAAAAACAAAGCTGCTGCAGATCTTCAATATTTGTTGGAACTCAGGCAGAGTTCCACAGACCTGGAGGGAAGCAATCATGATACCACTCCTAAAACCAGGAAAAGACAGTTCCACTGCCTCCAGCTACAGACCAATCAGCCTTACAAGCTGCCTCTGCAAAACAATGGAACGTATCATCAACCTCAGGCTACAGTGGTACCTTGAAAGTGAAAACCTTCTTGTACCACAGCAGGCGGGCTTTAGGCAGTGTTATTCCACCGAAGATCAGGCAACTTACCTTTCCCAAGAGATTGAGGATGCGTTCCAAGATAAGAAACTGGTATTAGCAGCATGGATAGATCTAAGAAAAGCATTTGACAAGGTTTGGAAAGAAGGGCTTCTGAAGAAACTGAGAAGTTGTAGAGTGAATGGTAAGATGTACAAATGGGTGAAAGCATACTTGCAAAACAGAAGAGCCCGAGTACAACTAGATGGCCTCAAGAGTAAGAAAATTCTACTGCGTCATGGCGTCCCTCAGGGAGGGGTTCTGTCCCCCACACTTTTCCTAGTCTACATTAACGACCTGGTTGCTGAACTACCACATGGAATGAAAGTGGCAATGTACGCTGATGACCTGGTAATATGGTGTACAGATGAGCATGCAACAGTGGCCACCAAACTGCTACAAAGAGCTATAGATGCCTTAACCTCATGGGCAAATAGATGGTGTGTCAGCATCAACACAGACAAGTGCACCACTACGCTCTTCACCCTCTCTCCCAAACAAAAAGCTGGTGTCATCAAGATAAACGAAGAACTCCTGAGAGAAGATAAACAACCCACCTATCTCGGAGTTACATTCAATGATAGGCTGACATGGAAGCAGCACATCAACAAGGCAGCAACAAAGGCCAGGAGGAAGTTAGCCATCCTGAGAAAACTAAGTGGAACCACATGGGGAGCCAGAGGGAAAATACTTAGTAAAGTTTACCAGCAGGGCATACGACCACACCTGGAATATGGGTCAGCTGCTTGGTGTCCAGCATCAAACACCACATTACAAGAGCTAGATAAGGTGCAAAACCAGGCGCTTAGGGTCATCACGGGGGCAATGAAATCAACGCCTATTGTGGAGATGGAGAAAATGGGGAGGATACAAGCACTGAGAGAACGCAGAGACACGAAAGTGCTAACACAGGCAGAAAAGTTCCTCTGTATGCCAAGCCATCCAATGAAGGACAGATTCCAAAACCTAGCAATGGGGCGACTGAAAAGAAGCAGCTTTATCCACCAGGCCAAACGATTTCGTAGACGGTTTTCAGACCTGCCTGAAGTTAACAGCCCCCTAAAGTCTAAGCCAGAACAAACCCCTTGGAGAGAGGAACATGGACTACCAGTACACATCCACACAAAAGTGAAAGGAATATTCGACAGGGATGAACAGAACAGCGTGCAACGTAGGACAGTCACTCTCAATTTCCTGGAAGATGAATACCCACAGGACCTCTGGGTCAGAGTATACACGTATGGGTCAGCACAGAATGCAGTAAAGAATGGAGGAGCAGGAGTGTACACAGAATACCCAAACAACACTAGGGATACGGTCAGAGTACCAACAGGGAAATTCTGTAACAACTATGATGCAGAAGTCCAGGCAATCAAGGTGGCAACTGAGAAACTACTGAACACCAATCTCGGTCCACAGCCTGTAGTATTCCTGACAGATGCAAGATCAGCACTCCAAGCACTTCAGTCCAGAAAATTGCCAGGTATACAAGCCCTACTTTCTGAACTGTGCAACCAGCGCAGGGTCGCCATGCAATGGATACCGTCTCATTGTGGAATACCAGGAAACGAGAGAGCAGACGGCCTGGCTAAAGAAGGTGCTGCAGACGAGCAACCGGATGTACCAGTTACGTACCATCAGAAGAAAAAGATGATCAAATCTATCAGAAAGCCACCAACACCAACGCAGGATGACTACCAAGCTATGAACAGATCAGAACAAATAGTCATTCTGCGCCTCAGAACAGGACACAACCGCCTCCGCAGCCACATGTATACAAAATTCAAGATTGGCAATTCAGCCATGTGTACATGTGGACAGTACCCCAGACTGCGGAGCACGTACTTCAAGATTGCCCCGAATATGATATATTGAGGCAAACCCACTGGCCCAGAGAAACAACACTGGAAGCAAAACTATATGGACCTCTGTATGAACTACAAAAGACAGTGAAGTTTATACAAGAAACAACATTGCAGATATAGACAATATAGTTCAAGCGAACGAAAGAAGAAGAAGAAGTTATGTGAACAAATGACAAAGATGTCTTTATCTTTGATTAGTCACTTCTCTAATACATCTATTTCATAACTGATGATTTTTCTTTCTTGTTTGATTAGTATCCAGTTTTGACATGGATAGCCCAATACTGGTATAAATGCTGTACCGTTTTTTTTATTATTATATAGTAGTAGCCCCTTCAGTCATGACTAACCATTGGAAAGCTAGAGTGTCCTCTCCAGGGTGCGAGCTTGGGCACAGTTATATGGAGATCAAGCTGTTGTCCATGCAGCATGCTCCCTCTCTCCAGGTAGCTGGTAGGTCCAAAAGAACGGAGGTAGCCGGTAGTTTGGTACCAGCCACGTCGCAATTGCCATAATAATGTCGAATCAACATTGCACTGTCTTGGGGACTCCGACTAGATTTATCCTCAGGGTTTACTCCTGAAGCCTTTCCCATAAACTAATATTTCAGCAAGGCAGCGAGGATTGAAATCAGAGTTTTACCTTCTCCTAGATAGGTTACCAACCAAGGATCTCGAGCCCTATCTGCTCAAAATACCTGTTTTAGTCCAAGACTGTTTATTCAGTATTCACAGCTAACCCCCTATACCTAGAGGCTCTTCAACCATCTGCAACCCGGTTGGCGTGCCTAGTAGAAGAACAGGTTCTGCCCCCAAAGAAAGAAAAATTATATACAACATATATTTCAAGAAACACTCCAATATTGTAAAATATTTAATGTGAAAATGAAACAGACAAATTCATTGGCATTGAAACTGTTATAGGAAAATGTACAATACTACTGACAACGTGAAACAAATGTATAATAGATCAATCATGACCCCACACACAAAAAAATGACTATTTCAGTGGAATCTTTGTCCTCATCTTAGAGGTTCTTGCTTCCAAAAAAAGGTATTTTTCTATTTAACAAAGTCTGTTTTAGTACCTTACCTGGGAAGTAAAGTCTACACACACACAAATATATTTGAATGAGCTGAGATGATGCTTAACAAACAAGAAGACAATGAACAAAACACAGACATATATGCATAATATCAAATTGTGGATCTTCTGAAAATGAAATTATCATTTACTTTAAAATATTCATTTACTGCTGAGTAATTCAATCCCTTCTGATCAAGTCAGGTCAACTAGTAGTTAGTTATTATAACTGCTAAGTTATCTGGATTTATTATGAGTGGATTTTCACAATGAACGTTGGCCTATAACCTATTTTGTGATTCCATATGCTAGAGATTTTAAATGTATAGTAAGGTTTTTGGGTTATGCACGAGTTCCGTTCTTACGGGCTATCGTAACCCGATTTTGTGTTTGTAAGTGTTAGTTACACAAGTCTGGAAAACAGGGACAACATCAATGGAGTGGAACAAAGGAATAATTGTCAAATTGCCCAAGAAGGGAGATCTTGCAGACTGCAATAATTGGAGAGGAATAACTCTCAGTTCCCAGCAAAATACTAGGCAGGATAATTATACAGAGAATCTCAAAAGCAGTAGACCACAAACTGAGGAAAGAACAAGCAGGATTTAGAAAGAACAGAAGATGTGTAGATCATATACAAGGTATTTACCCTCAGGAACATTATAGAGCAGTGCTCAGAATGGCAAAGACAGCTGTACATTAATTTAGTTGATTTTGAAAAGGCTTTTAACAGTATACATAGGGACAGTTTATGGAAAATACTGAGGGCTTATGGAATTCCAAGCTGCATAGTGTCAATCATAAAAAGCCTCTATGCCAACTTTACGTGTAGCGTTGGGCAGAGCAACCTAACCTTTGAGGTGAAGACAGGAGTATGACAGGGATGCCCCTTGTCAACCACTCTATTTTTAACAGTCATAGACTGGGTGATGCGCCAGACAACAGAGGGCAGTCCAAGAGGAATAAGATGGACTACATTTTCTACATTGGAAGATCTGGAATATGCAGATGACATTGCAATACTAGCACATTCACATCAATACATCCAGGAAAAAACGGATAGACTTAATAAGTATAGCCAGCAGGTGGGCTTGAACATAAATCTAAAGAAGACAGAGGTCATGACGCTCAATGTGAGCAACCCTGAGCCCATATCAGTAAGGAATCAGCAACTGGACAGATACAGATACCTTCACATACCTAGGATGCATAGTAACACCAGACGGCGGAGCAAGCAAAGACATCAACAACAGAATGAACAAAGCAAAAACAGCCTTTTTTAGTCTAAACAACATCTGGAAGTCCTCTCAGTACAGCACAAAATTAAGATTATATCAGAGCTGTGTGCTTTCTGTGCTTCTCTATGGTGTGGAATGCTGGAGGGTTACAGAGAAGGAAATGTCGAAATTGTCCTCTTTTCACACAACATGCCTAAGACAAATTCTCGAATCTTTTGGACGAATACCATCACCAACCAAGATCTGCTTACTCGGAGCAAGCAAGAGGACATGCACACCATCATAGTTGGCAGACGCTGGAGCTGGGTTGGCCATGTTCTCAGAAGAGACCCTGATGCCATCACAAGAACAGCTATGCTATGGACCCCTGAAGGAAAACGAAAGAGAGGCTGACCAAAAACAACTTGGCGGAGGACTGTGGAGGCTGAGATGCAAAGAATAAACCAGAGTTGGGGCACTGTACGAAGGATGGCCATCGACCGAGCAAAGTGGAATCAATTTGTTGTTGCCCTACAAGACGCCACCAGGCATGATGGCCACTGACTGCTTTGACGGTCGGCAGCCAAGAATCAAAGAAGTGTTAGTTAATATAACACTGGCAAAAATACTGCTTTATAACATTTTACCAAAGAAATGCATAAAGCTTACAAGGGGCTTGACATAAGTCTTGGGCCTGACCATGAAGGACATGTCGCAGAGAGCTGAAATTTTGTATAGTGTTTATTCCTTTTCAATATAGCCACCATCTGAATTGACACACTTCTGCCATCTCTGCTTGACCTTGAAAAGACCTTGGGAGTAAAACACCCTATTTTTCAAACTAAACCAGTCATCACATGCCAGTATAACTTCTTCATCGCTGTCAAAATGATTTCCTTTTAGCAGTTTTTTAAGATTTGGGAATAGAAAAAAGTCTGATGGAGCCAAATCTGGAGAATATGGTGGGTGTGGAAGAATTTCAATATTCAAATCGTTGAAGCAAAGGAAGATTTTGAGTGCGCGTTATTCCTCGTTTCCTAGTCACAACCTTTCTTATTTTGGTGAGAAGATCTGCACAGACTGTCCATTAACTGTGTTGCCACGAGGCAGATAATCTTTCAACAGGACACCTTTGGCGTCCCAAAAAACAGTCAGCATCACTTTTCCTGCAGATTTCTGCGCTCTCGGCTTGACACGTGTTGGGCAGCTGCACTTAAACTGTTGACACCAGTTTTTTTTACCGAGGACAAGAATCACGGAACAATGGTTCCATCTCCCTGTGTATTTCTGTTGGTGTTTTTCCCTGAAACATCAGAAATTTTATCACAGCTCTGGCCTCCTTCCTTTCCATTGTTTTGTCAAATCTTTGGAGCAGCAGATCCGGTCAATATGGTACATTGCGCCGTGCACCGTAGCGGGAAAACCCATTGAAGAAACAAATGCGTACTTCACACATTCAGTGCAAATATGATGAACTTTAAATGTGCCAAGTTTCATCTTCCTCCTGTGACTCCTTCATGGTCAGGCCAAGACTTATGTCAAGCCCCTTGTATTAATAATAATAATGTAGTAAAAAACAGTAAATTGCAAAACACAAGCTATTGAAAACTTATAAACGTTTAATATCAAGGTATCTCTTCCTTATGTGTAAATACTGGCAGTTTCAGTAAGTGATAATGGCATGCCATGGAGCTGGAGAAATTGTTAATGGTGGTTTGTCATCTTTTATGAAGCATTTATGCAATGAAGCCTGAACAGGAATTCTTGTTTTTCTACGTAAATTTCTTTAGTACTAACTAACTTTGGACATCTCTATATCTGGGTGAATCTCTAAGCATTAGGATCTTGCTCTTCAAATTTTGTCCTCCTCGCCTCTGCTAGATGAAAGGCAGTAGCTAATTTTTGAACATTAAAATTCCTTGGTTCTGGAAATTTTATATCACTTTCGGCTTCCTCCTAATCTAAAATCTAGGCATTGATTTCCATCAAGTCTCACTTCTGAGTTGCTTTGCATGCCACTAGCAATGCTGTGATATCATTGTCAATAATTTCTAGATTAACTTGCATCCCCAGGGTCACCACACTCTTCCCTGCTTCGGAGATATTGTCCTCATAAAAAACTGTTGAAAATGTTCGCAAGTTGAGGACACATTATTTTCCCAACAGTAATGAAAGTGTGACAGGTAGCTTGGGACTTTAAGAATGAAAGAGAGTGCGAAAAAAATGGTTTAAGAAAGTTAAATAAGAGTTGTTAATAGACTATATGTCTTTGTTAAGGGGAAGTGAAATGAGCAGAAGTGTTTTGAGGGAAGGGAGGTAACTCCGTAGGTCCCCTTTTGTGAGATGTAGGTTGGTGTTTTGGTTTGGTATTTCATGTGAGTTCTAAATTATGGTGTGACTGATTTGCATAGTAATGTTTTAGTAATAAGATTAAAGAAGATTGTATGGGTTTTGTGTTTAATCAGCAAAGGGAGATGACTTTAAATTACGTCCCTTGAAAGGTTTTGGTGAGCGATCAAAAATAAACACGCACGAGAAAGTGTTGCGAGGGTGAACAGATTTTAGCAGAGAACGGGGAAAATGTTAAATCGGGAATAAGATTAAGGCAGTCAGATTTGGAGAACGCGCTTAGCGTAGGATAGCAAGTTTGCTATGTATAAAAGTTGTGTAGTGGCGAGCGATGTTTGATGGTTCATATTTCTGGTGAACAAGCCACTGAAGGTGGTTGGTTGCTGTGGTCACAGTATTGTATCAAATTATTTTGCCGAACCAACAAGACGCTCAAACGCCACCTTTAATAGATGATACAAGTAGATAAAGTCAAGAAAGACAATGTCGCCAGTTCAAGATTTGTGTTAACAAGTTGTCAAGACTACAAGACGAACAGATATGTTGTGTTAGATGCAGAGACAATAGACACTAGCTAGGGGCAGCATAGAACAAGTGACTAATGATACAAATAAACAGCCCTGGTAGTTAGACCAGTCTTATATAGAAAAATACATAGATTAGTTTCAGCAGGCCTACGTGCCTCATCATGAGTTAAGAAACCAGAAGAACATAAATCTTAGAGACAGCGTCAGACTATGTATAAGAAAAAATGATGGAGCGAGAGAAGATTTATTTCAAAAGTTGCCTATGAACATTTTAATTATTATGAGATGGCCGGCCTCGGTGGAAGGTTGGGCATGAATTATGATTTCAGCGGATTTGATGACTAGCTGTAAATAAACATCATCTTTGTTGTTCACCGCTGTTTGAGTGCAGTACTTTTCGCCAGATGTTCTCCATCCCATCATCTGTATGTCGTGTGATGTTACATCGTCAAGATTTGTTTTAACATAGCATCATCAACACCTAGCTGCCTACTGTCGGGTAGTGAGACGAGTCCCACTGTACGACAAGTACCATCAACACTAACATCATCCGCTGTAACGGCCACAAAAGGATGTATGGATGAAGTTACAGTAGTCGAAAATTAATTGACATTTAATCAAAATTAACAATTAATAAGTCTTGTGGACTTGGTCGTATCGGCGGGTTGCCTTAGTTGAGACCGCCGCCACCCGAGACCTTGCTGTATGTGACATGTAGTCAGGGCCTCATAATTTTTCATCAACGTACAGTGAGGTTGGACTCAAGTTCTACAGGTTACTAGTATGATGGCCTCGTTGCCAGTGACAGGGACTGAAGGTTGACTAACAATCTCTTCAAGAGTTGAAAAATTTGCATCTTGACCGTGCTTATTCTCTAAGTTGTTTTACAAATCTATCACATTAATATTCATGTATAACGGTTGAAATGATAATGTATTTCAATGACATAAGATAGAATTAAACTAACTGCTCTGTGAATGTATGATGTGACGAAAGTACTGAGATCCTGTCTTTCAAATGGCCCATGTCTTTTTCTCCTTGCAATGTGTTCACTATATTTTAGGAGGGATTACAGGTAATCCTTCTCCATGTTTCTTCTCCTTCTATTATTTACGTTTTTTTTCAAGATGAGATCACGAGGGAGTTTGATCTCATCTGCTTTATGGTTCTTCTTTATGTGTTTAGAATGGGGGTGTAGGGAATTAGACAGTATTTTTCTAGAAGAAAGATTATAGATGCTAGATCAGGATTGGCACCAGATTGTCTTTTTTTTAAAGATATTGCGTGGCCATATACGCATTTTTCGGGAGTTAAATTATTTGCGGCCATTTTTGCTTCATTTCCGCAGTATAGGGCTAGGCTTAATCTCGTTTCTTTGTCTAAAACCCATGCACGTTACATCAGAACGATCTAGGTTCTGATTGGCTGAGAGATAACTGCAGTTGAAATGCAGAGCTCTCATTGGCTTTACAACCACGCCGCGCATATGACGTCACGAAGTCGGCGCGTGGGGGTCTTGATTATAAAAGGCCTATATTTCATAGTTTCTTTCTCTTTTAATGAAAATTAATTGCCAAAGCCGGGTTGCCAGAGTCAAGTCGATTGCCCTTCAGTTGGACATTCGAGATTTGCAGGTGCCGGTTTTTTTGTGGGAATGAGAGCGGAATTTTGAGACCACAAAATTTCTCCCACGGCAAAGTTGGGGCATTCGCAGAACCGCAAGGGTTTTACGTTAGTTGCCAGAGTTAGTGGATGGAGAGGAAGAAAATACGTTTTCCCAACCAGGGGAAGACATTTTCCAGCGAATAGGATTTTTGTGGATAAATCCTGAGCTCTGACGCTCGTTACACACGCAGATTTGGCAGGCTGCCAGCGGTGTGGTAATTTTGTGTTCGTTTCTTCACGGCCATAATAAAGCCGACAGCCCAGGTATAGGTACTCGGGCAGGTAAGTGGTAGAAGTCCGCTACAGTTCCAGTCCAGAATCCAGTGGGGTTCTGTTAACCCTCAGTCATCAAGTCCAGAGTTAGTGGAGAGAGATAGGGTAAACATTCTCTCTACTGAAGTCAGCACAGATAGGCAGAACTGTTAGTTTTGGTGAATCATAGCAGAGGACAGCTGCTGAAGTTTAGAGGTGCAGTTAGTTGTGTTCAGGAGATTCCAGGATAGGCTGTGTAGAACCGAAGTCTGTGCAGAGATTGTGTAGTCACTTCGCCGTCGTTCCAGCTATCAGTGGACTTAGAGTTAGAGTTAGAATTTAGAACAGCTAGTTTGGAGTGTAGGCGACATCAAGTGCAGTGTAGTTCATTTCAGTTAACCTTACCTTCTTTCTCCATACAGGTTGCAATTGTGGGAGAAGGGTTGGGGTTGATGCATTTTTAACTGTGCTTGATTTTGTTTCAGGAGTGCATCCTCGCACTTGATGTATGGGACATGCATATGTTTGTTGTTTATAGGTGTATAATAAACTTGTATAAATTGTAGCTGGCATCAGTCATTTCCTTTAGTACAGTAGCTATATGTTGTCTGTACCTTGGTGTTTGTGAATCTTAATTGAACCTTATCCCCATAGGGTAGTTAGAGGTGGTTCGAGGCCATAGCAATTTACACGTCCGAAGTGGCGAGGAAAGAATCAACCTCGGTTCTCAACCTCGGAGCCAATGGTCTCAACTTTCACTTTTTGCACTATATTTCTATCTGAATCTAATTTTCCAGTCTTCCTTCTCACTAGTGTCTTGTCACTATAGGTAGACAGTCTCTAGTCCTAAATCCATTTCGTGACAAAGTGGTGGCGTCGTCCTTGGGATCATCTTTGTTGGGATCAATTCTAGATTCATAGATTGTCTCTGAAGAAAGTTCTGGAAATAGATTTCAAAAAAAATCCCCTAGACTTGAGCTATATTAAGACTGATCCAGCTATAAGTTTTTTTCCACAGGTTCCAGTTAGTATAGAGGATAGTGGTTGTAAGGTTGTTTATGACTTAGAAGTAATTGATGGCTAATGGAATTTTTTTCTTGACAGGAAAGTAAATTCGGGTTTTGGGTAGCTGGATAACTTGAATTTTTTTCAGGTAGTTATTAGTCAGACTTGGTGCTAGTCTGAGTGCGGGTTTTTGCGACAGCATATTCATAGTAGGTAACAGTAAATTTTTCTTGTTCCTTTTTTGTCATTTCCCCTCGTTGTGAGTACTGCTGATTTGTCAGGTAAGATGGCTGAATTGGTCAAGCTACTTACTGCATGGAAGGACGCAGCTAAAAGCATGGGGATGAATGAGGCCGAGACTAGGGCTTACATTATGAGGGAACAGGACCGGCAGATGGAGAGAGAGAAAAGGGAAGCCCAGGAGAAGATAGCAGAGAGGGAAGCCCAGGAGAAGATAGCAGAGAGGGAAGCCCAGGAGAAGATAGCACAGAGGGAAGCCCAGGAGAAGATAGCACAGAGGGAAGCCCAGGAGAAGTTAGCACAGAGGGAAGCCCAAGAGAGGGAGAAGGCAGCAGAGAGACAGCATGAACTTGCCCTGCGTTCACTGGAACTGCAGTACCGATCTTCGGAAGGCAGTTCGGCTAACGGAGATTCTCCCGGAGCAAGGGCAACAGACACCGCAGGAAACGGAGGGCCCCGGATGGCAGCCATGAATTTTCCGATGGACTCTTTTCCTAACGGGAATGAGAAAATTGAGGTATTTTTAGAAAAATTTGAACGGATGGCAAAGGCATACGGGCTGGATGATAGTCTTTGGTGTCTCAAATTATCTCAATCTCTAAGAGGACATGCGTATGAGGTCTATAGCAAGATGCTGGTAGACGACCAAGGTAACTTTGAGGCTCTGCGGAACGCCCTGTTACAGCGATTCCAATGGACTCCCCGGAAGTGCCAAACGATGTTTAGGGAAAGTCGACTGGAGAAGGGAGAAAGTTTTCCCCAATTCGCGGAGAGGCTGAGGAATTACCTCACTCGCTGGAGAGAGTTGTCGGGTTTGGCTAAATCGTTTGAAGGACTCGAAGAGCTCATCATGTGCGAACAGATAAAGGCCAACATGTCTCCGGACTTAAGGAAGTACCTGGCGGAGCAGGGCGCCCAGCAACTGGACCAGATTATTCTATTTGCTGAAAGGTTCCAGTCGGCACAGGCCGAAGTACTGGGCCAGAAAAGAAAACACCCTGACCTGCCAGCCCCGGACAAAGGAGCATCTTCATCGCATTCGCCTTCCTCTTCAGCTCACCAACCGCAAGGGCCGTCTCGCAAGGAGCCCCCTCCCAGTCATAACATGCGCTCCCAGCCGCCTAACAGAACACAGGGGCCGACTTCTCATGAACCCGTCAGGAACCGGGGAGATAATGAGAGATATTGTAGGTTCTGTCGGACTACTTCTCATTGGACAACACGGTGCCCAAACAAACAACCCGCTCATCAGGTGGCTTGTTTAAGGCCTGTGAGGGTGAAACAAGGGAAGAAGTGGAAACCCTTCCAGTCAGAGAAGTTGTTTTCCAACAGCGGGCCAGCAGAAGTGAACGGGACTGAGATAACATGCTTATTTGACAGCGGGCTTACATACCCCAGCATAGTCGCCCGACATCTGGTGAAGCCCTGGCAGATGACGAAGGAAAAAGTGAATATTGGTGGAGTTTTAAGGAAAGGGACTTCACAGCGCTTTCCGGTAGCCAATATTGAGGTGAAATGTAGGTTCGTGTCTGGCACCATCAAGGCAGCTGTAACGGCTCAGCCGGCCTACGACTTCATTCTCGGTAACCCATATTTAGTTTTGGGGAACCCGACCACACCGATCCTTGCTGATGCAAGGGGGCCTACTGCAGGCCAGAAACGTGAAAAAGGAGAACCCCTAATTCACGAAGCCCCGAGAGAGCTCGAACATAACTGTCGTGCTAAGGAGAGGTTCAATGCCTCCGACGACAGCGGTATGTTATTTGCAGAGGCAAATTCGCCCGCCAGCCCTGTTCAGCCAACCGGCCAAACAGTGGTGAAGACGCCTCTGATTCCGGAAGTACACTCTTTGTTGTCGGGAATTAGGCCCCCGATGGTATTAGCTTCCTCAAGTGAGGAACATACTGACAAGAGCAGTATTACATATGTCAACGACCAGCGCCATCTTCATAGGGCACAAGATAGCGGTCTGAGCGAGCATATAGTTCCAACCAGCCCTGGAGCCCCATCCGACCAGCACTTTACTCAAACGGAGGAGGACAGTGATCTGAGTATCCGTTTGCCTATAGACGGAGATGGGCCCCACAACTCTCGTATCTCGTTTACAGGAAACAACTCTTGTAACGAGCAGCCTGAAAAATTGGCTATCTTTTCCAATTCGTTTCACGGAACATTGGAACCAGTTACTGAGAGCTTTAACTCAGATTCTCCGCGATCTAACGGGATCTTAAACCGTCAAGTGTCACTGCAGGACACATTCCAACTGACGCCAGTAACTCTCACAGGGGAGGGCAAGGTTGAAGGTAGAACCAGGGTGTTAGACGGAGAGCTCCCGTGGTCTACAGTTTCATCTCACCAACTTTTCAGGCCAGAAAAGAGTGAGAAAAGCGACCTTACGCATTTGCAAGGAGCTATTTTGGAGAGCTCTGTCCCGCTTCAGATTGGTAGGGGAAGAGCGAGTCCAGAACCACTGCCAGGGGCAGATCTTACCTACCTTTCTTCAAAGGTAGAAGCTATTGAGGTCGATCGTGATCCAATAGACACCCAGCAAGAAATCGGAGGCTCTACACCAGTGGAACCGGAGACGTTGCATCGTTCTCGTACGGTACCAGCAGTCACAACCATGCTGACGCGCAGCGAGGAAGTCGCCATTGCCAGGTCGCCACAGCGCCCGCCGGTCACATCAGCTGACCAGAACAGCCTTTTGACGGTCATAGCAAGGGAAAGTTCAGACCCGCCATTAGACGGCACAGGTCTGAAGAGAGATCAACTCTCCCAACGGAGCATAGGAGCTCATTCTAGGAGAGGAGGAAGGAGGAAACGCAAAAGAGGAAGGTCGAAGAACACTGAATAGGAGGGGTAAGGACAGACAGCCTTGTAGACAGAGTTAAGGGCCAGTGTGAAACACAGAGATTTCAGTAATGAGATCGATGCTCAATCTTCGAAGGTGGGAGTGATGTGACGAAAGTACTGAGATCCTGTCTTTCAAATGGCCCATGTCTTTTTCTCCTTGCAATGTGTTCACTATATTTTAGGAGGGATTACAGGTAATCCTTCTCCATGTTTCTTCTCCTTCTATTATTTACGTTTTTTTTCAAGATGAGATCACGAGGGAGTTTGATCTCATCTGCTTTATGGTTCTTCTTTATGTGTTTAGAATGGGGGTGTAGGGAATTAGACAGTATTTTTCTAGAAGAAAGATTATAGATGCTAGATCAGGATTGGCACCAGATTGTCTTTTTTTAAAGATATTGCGTGGCCATATACGCATTTTTCGGGAGTTAAATTATTTGCGGCCATTTTTGCTTCATTTCCGCAGTATAGGGCTAGGCTTAATCTCGTTTCTTTGTCTAAAACCCATGCACGTTACATCAGAACGATCTAGGTTCTGATTGGCTGAGAGATAACTGCAGTTGAAATGCAGAGCTCTCATTGGCTTTACAACCACGCCGCGCATATGACGTCACGAAGTCGGCGCGTGGGGGTCTTGATTATAAAAGGCCTATATTTCATAGTTTCTTTCTCTTTTAATGAAAATTAATTGCCAAAGCCGGGTTGCCAGAGTCAAGTCGATTGCCCTTCAGTTGGACATTCGAGATTTGCAGGTGCCGGTTTTTTTGTGGGAATGAGAGCGGAATTTTGAGACCACAAAATTTCTCCCACGGCAAAGTTGGGGCATTCGCAGAACCGCAAGGGTTTTACGTTAGTTGCCAGAGTTAGTGGACGGAGAGGAAGAAAATACGTTTTCCCAACCAGGGGAAGACATTTTCCAGCGAATAGGATTTTTGTGGATAAATCCTGAGCTCTGACGCTCGTTACACACGCAGATTTGGCAGGCTGCCAGCGGTGTGGTAATTTTGTGTTCGTTTCTTCACGGCCATAATAAAGCCGACAGCCCAGGTATAGGTACTCGGGCAGGTAATTTCCGAGTGGTAGAAGTCCGCTACAGTTCCAGTCCAGAATCCAGTGGGGTTCTGTTAACCCTCAGTCATCAAGTCCAGAGTTAGTGGAGAGAGATAGGGTAAACATTCTCTCTACTGAAGTCAGCACAGATAGGCAGAACTGTTAGTTTTGGTGAATCATAGCAGAGGACAGCTGCTGAAGTTTAGAGGTGCAGTTAGTTGTGTTCAGGAGATTCCAGGATAGGCTGTGTAGAACCGAAGTCTGTGCAGAGATTGTGTAGTCACTTCGCCGTCGTTCCAGCTATCAGTGGACTTAGAGTTAGAGTTAGAATTTAGAACAGCTAGTTTGGAGTGTAGGCGACATCAAGTGCAGTAGTTCATTTCAGTTAACCTTACCTTCTTTCTCCATACAGGTTGCAATTGTGGGAGAAGGGTTGGGGTTGATGCATTTTTAACTGTGCTTGATTTTGTTTCAGGAGTGCATCCTCGCACTTGATGTATGGGACATGCATATGTTTGTTGTTTATAGGTGTATAATAAACTTGTATAAATTGTAGCTGGCATCAGTCATTTCCTTTAGTACAGTAGCTATATGTTGTCTGTACCTTGGTGTTTGTGAATCTTAATTGAACCTTATCCCCATAGGGTAGTTAGAGGTGGTTCGAGGCCATAGCAATTTACACGTCCGAAGTGGCGAGGAAAGAATCAACCTCGGTTCTCAACCTCGGAGCCAATGGTCTCAACTTTCACTTTTTGCACTATATTTCTATCTGAATCTAATTTTCCAGTCTTCCTTCTCACTAGTGTCTTGTCACTATAGGTAGACAGTCTCTAGTCCTAAATCCATTTCGTGACATATTCGTCCTTGTGAATTAATCATTTATATATTAAGTCAAAAAAAAAAAAGAACACATCAGCTCTCAAACAGGACAATGCAAGTTCTGAAATACAACAGCTCTCAAACAGGACAATGCATGTTTTGAAACATAACAGCTCTCAAACAGGACAATGCAAGTTCTGAAACACAACAGCTCTCAAACAGGACATTGCAAGTTCTGAAACACAACAGCTCTCAAACTGGACAATGCATGTTCTGAAACATGTCCTTTCAAACAAGACAATGCATGTTCTGAAATACAACAGCTCTCAAGCAGGACAATGCATGTTCTGAAACATGTCCTTTCAAACAGGACAATGCATGTTCTGAAATACAACAGCTCTCAAGCAGGACAATGCATGTTCTGAAACATGTCCTTTCAAATAGGACATTGCATTTTTTTAAACATTACACCTCTCAAAGAAGATAATACCAGTTTTAAAACAAAAAAGTCTGCATTCAGTCAAGGTGAAAGCAATGTTAATAATATCAACATATTCAAAGCAGGGGGAAGCAAATGAAGGATGTTTGAACAGAAGCAAACAAAAACTCCAATCCATAAGTTATATGCTTATGTCAGTTTGCTCAAAATAAAAAAAACCAAGTCCAAAACTAAAGAAATGATGACTGAGAAAACAAAAGCACTCCATATCAGGACTTGCTTCGCATGACAGAGCAAGTACAGCAGCTGTTTGACTGTACGATTGTGACCATTCAA
This sequence comes from Oreohelix idahoensis, assembly GCA_024509875.1. NCBI lineage: Eukaryota > Metazoa > Mollusca > Gastropoda > Stylommatophora > Oreohelicidae > Oreohelix > Oreohelix idahoensis. The sequence goes on along the minus strand of JAMPIV010008910.1, from coordinate 977,971 downwards.
CAAACCACACAACATTCTGGCTTCCACCAAGAGCAAAATATCCAACGTGGAATGAGTAACAACTACCAGTACATGTTAAACCTTGACAAATATTTGTGGTTAATTGTATAAATATGAGTATCAAACTAATGAACATTTAGAAGCTGACCATGTTACAACAATTTCTAAACAATGAGTATACGGTCTTGCTAGTTTCAACATTCATAACAATTAACTCTTGAAACACCATCTGATGTGTCTTAAATACAAAATGATGAGTAATTGTTAATGTAACCTACAGCCTGTAAGAGTAACTTAATGCTACTAGGTCTACAGCGGCTAAGTGCTCTTGTCAGAGAATGGTAGTTTTGGCTAATCAAACATTTACAACTCTGGTCCTTTAACTAGTTTACTATTAATAAGCAATACTGAAAATCTAGACTCACAATTACAGTTGCCACTGTCAGAGGTGCAACTCTACATACTCGAAGTAAAATTCCAGGCTTGCTTGCGTGTGGATTTAGCGTCATCAGCCTGACTGAACAATGTTTTGGCTTGTGTGTAGATTTAGGGTCATCTGCCTGACTTGATTTTGTTTAGGTGAGATTTTTTTTAGACGTAAAATGGCTCGGGGGTCAACCCAGCCTCATGAACTGGCTACCAGAGCAACTCTGGGAAGGTTCAGGTGGCCGGCGTGATGCTGACCACATCACCCTTAGTGTGCCGATGGTCAAGAAAAGGTGGGCCTAACACCATATTCCCAATATGCCTCAATGGGCATGTAGCAGGATCTTAACTACCTACCTATGTATTGATTTAGTGTCTTCAGCTTGACTGCACCTTGTTCTGGTTGTGTGTTGATTTAGTGTCATCAGCTTGACTACCACATTCTGGCTTGTATGTTGATTTAGTGTCATCAGTTTGACTGTACCACATTCTGGCTTGTGTGTTGATTTAGTGTCATCAACTTGATTGTACTATGTTCTGGCTTGTGTGTTGATTTAGTGTCATCAACTTGACTGTACCACATTCTGGCTTGTGTGTTGATTTAGTGTCTGTTTATTATGTCCTCATTTTGGCTTGAAGGATGGTCTTCAAAAGTTCATAAGTTATTCACACATGATTCTACCACTACAGGTTACGTGTGTAGAATTGTAAATAAGTCTTTGTATGACCCGCTGATTACCTCACAGTATGTCACACAATGTGATTTGTTATATGATACAGGTTTGACATTTCAAAGATTTATCAAAATAATTTTATTTCCACGGCTTGGATTGGGGGGGGGGGGGGGGGGGGGGGTTTGTTCCAGTTCTGTCCTTAGTCTCCAAGTTTTACATGCATACATAAACAATGAACACATCTACTAAAATGTGACCCTGGTTTTAGACATTTTTTTAAGTCTTTGCAAAATGATTCAAATTTGGCTATAACCAGTTGTTTGTGCTTTTCCTAATGCCTAATGTCTGTTGTTAATTTTGTCTCATATGCATTGATGTCAGTACCCGTTACACTTTAAGTGATATCAAGTCTGCCTAGTAGCTGCTTTTGTTCTGTTTGTTCTCCAGTTACTACATTAACATCATACATCAACAGAAGCTTTGCAGTAGTGTGCTTCAATGCTTATTTTTCCATCATGACTTTTCAGAGTCTCTAAGATTACTCTCCCCATGGAATACATTGACTAAGACATTAGTGCACTCTGACCAGTGTACAGAATCATATTTCCTCTTCTTCCCTTCATGAGGACTGCACTATGTACAACTTAGTTGAGAAAACTTCCCCATGAGCAATAATGTCACAGATTATTTAATTAACAATACCTAAATGGCAATCAGCTTTAGTCATCAGATTAGAGAACAAATGCACTGGATCATTAAATAAGTAACTATCATTAAAATAAACAATTTCAAGGCTAGATTCACATTTCTTTGGCTATGTGTGGAAAAAGGTAACCTAAAGTACTTCATCTAAATGTGTCTGAGACTGGTCTTAAAACTCAAGAGCATGTAACGAATAGTCTAGGATCTCACTGATCTGAATTATATAATTACATTTTTCTGATCCATAAAGAAAGACTTTTTTGAAACAAGCCAGTAGTTTCAAATACTTGGACACATTAATAACATCAGATGGAAGGTATATCTCTCAGATGAAATGTATAAAAGCACAAAAGAAGGATGCTTCATGAAATGGAAGTATTTTATGCAACAAGTCTTTGTCAACGAAAGCAAGAAAGAAAGTCCTTCAGTGTTAAACAGACCCAATCCTGTCATATGGAAGCAAATCATGGACAATCAGTAAACAAGCTGAAAATCTCTTGAGGCCACAGAGATGTAGTTTTAAAGAAGAACACGATGGGCAGTTAAAAAGAGTGAGAACGCCCAGAAAGATGTCATAAAGGAAGCTTCTTACTCATATTAGGAGGCAATCCACTTTCTTTGGGCGTGATGGGAAGAGGAAAGCTGGAATATTCTGTGACAACAAGAAACAGAGAGAAAACATACTTGACAGTTTAGCATCACAGCACAGAACTAAGTCAACAGCAGAATTAATAAACAGCACTTGAGACAGGAAGCTGTGGAAAGGCATGGTCATCTACACCAGCTGGCATGGTACCGGAAGAAAAAGATACTATACTGAATTTAATTTGCTACCTGTCTTAAATAATAATCAAGTATTAACAGGGTTATATTCCTTGCCAGTGCCACCAGTTAAATGTGTTAACTAATTATACTCAATAACGTAAAAAGGCAAGGTCATTAAAAAAAAAAAGCATGGTACACGACACTGCTTGCTAAATGTGACAATTTACAAAATAAAACTGGCAAAAGCAGCACAATAACAACTGGCAGTGCAGCAAAGTGTTGTTTTGTGGTAACCTTTCTGTTTCATTCCCCAGTTTAGATCAAAAACATGGATTCTGTTAGTGTCCACTGGGGCTCTGCTAAGCTATTTTCCAGGGCTCAGACAAGTTATTTTCAAGACTGGGTCCAATGGCAATGACATTTTCAAAGACATAGTTCTTAAACACAAAGTGTTCAGATTTGTGATGATATCTTTCTAGAACATGTAGGTTCAGATTTGTGAGGACATTTTTCTAGAACATGTAGGTTCAGATTTGTGAGGACATTTTTCTAGAACATGTAGGTTCAGATTTGTGAGGACATTTTTCTAGAACATGTAGGTTCAGATTTGTGACGATATCTTTCTAGAACATGTAGGTTCAGATTTGTGAAGACATAAATAAAAAAAACCTCCGTATATAAAACAAGATCAACATCATGAGCCAATACAAAGGAACAAATAGGAAAAAACATTACGATGGAAGCTCAAAGAAAAAAAAAAGAGGAAAAACACATAAATTAAGTGAAGCACAATAGCGTTCAATAAGGACTGATAGTAAAACTACTTGTGAGAAGTAGGAATGAAACAAAACACAAGCGTGAAACAGGATTAAAATAAGACAACTTATATTTCACATGAATGGTTGGCCAAAGAAATGGATTGCCCCTAGTAAGATAAACAGAAGCATTTAAAAGTCAACATGTGCTATAAATTATTCTTTAACCAAGGATAAGAGACCTGGCGTCTCTTAGTCTTTAAATTCTGCAGATATGTAGCCTACAGTTTATCCAAACATAAGGAAAATTTAAAAAAAATGTATTTGCAGTGTTGGGTGTCTCAACTACACATCCCACCCAGAATTAACAGAATATAATGCACACTAACATGTAGTATTTCACACATTAGTCAAGTCTGCATGTTGCAATTCACACAAGTCATCTTATATGCAGCATTACAAACGCCAGTCATGTTTACCTAGTCTCACAAATCAGATATGCTTACATGCAGCAATTCACATGTCTTTTCCCTGATGGACTGAATGTCAGGCACCATTCCATTTAATTTCTGTCCTCAGGCTACTGTTTACCTTATCACTTTCTTTAGATTTTGTTTGGTACAGTTTCTGATTTCATATTTGTCTTCTTCACTGCTTCCCTGTTTTTTCCTCTTGGCAGCACTTCCGTCGTTGTGCTTGCATTTTCAAAGACATTTTTTCATTCTTAACTGGATATACCAGATCAAACTTTTGTTTTGTTGCATTTGACATTCTTTGCTTTGCTGTGTTGATGCAGTTAGTTTCTTGCACTGATATTTCTTCTTCTTTCTCTTGGCATTCCTAACGGAGCATGGAGCCAACACTGTAGTTGTTCTTACAAAGTCTGCACTAACTCATGTGCTCCTTACAGAGCACTGAGGCAACATTGCAGCACTGTCTCCAGGAAGCCTTCACCATATGCATGCTCTTACAGCGGTGGCTTCTATGGCTATTTGTTTTACATGTGTCTGCCAGCTGCATCAAAGCACTGATATTTATTTCGGTTTAACATTTTTATTTGTTAATTTATTATATTTTCCCGCTTGTCTGCTGTTTTTTTTCCAAGTTCACATAACCTTTCCACATTTGTCAACTTCATTTCATTTTTTGTACTTGTAAAGGGAAACCTCAAAACATCCCATGTTTCTAGACCATTGTACATTTTTACAACTAAGACTTCAATTCCATTTTTCATCTTGTTGCTTTCCATTATCAGTTTTATAGCAGCCCCCTTAATTTTTGACAAATACAGTAATTCACACATCAGATATGCAATGGTGCACATAATTAAATCAACATTTCTCTTGCATCGTTTTGCAAATGGTTAGTAAGCTGAGCGTTTGCATTGCAAGCCAAACATTTCCATAATTTCTTATGAGAAATAAAGTAATGTTTTCCTGATCCCAAATAGATTAATCCTAAAATGATTAAAAGACCTCAAAACCATAAACAACACTACTATAATGCTAATCCACAAAGTGCTGATCACTAAAACAGTGTTCTTGAAAATAAATAAATAAATAAAACATGATAAACATTTTATTTAAATCATGAAAAAAATGTTAAGTGTTTTGTGAAAGACATCATGTATATATGTATGCAGTGCACGATTTCCATCCCCATTGGTGAAAATTCCTGCATTACCTCAAAATAGAAAAATTATAATTACTCTATTTAATAAAACAAAACAATTCAAACAAGCAATGAGCAGCAAGTCAAATAATCTACTCGCTTGTGGAAGAAGCATGAGCAGTACAAAGAGCTGAAGAGGCGGGAGAAGAGGTATTCGAAAGTCAATTTTTCTGTGAAGATGATGGTAGTTAAAGGCAAGACGAACTCAAGTAGGCAGAAGACAGTGGAGCTACATAATCAGTAAGTTCAGTTTTCATTCTTTCCCCATCCTCCTTGACTAGTTTCTTTCTTGGCAGTAACTGCCTTTCCAAGAGGTACATAAACAGACATGGGTGGTAAGGGTTCAAAAATGCTGTCTTCTGGTTCTCTCTGTAAAAATAAAAATTTGGATTGTGAAATACTTTGTTTCTCTCCATTTTTTAGTTTTTAAAAAAAACAAACAAACTGGACTCCATTAGTTCGCTGAACATCATTCTTGTCTTCTGTGTATGTTTAAAATAGTCATGTGATTCCTTACTCTTAGGAATTAAAGGAGAAGATATGAAAAAAATATCAAAAATAGGTGATTTTTTCTTCCATATCCATCTACCCTATTCCATGTTTTACAGCGGTTCCCATCATATTTCTCTCAGGAATTAAACCATCCTGGAGATCAAACAAGTCAAGAATCTTCTTTTCAGTTTTTTGTGTGGGTCCAGTTCGACATGCTGCTCAGAGTTCTGTGTTAAGAGCACCTCTAGGAAGTCTTCATCATCCACACCCTGAAAGCCTGCTTACACTGCCAAGTCCATGACTGTCTAAAGAAATTAAGTCAATTCCTCTACAAGCCCTGTGAAATTACTGAAAATTTTTTGAGGTAATGAGAATTTCACTGTGCATTTTTCACCAAGATTGCAAACTGGAAAATTTATTTTACGTGAATCATTCATTTGTGTAGCAAATTTCTGGATACAAGTTCTTCACGTATGGTTAAGTGAAGTTTTGTATAATGAACGTTATGATAGTGGAATATGGACGCGTAAGTCTATACAAACTGTAATCACAGTACATGTCTACTACAAGAATGATCAACGCTCTTGTCTCTTCTACTGCGAGATTACTTCTATCACCCCATTTAAACAACATCCTCACGAACACACTGTGGTTGGAACCAGGCTAATCTGGTTAATTTCATAAACATAATCTTCATTAAATAGATCATGGCCATAACATTCTTTGCCAGAAATGGCAACGATGCAAGACCTTCAGCTGATTTTTAAATAAATTCACATGCTGGTTGATTACAAGAAAGGATTAATGGTACTGCCATCAAGAGATTCCTCTCAGGGGGCTCACACTTCTCAACATCATCTATATAAATACTGACGGCAACAATCTGATCAGTTTCCTACATCCAACCAGACACTTTATAACACCAGAGTTTATCAGTAAGAAAAGCCAACAGTAAACAATTTGGTACAGACCTGAAGTAATGTCAAGAAGGACATGTAAGTGACATCTGACAAGAGGATACTGTGACTGATGTTCTGTCAAGCTAATAACTACTTTTTCCTCTTACTTTTTAATGCATCATTTTTCCTTTTCTTTCTTCAGTACACATGTCTTTCGCTGTCTTCCTTGCTCAAAGTACATATCTTTTCTTCATAAAATTGTGCAAGCAATTTCAATGCTCTTGTTTTAGTTTGGCTTCCTGCAAGTACACACAGGTGTAGCTATATTTTGAGTGACTAGAATCAGTAAAGGACATCTGAGCAGTCATAAGATATCAACTGGACTATCACATTACATAATCCTAGACTAGATAGGTCTATGCTGAATAATACTGTCCCTGAGACGTCAGACACAAAGGTTCCCATGACACACGTATCACAGTACGCATATTCATTCTTCTTAGAATTACATTTTATGTACTTGATTAATATCTCTATTCCCCTTCTATCTTTCTTATCATCACCCAACGAGACAAAAATTAGAATAAAAACTAGAAACAATCAAAACCCCTAGCACAAGGTCTACAAGACAAATCAACTTATAAAGAAACAAACAATCTGCCCAGGTGCCCCAACCGATACCAAGACCCCCACAGATAATAACTGTACACGAAAACCAAAGGAGTGGAATGCTGGGTGGTGGGGGGGGGTCTATGTATACACTTGACATCACACCAAGAGAAGCAAAAAAGTAAAGTATCCCCCAGGATGTGAACTTAAATCATGTCATAAAAGAATGAGTATTGATCGGACCGAGGTATGTACCCTAGTGGCATATGAGCACGAGGAAGAAGTCTCAACCATGACAAATAAACTGCCGCACTAACAAACCAGCATGGACTACAAGAGCACATGCAACAATGGCTTGGATTACATCACTTCCTCGTTCAGACGATCACACATTCTGGATGGTTACGCCCCCTCTATCTACGGAGTCTAAAATCAGTGATACTAAATAGTCCTGCTTGCCCTTATGAGGAACAAAGATAACAAATTTGTCCTCCCTTAGTAGATCGAATGACCAAACTTCTACTAATCTGTACAAACAGTCTAATTACTGCATATCATGTTGTTTAATAGATTCCACATTATCTCATTATAAACAATTCGCAAAGGTGGCTCCCAGTACCGTGACTGACAAGTACGTAATTGTGGGCAGAGGGCCGTGCTATGATCTACTTACTCAGGTAAATCTTGCACCATAACAGTAGGCGCTAGAGGTAGCGTGCCGAATCAAAACTTTCCTTAAATAAGACTCCTTCAACTGGTATTGTCCAGTCACATACCTAACACTTGTTAAAATAATATAACAAATATAACCCTGTAACACTCTAACTGACTGGCCTCGAATACTCTACCTAAAATGAATATGCCCATGTCTAGGAACTATCTGTGACTACAGAGTAATTGAAGCAAATAAAAATCAATAATCAAAAGTGAAAACCGAGCAAGATACAGAATTATGATTCTGTCCATGAAGACAAAAATCAAAATTGGCATCAGCTGGAGAAAAATTAAATCAACGAAATAAAAAAATAGCAATTTATATACTAAATAAAATTTAAACTAACAAAATATACATACATCTTACATGTCATTGCAGATGTGCCTCAATTTTAGATAAAAACGCTGGTCAAGTTAAACAACAATTAGTACGATACCGTGTCTATGTTTGGGGAGAGAATATGTCAGAAGTACACGAGCACGCAAAACTATACTGGGCAAGTCTATGTCAGACAACAATACACTAAATAATGCACGTATTAAAGGATTGTATATAACTTACTATTTTTTCCACATATGCTTTGCTACTAGCGCTTAATAATTAAAAAATACGTAGTAACAAACTTATACACACCTTGTCCTGACATAACTACACAACACACAACATAACAGAACGATACTTTTCGACTAATTATGTCTAATCTAAAAGACATAATTTGTACCTGCAGTTTGCGCATCATCGAATCAAATCTACCGACACCAAGGATGAACCAGACGACTTTTGTGAGTTCACAGACCCTGATATGAAGGCGCCCAATGATCATGATACAAGCGAATCAGTAATGCGCTAAGGTCGAAAGACCACTGACCTCACAGACAGGCTAGTCTTTCACACGCAACATCTACACTAAAATTCTCGATAAGCTGCGGTACACTTTCATATAGGTTAGAATACTGCTCTTACATCAGTATCATATGCACGGCTCATCACGCACGTATTATCCCCGCGGCACACATACGGACCGCATTTTCTGTAATTCTCAGAATCTATTATCTCCCAGTTAGTTGCTACCTTGTCGCCCGCATTACCTAGGACGCAGGAGAGAGGTAAATAGAGACATAACCACTGTAGCTGAATTTCCCTTTCAGGGAAGGTTGACACGTACTCAAGCACATTCTAACTGATACGACTCTTAGACAGATAATCTACTGACGAAGTTCATTCTGAGGTAAGAGATAATAATAGCGACACCGAACACGTATGGAGAGTGGCCAGCAGCACGATGGTCGCAAGCCCTTTATGATTTAGAGCCAGATGTCTCCATGTTCTTCACCAACGTGCCATGACAGAAACATGAATGCGACTCAACGTGTTTCTTCTCTCTGTGTCCTAGCGCATAGCAGAAGAGAACACACGATGCCATTGAGCTACTACTTAAGCAATAACGAAGAAATGAGGCATATTTCATTCTACTCTATTAACAGTCAATAACAAAATTCACAACACAACACCTTAACAAAACTAATATCACAAATATACGTTCTTTACTAAAACAAATTGAATACTAAACCCAACACATTTAACATCTATGAGCATAACAAAAAAATTGTGCAGTTTTCTTTAAATATCCCAAAATATATCCCCATTTTCTGTGATATACATTATGTTTGCGCTTTATCTATTAATTTTACCTTCTTAAGCTTAGAGAAAAATAAAAACAAAAACATAAAAAAAAAAAAAACAGCCAGCAAACAACATTGCCTCTTCTTTCGCCAGAATAATGTAATAGATATATAGATCATATAAACAAGTCCCTCTTTCTCCAACATCTCTAAATAAAAAGAAAAGTTTAATAGCTCCACAAAACAAGATAATTCAATATATTTTTTATGCTAATCGCTAAAATGAAAAGAAACAGTTTAAAACAACACTGGCAGTGGAAAAAAAAAGAAAAAAAAATAATAAAACATTTATCAAGTAACTCCCCTGCTCCTTTGGAAATTTTTATCCAGCAGACACAAAAGTCAAAAAAGAAGATCTGTGGCCAGAGTAAAGAGTCCTAGTTCATCAATGTCATCACACCTTCCAATTCAGACTATTAAATGTTACACTCGATCCTAGATGCGTTAGCGCTTGACTGTTGACTGGAAACTGTGGATTCTCTTCCGAAGATTGAAAATAATTAGAAAGTGTGCTACAATGCGAAAGTCAGGTTTCAGACTGACCCAGGTTCTGCAGTATACTCTAGCGCTATAGCAGGCAACAGGACTGTCGCTACTGTCTGTCCCGTAAGGAATTAAAGGTCTGCTTGCAATTTCTATTGAGGTACCTGTCATACAGGAAAGTGCCGGAACAATGGTCATCTCTGTATTATAACGATATAAATACGTATACAGAAATTATTAAAGATGCAAATGAAAGATACTATAATGAAAATTACTTCAGATGTGATAAAAACATCAAATTCTGAACACACACTTATGCGCAATAATATTTCGTTTTTCTTTAAGGGGTCCAGCAAATGATTTGAGTTATTAGAAAGAATACACGGAAGATGTACAACATGCCATACACCAATCTCTCGAAGGACTACAGGAGTCTGGAAACAAGACAAAAAGGAAGACAGACTGAATAGGATACAGTCCACAGTGTGCTCTCTGTCTGGCTAATGACGTCACATACCACCCCCGACAAGGTAGGAAAGAGTTAACATAAGATGGAATGAACTATGTACAAGTCAAGATTTAAACAGTTAATGTTAAAGGTGTACTAGAGTAAGTAAGTAAGGAAGTAAGTAAGATCAAGAGTAAAGTAAAGTAACGTAAGGGAGAAGTAAGTTTCAAGGCTTATAAGGATTTTTTTTTTTTTACTTTTTTTTTTTTTTTTTTTTTTTTTCATCTTTTTTCTTCTATTTTTTTGTTTTTTTTATTTTATTCTTTTCTCTTTTTACAATTCTTTCTTCTTATTTGTTTTTTTTTATTTTTTCTGAGTCGTTCCACACGCTATACTACAGAGAGGCTGAACAACACATCTCGTTCTAGTTAACAATTATCTTTTATTCTTATTTTCACAAATTAGATTTAGTATGTTTTTCTTTTTTGTTTTTTTTTTATTATTATTTTATTGTTGATCATGTTTTCTCTTTTTTTATTTTGATTTTTTCTTTACTTTGTTTTTCAGTAATAATAATGTTTCATATTTTATTTTATTTTTTTTTACTTTATCTTTATATATTTTAAGAACATTATGAATATGTCTTAATTTTTAATTATATTATTATAATAATTATTCTTTACTCTATTTTGTACTTTTTATCAACTTAATTATCTAATTACTTAACACATTTTGCAACTGATAGTTGATTTAGTGGGTATGAGTTTCGTATCTATTTTTGGCTTTTTGAGATACATTACAATAAATTTATGTAGATCGGTTTAAATAAGAAGAAAGAACACAACATAAAAAATCTAATAAAGAAAAAAACAGGACGTGAAATACAAAACCAGTGTAACATCTTACATTTGCAAACAGTCTTTGAACCTTCTGATACATTTTTTACTATTTTGAAGTAATTTTTTGTTCACCCCACACATTTATGAACCCCACCATATTATAATTCACCCAGTCTGAAATCACTCCCGAATCTCTTTACTCTCTTGTGACTCTCCAACCCGGCTTCGAACCAAGTAGCCTCAAACTACAGCCGTCTCGGGTATCCATCTACACCCCCCATGCCATTCGTACTCACATACGGCTCCAACTTGTCTCCACTAACAAATTTTTTCTCGGATTTTCTCTCGTGAAGTTCAATTCACCCTATTACATATCCTCTTATATCAATCTACTCCATCATTCGATAAGCTCTTCTTGTCTCCTCCCTCTATACATTTTCCTTGTACCAGGCGAGACAACAGTGTCCCCCCAACCCTCCTTCGCCACCACACGACTACCAAGACTCATCCCACACTCGCAACGCCAAAGCGCACCCACAGCACCCGCGCTCTTGTCAGCCATCCAACAAATTCCCCAACTGCCCCTCACGCCCTGAGAGCCAGGCTACTAGCTACCGACCCAAACATACAGAGACACCACATCCATTCGCCCTACCCGAGTCCGTGACCGTGCCGTCCCGCCACCCCTCCCTATCGCACCCCCGGCCCCTATCTTTGCCTCATCGCGTGAACGTTCCCGCCCTTGGACGGTACCCATATATGCATTGCTAGACTGCGGTCGGCTCTAGGAGACAGGCCTGCCGTCCATATACCCTTTGTGTACGAGTTTCCTAGAAACGGTACACGACCAGTATACAAATGATCCCCCTTCGCACAGGGGGTCCAGGCTTATCGCCTCATGAAATCGTACGAGATCTATGAATCGGTTCACCAGTTCCAAGATCCACCCGGGCGCGCAGACAGGTTAACGTGCACGGACGAAACCATAAAAAGCTAATACCCTTCAAATTGAGCCATAGTTACATGCCTGGTATAGCGAGGCCCGGGGTATTTGGGCAAAGGTCAGAGATAAAACAGCGCGAGATTTTTCCGCCCGGATCCGCACAGAGCGGTTGTTTTAGTGTAGGAGAGCCGACGCGAGGACTACCTCCTACGCGACGGCTCCCTGTAAGTAAGTCGACGAAAACAACGAAGGACGCGAAAGTAAGCCAGAGGTAAGAAAGCGAGTAAGTAAAGTAAATGAGATACATATATGTAAGTTAAGTAAGTAAGTTTCCAATAATAATGCTGTTAGGAAGCGAGATCAAAGTAACTAAAGGTAAAGTTTCAAGTAAACTAGAGTGAAAGGTACGTAAAAGAGTAACTACAATAAGTACAGTAATTATATTTTTAAAGACTAAAGGTAAACAGTAAAGTATGAGATGAATTAAAAGCGAAGAGTTAGAAGTGGAAAGCGAAGAAAGTATAGAGCGTAAATGTAAGGTAAGGGCAACCAAGATGATAGTAGGAAGTAGCAGGACGGTATAGAGGATATGGAAAACACACATACTATAAGAGTAAAATCCTAGGTTGAATAAGCTCTTTCACAAGGCAAAAATCCCATGTTCTCTGGAATTCATCCAGGGAAAAAAAAAAAAGCAGGACGTGATGACTGAAATAAAGCACAATGGACTGGATATGGACAGGAAACTGTGGAGAAAAAGAGTAAAGAAGTAAACAATGATGAGAGATGGATGAAAAGCCTTGAACTAGGAGCTGGCGATAACTGAGAAGTTGTTTACACTTGATCAACGAGAAGTACTTGAGCATTAGGCATGTTAGATTAAAAAGGAAAGTTAGGAAAATAAATGGTAGGATTGAATGATGGAGGGTTGCTATTGGAGATAAGCAGGAGAATGTCTAATTTGTAGTTTACAATAAAAAGTTATAGGATTTGAAATATAATAATGGGGAATGAAAGAAGGTTGGGAAAATTTCTACAATATGAGACCTGTAGTTGACTGAAAGGGGGATGAGTAAACTTATATGAAGATAGAGAATATAACATATAGGAAACAAATGTCCAATCTAGCGAATACAATCGAACAAAAAAAACAAACATGTACGGATAGATAACTACAGACACATAACGTACTCCGCAAGATCATCAAAGGTACTAGCAACGATGAGAAATATAACTAAGATACTTGGTTACCGAAAACAGTAGGAAGGAAATAGTAAGAAAAGCAAAATTTCATGATGAGCTCAATGGAGTAAAGGAAACTATGAGGAGGCTTTTTTCGAGCCATGAAAATTACTATACAGAGTGGTAAAGAAATATCCAAGCATAGAAAGACCTGCTGATCGCTACAGCAGCAAAAATCGGATAGCCGCGGGTAAACAAGGATTAGGGATCCATAACACAAATACATTAGAAGAATAACCTAGAATCTGGACTTAGCATCCTGTGTTTTTAATGAATATCTAAGAAAATGTTTATTAGATAATGGCTAGATGGAAAGGGGTGAAAGTTTACAATCAAATCTTAGGAGGATTTGGCGGATATAGCGTATCCCTAGCATGACACTGTGCATGTGAATAGCTTGAGACCACTGAAGACCTGAGATAACTTACTCATGGTTGAAGACAACCTGGAGCACATTGTGGACTTCGGCATAGTTCATTGGAGAAAGGTCTTATGACAATGGTGGTATGACCATGGATACATCAAAGTGAATGTGCTAGACCTGTTTTCTTTGTACACTTAACAACAAAGAATTGAAAGAAGATAAGGCGTTGGGACAACAAAGTTAAGTATGAACGAGATATGCATAGTCAATACTGGAAAGACTTGCGTGCAGAAGCTGATTGATCTACAGTGTGGAGTTTATAGGGTCGATGAGTCTATGCAGAGATAGCCCCCAGGCACCCCCCCGAGGATGAACTAAGGATGGAAAGGTAGATCAGTATCGACCTTAGTACTATGTGCTTTAGAACTGTCGAATGTGGCTCTTAGTGTGATTTGTTGTCAGAGTGCGGGCACCTGCAGTACAGGAGATGCGGATTTCTAACATGAACAGAATGGGAAAGGATGAATCAATGAAAGAGTGGAGTGGTTGTGTTTTTGGGGGGAGAGTGGGGGGGGGGAAGGAGGGAAAAACTAGGGGGGTTTTGTTAGGATCCCACTAGTATTGCTACCCATACGGATATACGACTGTTGCATTATCCCTGTGGGAGGGGGGACAGGGGGTAGAAAGAAGGGACCCCAGAGAAGTTCCCCCCTGACTGCTGTGGACCATGGGGATAAGACAGTTTTAACTGTGCAGTTGAGGAATTTTAGTGCATAGGTGTTGAACAGATAAAAAACGATTTGTTGTGTGTGTGAAAAATAAACACCACATGGGGGGGTGGGTGGGGAAAGGAGATCTAGATACAACGCTAAGACGGGAGGAGTAGTGGGATCGGGCGGTGAATACCAATGTCAAGATGTATGTTAAGTAACAACCGAACTTATTTTTATTGTCTACGCAGGGGGTTCTTCTTTTATTATGATGGGATTTATCAAGAGAGGGGGGGGTGTGGGTCTGGGGATTAGTGGGTGGACTTTATCCGAGTCAATAACCTCGTTAAACTGATTTGGTGGACTGGATGAAAGGGGGGCTTCTAGTAGAGATAGCCGATAAAACCAATACGTATCTTGTCTACGGGGAGTGGCTATCGGACAGTACCAAGCTGAGTGCTTAACTTTTGAAAGATTTTTCGCGTGAGGGAACTTGAAGGTTTATGAAAGAAATGGCTTACAGGAATACCTAGGTTAATCGTCATGGGGGAGGTGGGGTGAGACAGATTTTCAGGGGAGAAGAACTATGAAACGTGAATGCGTGAGGGGTAACGGATTGTTCCAGAATGTTTTCCCCTTGTAACCGTGAGGTCACTAAGGTAAAATAAGAACTGGAATATTCCATAGTGAGTCACCTCTGTTCCAGGGGTGGCTAGGGGGGTGAGTGTAGTGGGACAACTTAGAGTATGAATGGGGGGAGAAGTGTAGCGGGACATGACCATGAGATTGTGGTACGGAACCATTGGACCCTGAGGGCGATGATGGGCATTGAAAAAAGGATGAGGGTCAGGGGCAGGAATATTTTCTTAGTTGAGAAAGCCCTACTGAATTCCAGTGTAAGCTTGAGAATAATTCGTAAGTGGGAGGAAGGAGGGGGGAGGGTCCCAGGTAGACGACGGATTACTTATAGATGACTAGGGATGAGGGGGAGAGGGGGCATTTCAGAAAAGAGCCATGAGACAGAGGGAGGAGGGTGCTTCGTGAGACCAGGGGGAGAAGCTAGGGGGGGGAAGGGGGGGGAAAGGAAGTGGAGGGGCTGCGGATATTTTCGCTCTTACGGAGGGGGAGCCAATAAGACCAAAGTTTTGCCCAGACTCGCGGGGGAGCTAGGAGTGAGACGGGGTGGCGGGAGAGAAGGGGGGGGAATCCCACATCAGGGGGGGGGGGCTGGAACAGCAAAAAACACAGACGCAGAGCGGAGAGATACTGATACTCCCTGAGAGGGGGTGGGGGTCGGCGGAAAGAAAAAAAACGATGACGGGGCGGGAGGAAACGAGGAACCGGCCAGCATCATTTTCTCAAGACGGAGACAAATGGGTGAGGGAGGGGAAGGGATAGGAGGCGGGCGGGTGAAGGGGCTTTCACACTGTAAATCAAGCAAGAAATGACGGGGGAAATCACGATCGTCGCTAGGCGAGAATTGCTAGAGGTCTCACACTTGCCTTCCCTCTGCCAAAAAACCAAATTTGGGTCACATACAACAGATAAATGAAAGACACCCAATCTTCAAGCGTCTTTTGGAAATGACACTTTTTATTTTTCAACTCAAAAAAAAAACACAATAAACACTAACAAACATAAAGAACAACTGGAAGACAATAAAACAACCTCAAAAATCAATAGCCACAGAATGGTTAAAACTGGGAAAAGACCAGGCGTATCTATCGAAGAGATAACATAACTTCCAAAATTGTTGCAATAGTGTATGAAAAAACAACTACAAAAAATTCACAAAAAAAAAAAAAAATGGTGGAACCTAGCCGTAAGGGGATCTGAAGTCGAAGTAAGATGCCGTAATCAAATACGGGGTAGGAAGGGAAAATAAGTTAGATCGATCAAGAATTTAGAAGTCAGAAATAGATATAGAATGGCGAAAAAAAGGGGGGGAAAAAAAAAAGGAAAAAAAAAGAAGGAACAAATAGGAGAGGACCTCCCGTAAAGGAAAAGGGATAAACAGAGGGGACGTATTGCTATGCATAGGCGTTGGGAAATGGTTGTCAGGTGCTGCTCTCCAAATAAGGATGATTCCTAGATATTTGCCCATCACCATTCAAAAAATTTTTAATTCCTAACTCAGAGTTGGAAACAAATCAGACTATAGGGGAGAAAAAAAAAAAGACATAGAAAAAAAAAAAAAAAATGGCCCCCAAAACTAAGCATATACAAGAAGGAAAGAGAAAAATAAAAAATATAAAATAAAACCATAATGATAACTAGAATTAAAAAAGGACGTGCGAAATTTAGCAAATAATATTGACCCACGTTACATGGAGGGAGGATTGACATGGTAGTGAGTGGTCAGGTGGACTGGTTGAAAATCATTAGTCTGCTATGGGGAGGTGAAGTTTTGGGCTGGAAAGTGCTGTCGCCCCAGCCCCCCCCTGATTTTACTGCTTAGCCAATCGGACACTCCACACAAGTATAAGTACATAAAGATCAAGATATGTGGAAAGACAACCCTGTCTATGCAAGTTCCTAGTTCAGCAGAGTCGATAATAACAAATATGGAGTCGTCTCAAGTTGCTGAAGTAACTGAAGTCAGAATCGAGTTGATAACACTGTTTTTTTTACTGCCTCAGAAGCGCCAAAAAAAAAAAAAAAAAAAATAAATAAATAAACAAAAGTGGATAAAAATTTGACTCGGCTATCCTTCACTACCACAAATAAAACAAATAATAAATAATATGCACAGCAGTCCCCTACTAGCAACAAC
Source organism: Oreohelix idahoensis (assembly GCA_024509875.1). Taxonomy (NCBI): domain Eukaryota; kingdom Metazoa; phylum Mollusca; class Gastropoda; order Stylommatophora; family Oreohelicidae; genus Oreohelix; species Oreohelix idahoensis. The sequence goes on along the minus strand of JAMPIV010008910.1, from coordinate 960,779 downwards.
ACAATGAAAGAAACAATAAACAATACACTAGTGCTGGGTACATACCCGTATCCACCTGTTATCTCTACAACAGAGCAAGGCATTTTCTATGACAGCTCTGCTCAGACTGGCAGCAAACTCGTCAATGGTAGGACACTGTTCCATCCTCGATTCTGCATGTAACACTCTGTCTCTGCCAGACCTTCTCTTGGAATTTGTAACATCTGCTCTCCTAACATATGAGTCTCTTCTTCTGGATCTCTCTTTATGTGCAGATGACAATTTTGTGGAGTCAGCCTCACGTGATGTCCTGCTTCTACATTCCAGCTCTCTCTTTCCTCTGTGTTTTCTAGGAGGCGTGTCTTTGCCAGTTGGCCCTATGCTTTCAGATCCAGAAGAAGATGGAAGCGATGATCCTGTTTGATCTGAGTGGTATGAGGAGGCAGAAGAGGCAGAACTTGCACAAGACTCCTCCCGCTGTGTTCTGGTTAATTTTGTCTGGTGGAAAGCATATGTAACAAAACAGTAAATTTCATTCATTCACGGCCCATCTACTCCTTGACAAAGTTAAAACAACAAGAGTACTCGAGTCAGGTTTACACACGACAGCCATTAGTAAAACTGACTCCGGCACAAATTTTTTTTACTTTCTACTGTTAACTTTTATAACAGCCCCCTTCATTATTTAAAATGTACTTACTAGCTCCCTGAGGAGCATATGCATACAACAGATTCAATCCCAAGCCTTCCAATCCTGTGCCATTTGTTCAATGTTTTTCCATATCTTCTTTATCCCCTTCATTTCTATCTCCCATTCCCTTCTCCTATGTTTGTTAATCTCCCGCTACCTCATTTACCCCAGAGATGCCAGAATAAAGACTACCCTGTAATCTTAGTATTAGGTTTCTTTGATATGTGTCCTATCCAATGGAAGCATCATGTTTTCACTTTTTGTTGTACTAGAACTTGTTGTGTTCTTGCCATCTGTTCCACATTGGTGATCTTGTCACACCATTTCAATCCTTCTATTCTATGCAAGCATCATGTTTTCACTTTTTGTTGTACAAGAACTTATTGTGTTCTTGCCGTCTGTTCCACATTGGTGATCTTGTCACACCATTTCAATCCTTCTATTCTATGCAAGCATCCATCTATAAAAGTTCTATAACTTCTTGCTTGTTGTTTTTACTGTTCTCCATGTACACACAGTACCTTTGAAAGGGGATTCATTTCAAGGAGAAGAGAACCTTGAATCAAACAAAGCAGATGTGCTGAAGTTAAAAACTTCTAGAATACACAAAAGAACCATATTCGAATGCATTTAAAAAAAATAAAATTTTGACTTGTTCACCCTAGTGAGGCACATCCTATTCACCCTAGTGAGGCACATCCTGTTCACCCTAGTGAGGCACATCCTGTTCACCCTAGTGAGGCACATCCTGTTCACCTTAGTCATTATATTAGGGCACATGTCCAAATATAAAAGACCTTCAGGTCTGATGATGTATTACAATGTGCAGCTTGTGACTCAGATATGATAAGCTCTCAGTGTTTAGTCGTCTGCGTCATGAATAACCCTATTTTATCTGATTTAGTTACCATTTTGTCCACTTCTGTCAGTGTGTCACGGCGCTATTTCGCAGTGACGAAAAATCAGCCGGGCAACACTGAGGTTGGCAACACCGGGATAACTAAAACCGGCGAGTCATGTGATGAGGCGGAAGCCGGTAAAATTAGGCGCAAAGGTAGTCAGCCAGAATCTAGCCTCTTGTCCGGAAAGGACAGATGATTCTTCCCTTTTTGCCAGCGTTAGCTGTGAAGTCCATGTCACGGACTATTTGTTAGAAATGCTTGCCTTTTTTCAGTTCCATCGGATTATTAAGTAGTGATTCTAGGACAGTGTAGTGTATGGATTGGATTTGTTACAGGCCGTTATAAGTTGCCGAAGATTTGAGTATTTCTTTGCCATAGGTTTTGCCGCTCATGGTGAGCGTTATTTTCTGCAGTTTATCAGTATAAGTAATACTGTCGTGTATGATACTGACAGTCTAAGTTGTTAAGGCATTTCATTGTTATATTGTATTTCATACGTTTGTTGGTCGTGTGAGGCCTTATTGTGTGTGCATTAGTATTAAAGGAAAGTACCTGTAGAAGGTGTTGATTTTCTTATGTCAGCCATTGTGGTGTGGTTGTACTCCTAGAGGAGCGAGCCTATTATTATTAGTCCACAGCACAGTGGTGCTATCTTGGTAAATAGGTAGCGAACAACTGAGGACATTGTCTATACAGTCTTGTTCTGACAGCTGGGGAGCTCATGTTCTGATTCTTCTTTAAAGGCCGTAGGGCCCATGTTTTCATTATAAAGGCTAGAAGTTATGCACACAGATTGTTAGATGGTGACAGTAGCATTGTGTTCACGCCTTCAGGTTTCACAGCGTTCACGCCAGGGTGTTATTTTGGTTAGCCAGTAAACTGTTTACGTTCAGGGTGACCCGCTAGCGGTAGCTGACCTAGACTGGAAATAGGTCACAGTGAAAGGTTAGTGTTGTCAGTTCAGAGAATATTTGGCAGTTAGTGTGTTCGACACTGTTTTGCAAGGTAATTGTGGTGCTAGGGTAGCAATTATTGTTAGAAGATGTGTCAAAAGTGATAGAATAAGGTTGCAGCGGGCGTTTGGCAGTACAGTTTGAAATATTACAAGGCATACTTTGTAGCTTAGTGCTAGGAAGGTGGTGATCCAGTCGGAGCAGCGGAGGTTGGTGTGACAGGTGTAGGTAGTTGGTTCATGTAAGATGCAGAGTTGAATAGTTTGTCAATTTTGATTGGTAACAGGTTAGCCCGAGTGACTGACTGTGTGTGTCGTCAGGAGGGATCGGTTGGTCAATAGTAGTTGGTAATAGGTTGGCCCGAGTGACTGACTGTGTGTGTCGTCAAGAGGGATCGGTTGGTCAATAGTAGTAGGTAATAGTTTGGCCCGAGTGAATGACTGTGTGTGTCGTCAGGAGGGAACAAAGTTCGTCAAGATTGGTGGATTTTATGAGTATAAATAGTGTTGGTGGCACCCCAGGGTGTGTGCAACTCCTCGTATCTGGATAATGGTCTAGATCTATGCAACCATAGTAGATTGGTTCTTGACATCATTTCTGTTTCTTGAGAAATATTGGTTTTTTGTTGTTTTTCTTTCCTTTTGTTTTGTTCTTTTTTCTCGCTTTCTTTGTAGAAACTTAGTCTGTGTCTTTATATGGTGTTAGTTAGTTAGGTGGGATCTTTCACTCTAAGTTCCTATTACTTGGGGTCTTTATTATTATATACATAGCAAATATTGGATATGTTATTGTGATATTATTGCTTATATGTTATTTAGTTTATTTTGACTGGTGTGATTTAGTTGGTGGCTAGTAAAGGAGATAGCCCTCATCACCTCATTGTTAAGTGTAGTTGTTGTTGAGTCTGCTGTGTTTATTATTATATTCGTGTTCAAGGGTGGACGGGTGGCGAGTTTAATGCTTTCTTTTCTTACTTGTGGGAAAAGATTGGATTAGACTGATTCCTTTCTAGGAGTTAGCTGTGTATGTTTAGTGGTGGAGTAAGGCAGAAGTGTTTACTGCGACTGCCCTACTTAACATTCCAAGCCCTGTTGTTGTTAGACGTATTGGTGTGGTTTGTAGTTACATTGTCCTGTACATTCAGTAATTCTTCTGTTGTGTTTAAGTGGTGTGATCTCTCATTCCTTCTTGCTATCTTGTAAATACGTTAACAGGTATCCCTTGTTTTCGTTCGTGGTCAGTCACGCTTTGTATATATCAGTCTACCCCTGCTCTGATCTTGTCTGTCATCTTATTCCCCGTGACTGGTATTTATCATAGCGTTTGGTGTGTGTCTTTTCATCTGTGGAGTGTTCGTTCTTGTCAGTTGTAACTGTTGATATTAGTTATCCAGAAGTTATTCTTCCCCCCCCCCCCCCCCCCATATAAAGAAGAAAAAAAAGCTTACCAACTGTGAAGATTCAGCAGATAATGATCCAGTGTACACTGGGATACTTGAAGCAGCACAAGAAGCAGATTCCACTTTGTTTCTGGCTCTCACAGTACCTTTTTCCTGAAGGTGACACTCACACTGAGAAGTCCCAGAATGAAAGTGATGAATGGTGGATGGAGGCTTTGCTGAAGATGACAAGGTTGGCAACAAAGATGCAGGAGGGGGGAAGAACCCAGGTGTAGAATGTCTCTTAAGTCTGGATGGGGGCTGTAGTAGGTCAGCAGTATTTTTGTGAACACTTTGGCGAAAGAATGAGTCCTGTCTAGAACCCTTCAAGTCTGTGGCTGGTGGTCTAGACCTTACACTCAAGTGCTGTTGGGACTGAGAAAGCAAGCTTTCATGCCCACCAGCTGCAGATGCTCTTCTATCTCTCTGACTTCCAGAGTGTCTGCTGGTGTAGGAGTTGTCATCTGTTCTTTGATAATCTAATTCATCGTTCCTACTTCTGATGTCTCTTCTCTGTGGCATGGTCTTGGTCTTTGATCGGGTTCGAACAGTATTAGAAGTTTTTGGTCTGGTACCTCCTACATAAAACAATGCCTGTTTTGCATCACCACTATCACTGTTCACCATGGAGCCCATGTGAAGTGCTGATGATCGTGTATGACTGCTATCACCACTTTCTCGATGGATGCTGACACTGTCAGCATGTAGGCTTGCTATCATTGCATCTCTCATGATTTGATCCATGAGATTTTCTGCAAACAGTTCCACATCCTGTTCCTCTTTACTCATGTATGCTGGGTCACACTTGAGCACACACACTGCCTCTTGCACAACACGACCGGCAAAAAAGCTGGCGTAGTCCTAGTGGGACAAACAGTACGTCTCGTTTTACATATTCAATTGTGCAAAAAGGTTTTATTCTTTAACAGTAACTGGACCTGCAGTCATGTCTTAATACAGTATCTAAGTAAATAGTATTTATAATATTTATTTTTTTTTTAATTTTAAAATTTAAAAAAAATAACCAAGAAACGAAGAGTCCATATCCCTTGCATCTCAATGAAAGTCATTTGACCAATACAAATGAAATGACGATCTTTTCATTACACCCATCATCAGTAGCAAAGCAACAAACGCCCTTGTCAGCAGTGACATTCGGCCGTAACCCTAAACCTTTCCGATTAAACCTAATCCTAACCCCTAAAATTATACATACTAGCAATGCCATTCTACTTTCGTTTCCATCTCTGTCATCAAACATATTCTGAGAACCGATATCAGCGCTTATAAAGACAAAAATCTCCTCATTGCATCGGCGTCAGAATCCAATAAAATTAGAGCGAAAATGGCCGCGTGTTCGATGCAGATTCATTTCGATTAAAAAAATTCACAGAAAATAAACGCGAATGCACCCATTACTAAGACCGATCGGAAACAGAAGTTAACTCTCTCTCAGATAAGTTTAAAACTTAACATCCGGGGGTGAAGTCACGTGTACACACATCCTAATGCTAGAAAACGAAAATATCCGCTTGTCAACAACAGCTGGGAGAGCATAGGTTACCTTCGTCAACATATGTCGACAGCAGCTTGCTAAAGGTTAACTCCTCCCCCCCCCCCCCCCCCCCCCCCCCCCCCCCCAGAGAGTTATGATGTGATTCTTATTTCTAAAGACAACCGGGAATGTCCAATGATTATAGTGATATTTCCTCATGTCTGCAGTGTACTTAAAGTAAACTAAACTTAATTAATCCACTTAAGACTCAAAATTCTTCAAAATATTCCCCAGATAATTTTTCTGCAGATATGAAAACAAAAACTGGCGACAATTCTGATAACTGGGTAAAACTTACAAACTGTCAGGGATAGAAAGAGTTAATACTGCCGTACTCACATTATAGAAACATACTCTTGTAATAGTAGGTTACCTCATGAGAAACATTGCTTTGTACTGCAAGATACGTCTTATTCCTTATATCAAAGCAATGTCTTTTTACAACATTAGTTAAGAAAAATCGAATCAACGTTCTTGTCCAGTTTTTTTTTTTAATCTAAAGAAGTCTCATTAACAGTTATTTACATGTTTAAAAGAATCTTCTATGCTATAAATGCAGAAAAAAAATTTCTACACATTTTATACTGGGAGAATAATAAGCTTCTGAAACAGCATTTTCATATAAAGCAAAGTCACATTTATAAGCTACACACAAATTTAAAAAAAAAAAAAGAGAGAACAAAAACCCCATATTTCAATAACATCTTATGGTCTTTCAGCATTTTATACATTACAAATTACCTCTACAAGTACAGCAGAGTAGTAGACAAGATTTCCCACATTTTTGTTCATCCATGTTTTTGAATACCATAAATGGGGAGGTAACTATAAAGCATCAATACCCAACATGGTCATTCACCTGTAGCTCCTCTTGACTGTGTTGTCTGTTGTACTCCTGCTGGAACTCATCACCAACGATTCTCGGGGGAGGAAACCAGTACTCGGTGTCTGAGCTGTCAGACTTCCAGTTGCGAGACTCTCTGCTACGAGACCTGTCCAGGTATGGCCGTCTGTTCTGGGATCTGGATGAGTGTGACACAAGCAAGCTGCATACACTGTCAGATAGTGGGGAAAGGGAAATAATCAATCATATGAGCTACACAGACTGTTAAATTGGATTTATCATCATTTTCTTTTGACATCCCTTACAGAGCATGGAGCTACTACTACAGCCAGTTCCCTTGCAGGAAGCCTGCATCCAGCCTCTGGGTGTAGCAGTCTTATTCTTTCTTATCAAGCTATCAACAGCCCTAGGGAACCATATTGGGAAAGATGGGGATTGGGGGAATAGTAATTCTCTGACATTTTGTTTGTAAACCGGAAGAAAATTGTGAAAAAAGAAAGATCATTTTCTTTCTGCTCCCTGTGGAGCACTGGCCTTCAACAAATATTTGCCCAGCCTTCATGTGCTGTGCTGTCCATTCATGGTCCTTCCAAGTATTTTGATCCCCATCATGTCCGTGTCGAATTCCCTTCTCCACGTGTTTTGTTGGCCCCCCCCCCCCCCCCCTTCTATTCCTCTCACCCTGGGAATTCCAGAACAAGGACGGCCCAGTAATGCTATCAACTGGTTTTCTCAACGTGTCTCTCGGTCAGTGCCATTATTTTCTCAACGTGTCTCTCGCTCAATGCCATTATTTTCTCAACGTGTCTCTCGGTCAGTGCCATTATTTCCTCCTCACATCTTGTTGCACTGGTATTTATCTTATTCTTTCCATCACTTCCACAATGGTGATCTTGTAGTACTGTGTCTATTATTCTACTCTGTGGAAGCATCCATTAATGAAATTCTGTACCTTTCTCGTCAATTTTGTTGCTCTTGATGTTTTACAGTCATACAATGGAGCAAGCCTGACATTTCAGTTGAATATTCTGATTTTCGTGTTGGACGTGACCTTATTTCATTTCCTTATTTTTCTCGATGTAATGAAAGCTGCTCTTGCTTTTTGTATTCATATTTTGATCTCACTGTCAGTTCCTCCAACTCTGTCTCTATAGCATTCATGTATGGTTCCACATCTTGTTGTTTGACATCTTGTAGTTTGACATCTTGTAGTTCCACATCTTGTAGTTCCACATCTTGTAGTTTGACATCTTGTTGTTTGACATCTTGTTGTTTGACATCTTGTTGTTTGACATCTTGTAGTTCCACATCTTGTAGTTCCACATCTTGTAGTTTGACATCTTGTAGTTTGACATCTTGTAGTTCCACATCTTGTAGTTCCACATCTTGTTGTTTGACATCTTGTAGTTCCACATCTTGTTGTTTGACATCTTGTAGTTCCACATCTTGTTGTTTGACATCTTGTAGTTCCACATATTGTTGTTTGACATCGTGTAGTTCCACATCTTGTAGTTCCACATCTTGTTCAACATCGTGTAGTTCCACATATTGTTGTTTGACATCTTGTAGTTCCACATATTGTTGTTCGACATCGTGTAGTTCCACATCTTGTAGTTTCATATCTTGTAGTTTGACATCTTGTAGTTCCACATATTGTTGTTCGACATCTTGTTGTTCCACATATTGTTGTTTGACATCTTGTAGTTCCACATCTTGTAGTTTCACAACAAATCTTGACACTAAATATAACAATGTCATTTCCTTTCTCGCTCCTTATGGAGCATGCAGTCATCACTGCCTTCTTGCAGGAAGCCTACATCTAAGCACTGATTCTGTGGTTAATGTAGCTACTTATTTACATGATGAGGCTGCAGCCCCACACACAACCTCTTATTAGTTGCCTATAAGTCCTATTCTTCTTCTTCTTCTTGCAATCGCATCTTTGATGTTTACACCGTTAGACGAGTTCTCATGACGAATTTGGCCGTTTTTGATGTTTAAACCGTCAGACGAGTTCTCATGATGAATTCGGCCGTTGTCCGGAGTTCCTCTTTAGCTCCATACAGCTTTGAGTTTAGTGTTGAGTATTGGGTCAGTATATCTTTCTTCTTAAGCGGTCGTACAGAGGACAATCCTGTAGAACATGCTTAGCAGTTTGTTCGTTTAATCCACATGTGCACAGTGGTGAAGAGACAATCTTAGCATGTACACGTGTTTATTCAGTTTGTTATGCTCTGTCCTGAGGCGAAAAATGGTGAACTGTCCCTGCCGGTCAAGAGTGTGGTAGTCGTCGTTGGGTTGATTCTGTTCTCTCCTGATAGCCTGGATAGCTCTCGTTTTCTCAAAGTCCTATTCTTTCTGTACCTTCTCATATTGCCCTCCCCCCCCCCCCCCCCCCCCCCCCCCCCCCCCCCCCCCTATTACAGCTTACAAACAAGAAAAAAGATGTGAACAAGTAAAAAAAGTAGCTCCGGGGCTAAGAAGAATTATATAAATAAAAGGATAGAACATACATAAAAGGAGAATAAACGTCTTGGCCATCTGGTCAAAATAAACATATTATCGACCACCATCCTTAGTATTCCATAACATGACATAGTAAGGTAAGATACGAGGGACGGTCAAAAAGTAATGCCTCGTAATTTTTAATTTCATTCAATAGGCAAGAAAACAGATAAAATTCACATTGAAATGTAGCCCCTAGTCTGAACTTCAAAAATGTATTTCTCAATGTAGTATCCGTTATTTGTTACAGTTTTTGTCCATCTTCTTACAAGGGCATGTATCCCTGCACGGTAAAAATGTGTGTCCTTTTTCCTAAACCACTGGCATACGGCGCGTTTAAGGGTCTCGGTGTACTCAAAGTGATGTCCGCGAAGATCTTCTTTCAGTGGTCCAAACAGATGGAAGTCAGAAGGTGCAAGATCGGGACTGTAAGGGGGATGTGGTAATAATGTCCAGCCAAATTCTGCAATCGCATCAATGGTGCGTTTAGCGGTATGTGGCGTGGCATTATTGTGCAACAGTAGTGCAGTTCTCTGATCTTTTAATGGGTAAAGTCGCCGAAGACGACCTCTAAGCTTCTTCAAAGTTTCAATGGAACGGTCTGCATTCACCGTGTTTCCCTGTTCCAAGAAGTCGAGAAGAATCACACCCTTCTCATCCCAAAACACGGAGGCCATAACTTTCCCTACAGATGGTGAACTTTTGAACTTCTTTCTTGTCGGCGATGTTGTGTGATGCCATACCATTGACTGCCTCTTGGATTCTGGTTAAAAAAAATGAACCCAAGTCTCATCACCTGTCACAATATTCGATAAAAACTCTTCTCCTTCAGTTTCGTAACGGTGCAGGAGGTTAATGGCTATGGTTTTCCTTGTTTCTTTATGTCTGTCTGTCAACATTCTGGGTACCCACCGTGCACAAACTTTTGAATAACCCAGGTCTTTAATGATGTTCTGGACACTGCCTTTACTAATGGGCAACATGGAAGAAAGTTCATCCAGTGTTATCCGACGGTCACCACGAATGATGCCATCAACTCGATGAATGTTGTGTGGAGTCACTACGGTAGACGGACGGCCAGTCCGCTTTGCGTCAGCCATTGAGGATTGACCAACTTCAGCTTCGTCACAACGATGTACCCAACGTCGGACAGTTCTAACATCCACTGTTGAATCTCCATAAACATTCTTCAAACGTTCGTGGATGCGAATTGGGGTCTCGCCTTCAGCATTGAGGAATTCTATGACATAACGTTGTTTTTACCGAACGTCTTTGGCAGCCATTTTTAAACTGTTACGGTGGTGCCACCTGTTACTGAAACTGGTTGGTAATGCTATACAGTGCAGAAGAGTGTTTGAGGAATCCTGCTAAATTTACAAATTGCACACCGATGCAGTATTTACATACATAAAAAATAGGAGGCATTACTTTTTGACCTTCCCTCGTATGTCCCAGAAGAATACGTTATAGCATTTATATAAAATATTTTATTTTATAAAATATTTTATTATATAAATGTTATGAGGGACATCTAATATTTTACCTTCCTAAGTTATAACACAATTACTGATGGGTGTGACAAAAGTAGTATAATTATCACAAATCAATCAACAAGCCTAAAACATCCCCAAATCTTTCTACAACACACTTATAGGGGTCAACCACAGTGGCCATCCCATAAGAGAACAAATGGGAATTCATTTACTACCTCTACATTACATGACAATAAAAAATTAGCATGTTAACTAATTTCTCCAAGGTGAGATATTTGCTATTCAGTCTAAAGTTCCAGACAAGTGAAAAAAGACTGCTTTAAATAACGGCCAAAGATATCTACTCAGTTCACCACTGTCAAAGCAAAACGAATCCCGATATAAACAAACTAAAATAAATGGAATATTCCTTGCCTTGTGAAACTTGTATTCAACTCACTGTCCAAATTTGCTGGGGCATTCTCTTTGTAAGCACAAATACTGCTTTGTCGTGATCCTATACACAGAAATATTGTAATATAGTAATAATATGTGTATATATATATATAATATAGTTAAAACAGAAAGTGGCAGACTCTTAGTTCACAGGAATTATACATATAAGAGAAACTGACAGACTGTTAGTTCACAGAAATTATACATATAAGAGAAACTGACAGACTGTTAGTTCACTGAAATTATACATATAAGAGAAACTGACAGACTGTTAGTTCACATAAACTAAACATACAAGTATAAGAGAATCTGACAGACTGTTAGTTCACAGAAATTATACATATAAGAGAAACTGACAGACTGTTAGGTAAAGGATCCCGTTACACGCCCATTTACGCATATTAGGAATATGGTGTTAGGCCCATATTTTCCTGACATCACACTAGGGGTGATGTGGTCAGCATCTCGCAGGCCGCCTTAACCTTGTTGCTCTTGTACCCAATTCATGAGGCTGGGTCAACCTCGAAGTCGTTTGCGGTCTAAACAATTGCACCTGAACTGCGGATCGAACCATGGATCACCGAGCTAGGAAGCCAGTGCACTAACCACTGTGCTACCGCGGCTCCTGACACACTGTTAGTTCACATAAAATTATACATGTAAGAGAAACTGACAGACTGTTGGTTCACAGAAATTATACATGTAAGAGAAACTGACAGACTGTTAGTTCACAGAAATTATACATGTAAGAGAAACTGACAGACTGTTAGTTCACAGAAATTATACATGTAAGAGAAACTGACAAGACTGTTAGTTCACAGAAATTATACATGTAAGAGAAACTGACAGACTGTTAGTTCACAGAAATTATACATGTAAGAGAAACTGACAGACTGTTAGTTCACAGAAATTATACATGTAAGAGAAACTGACAGACTGTTAGTTCACAGAAATTATACATGTAAGAGAAACTGACAGACTGTTAGTTCACAGAAATTATACATGTAAGAGAAACTGACAGACTGTTAGTTCACAAAAATTATACATGTAAGAGAAACTGACAGACTGTTAGTTCACAGAAATTATACATGTAAGAGAAACTGACAGACTGTTAGTTCACAGAAATTATACATGTAAGAGAAACTGACAGACTGTTAGTTCACAGAAATTATACATGTAAGAGAAACTGACAGACTGTTAGTTCACAAAAATTATACATGTAAGAGAAACTGACAGACTGTTAGTTCACAGAAATTATACATGTAAGAGAAACTGACAGACTGTTAGTTCACAAAAATTATACATGTAAGAGAAACTGACAGACTGTTTGTTCGTATAAATTATATATTAAAAAACTGACAAGCTGTTAGTTCATAAACTAATGTATTAAAGAGAAGGTGGCAGACTGTTAGTTTACACAAATTATATATTTTAAAAAAGTGACAAGCTGTTAAATTACTGAAACTATTTATTAAAAATAGTGACAAGATGTTAGTTCACATAGATTTTACATGTAAGAGGAGGTGACAGACTCTCAGTTCAGCTACTCATTAAATTCATTGTTAAAAGCAAATTAAGTCCATTAATTTGTTCCCACTTTGACTTCATTCTCAAAAAAAAAAAAAAAAAATTACTGGAACTTCTTCTTCCTCGTTCGTCCTGAAAAGGACGTCGGTTGCGTTGTGTCTGTTTACAGCAGAGCTGCGATATCTGCGCCTTTCGGCCGGCACATCCGACTTCAGCACGGCATTTTTTGGGACCGAGTTTGCCTTCCCTCTTCGATCCCAACAGCTAGTAGAATTTACATTAGCAGAATGTACAATGATTTTTTAAAAGGTTTTTTTTTTTGTGAGAATTAACTTTTTCGTCTGAGTTTGTTACTGTTATTCATTTTTAATACTTGTTTTGGTGTGTATTTAAATGTAGCGACATGAGAAACAAATAAACTAATATGTGAATTTGAAACATGAGTTTTTCAACAAGATTTAAATGGCCTATTTTAGTTTCATCTAAAATCTTCATTTGACATATTACATTTGACACATATCTGAAATTTTCCATTTAGCTGTACAAGTTTTAACTAAAATCTTTAAACCAACATTACTTTTATAATAATAGCAGAAGGCATGCACACTTGAAACCAAAGAGAAGAAACATTAACAACATCTGAAAGGTTACTTAAGAATAATATTTGAAAATAAAAATGAAGCAAAACTGGCAAAGAATGCAAACAAGTTTTTTTTTACCAGTTGATGATGAGCTTGCATGAGAGCCGACAATGACTAGCTCTGGCACAGAAGTGTCTGCTTTCATTAGTTCTTCTGCAAATCTTGACAGCACTGGGTCTTTGAACCCACAAGAATGTCTTCGCTCAAATGAAAATCCATCCAGCGAGCTTCGTCTCCATGTTTTGCCTCGCCCAATATCATCATCAGTCCTTGATATTTTTTTCTGTTTGTCCTCAACTGCTTGCTTACTAAACTTATTACTATTAAATGCTTGAAGTGACAGCAGAACACTAGTCTGACAAGGCTCACTGCTACGACGCTCATAATACTTTATGCTGGGCGTACTGTCCACTTTCAGAAAAGCATTTGTCAGAGTTTCACGGCTCATTGGTTTTCTAGAGAAGACACCAATACTAGGGGATACAGAACGGCAAGCTCGTTTCGGACTCTCAGGAGCTTTAGCAGATGAGCTAGAGAAGATGTTCGAGGCTATGCTGTCACAGTTGCTGTGGATTCTGCTTCCTGTAAAAAACAAACTTTATTTTCAAAGGAGAGGAAAAATCCAATACATAATGCAGCATTAGTTCTAATCTAATTCTACATGAACAAAATGCCTAATTTAACCTCACCTGGGTATAAACTGGGATATTAGTACACTTTATTATTGATAACCTATCCTATTTATTGTGTTTTATCTGGTAAAAGGTACAAACAACAGACTCATCTGCAATAAAAACATTTTCAGAGCGATATGTTTCTAGGAAAGCTGGCAATTGTCTTTCCAGCACTATCTCAGCTTTAACGTTAGAATCCCTCAACACTCATACATGATCACATCTATTCTTATTACACTCTCCTATTCAAATATCTTTTCTTTTTTTTTTCGTACGCCCGCTAATACTCGAGGCGAAATCTCAGGTTATTATTTTTTAAATGTCTAACCTGACATTGATTTTTACGTGAGTATCCTATTTTTTTGTACAGAGACAAGTGTCCCTCGCCATTCAGGCATATACTCGCCGTTTTCGGAGGTACCCATTAGAGCTGGGTCGGCTCAGGAGCCGCCAGTCCCTGGTCGACGACACTCCTTCAAATGTTCTCGCCAGGTCTCGAGTTAATCCAGTCCAAATCCCGGTCAACGAAAAATCCTCAAATGCCGTCGCCCGGGTTTGATCCTGAATCACCCGGTCGCCAGAGCGGTGTTGTAACCACTACGCTAGCGCGGCTCCTATTCAAATATCTGATGCCTTACAACAATATATAGCCCCATATACCCTCGGCTAAGTCTTAAGAACTTTGACTGAACTAAACTTCCAACTTTTGGTACATTTGATGAAGCTGCCTGCTTTAACTACTTTAGCAACACTTCCTCGAGCTCTGGATGATGTCCTTCTTTGCACATACTTTCTGCTGCCACTTATTTCTTCTTTGAATATGCTTTCCTTTGTCTCCCATTTAGACATTACTGTAATGAGTGTGGATGGAGGAATATTCAAGCATGGGGGTAGGAGTGGCTAAGAATTCTAGAGATGCCGGGTTCGATTCCCAGTTGAGGGAATATAATTTATGGATTTTTTTTGTCAGAACCAGTAGTTCTATTGATGTTATGCTCCCCCGTGGTCTCCTGGGTAGTGAGATCGGATGCCTAGCCTTCTCAGATAAGGGTGAAAAAATAGGAGGTCCCATGTGCAAGTTACGCACGTTAAAAATCCACGGCAGTTGGAATTGTCAAGAGTAGGCCTATCGGGCCACTGTCCTGGCAAAATTTAAAAATTATAAACCTACCCACCACAAAAATATTTACAGAATGTGTGATACCTATATACACACATTGGGATTCTCGACAGTGCTACAGAGTTCATGTACTGTGCTGAGATCCTCCTTGTATGATCTAAGGGAGAAGATCGGAGCACTGATTGAGTTGTCCGTGTGCAATGAAGATAGTCCTTAAACAAAACAAAACCAATCAAGCAAACAGGCAACATCCACATGAGGATTGATGTCCACTTCTTGTATGACTTTCAGCATTTTTCATAATTTGTCTTGCTTGCTTCTTCTCCGTCATGAAAACTTCACAGCTAAAAGGGGTAACAACTCCTCTATGCACTTTACACAGATCGTAAGAAACCAAAAGGAAACAATTCTAGAATTGGGCTAAGAATAAAGACAGCTGAAACTGTAAAACGCCTCTTCCCTTCTGAAGGCTCTTTTCAAGAATAATGGCTTACGAGGATAACAAGAATCAGAGACTTTAACAAACTCTGAGGGAAATTTAAATCAGCTATGTTGGAATCATAAACATTGGTAAACACAATCCCATTATACACAGTTAAAAGGGATGGGACTGGGATTTTAAAACATCATAATGCTATGCAAGACAGCATGCAAAGTGTGAATATGCTAATGAGATTCCACAGCATTTTGTTTGGATGTTATGTAATGTCTTATATTTGGGCTACATACACATCTGGTTGCTATTCTTTAGTACTTCATCCATGAGGTTGTTTGGAAATGTGCCTGCCGTTTTATTTTCTATTTCATCTGGTTTTTATCCCTTTCATGTGCTGAACAGCAAATACAAAAAATAAACTGCCTTATTTTAATTGTTAGTTAATTCATTTCCCTTTTGTTACCGCTTGTGAAGGATGCAGCTAGACTTGTGGAAGCTCATTTCAAAGTGTGCTCTTGCGGCAATGTTTTTATATATCAATTTGTTTTAGACAATGAGGCAGCCAGCTCAAGCACAACCACATATTAGTTACCACTTATGGTGAGCCTGAGGGCGCAGTCGTTCTATACTTTCCCCGCCTGCTCGGAGACACCTAGCAACTACATGGAGCTAGGTTAATGTTAATATATGAACACTCATCATCATTTTCTTTGTCGTTTCCTTACAGAGCAAGAAGCCGCTACTGCAGCTGGTCGCCATGGAGTTAAAGTCTGCACCAAGCATTCACACGTTGTTGCAGATGTGGTTTCTGTAGCAACTTATCATACATAATGGGGTTGCCAGGCTCATACTAGTTGCCTTGAACATGCCTAAGATTGCAGTAGCCTTATTCCTTGTATCATTAGAGACCCCCTGGGTGGGGGCATTACACAGGCCTATCGGAAAATTATCATTACATTTATACTTTAATGAAGATGTGCTGCAAACTAGGGAATTTATCATGCAACGTCCAAAAGAAAAAAAAAATAATCAAAATTTGTCATTATCCAATAACAACAAACCTGTAGAATGAACAGCAGTGTCTGACAAGGAAAGTGTCCCATGCTGACCTGAGGAGACAGGACTCAGAGTCTGAGTATCTAAGCTGTCTGAAACTGCTTCGAACACTTGATTCACAATAACAGCTGCAGCTTGATAAATATCTATGGACAAGTCTTTGCCTGTCAAACTAGTCTGATTGGAAGTACGAGCATGGCTTGGCTGGGCTGATGTCGATTTCAATGGTAACTTTGATGATGAAAGACTGGCGACATGAGCCCTGGGTGGTGATAATGATGATAATGGCAGGTCTAGGCTGCTTCTTCGTCTAATGGGTACAGGAATACTGCTGCTTTGTCTATGGAATGTTGGAATGGCATTGGTCTTGGAGGGGATGGAGGTTGCAACATGAGTTTGCAGACGTGACAAAGCTAGTGAGCTATCTTCTTCTTCATGACTATCTTTAAATTTTACCATCTTGAAAGAGCTTGATGATCTAAGCTGTCCTACTCCTTTTGAACTAGAAGCTTGAGCATCTGACTTGGTGGGCAGAATACTTTTAGGTTTGGGCACAGCTGCCTTAGCTCTGCCCCTCTCTCTTCTGCTGGCAACATGGCTTTGCTGACTTTCAGAAACACATGTACTATCTAATTCACTATTTTCTTGAGATTGAGAAATGTCAGCATTCTGGCTACTTTGCTGCATGTCAAGTTCATTCATGATATAATGAAATACTTCTGTGACTATCTTTGTAGCAAACCAGTTGTACAACTCATCCGATATTTCTCCATGATGTCCTGACCTCTGAACTAGAATTTCTGCTCCTTCAAGTACTGCCTGACTCACTGCCATTTCTGCAATGGAGTTCACAAAGCGAATGAACTTTGGTGACCCAGTAAAACTTAATGGATCCTGCCTTGATGAGCCTCCTCTCTGTTTCCTTTTTTTCTCATCTTGTTTTTTCAATGTCTGTTTCTCATTTTGCTTCTTGGCAAATGTTTCAGACACTGGTTTGGTCTTCTTCTTTTTATCACACAAAGGTGCTGCAACGTCTGAAAACACATACCTACTCCTGTGAGGTTTAAACAATATTTTATCTGTTTTAACGTTCCCATGGGGAGAAGAGTCGCTCTCTTTCTGTGCTCTGATTTTCTCAGCCTTCTGTTTGACTTTCACAGATGAAGTATTTGTCTGTGATGACTTGCTTTTGCTGCCAGATGGCTCTGAGCTTCGTGAATAGCATGACAATTTCTTGATGGAATCCCTGAACTTGGGGATTCCAGAAGACTTTGAAGAGGCAGTGGCACCATTTAATGGATGAGTAGATACATACGGTGAGCTTTTTGAAGCGGCTGCTCTAGTTTCAGCTGTTTTGGAAGTCTCCAAGACTATATGGTTTTTCTGACTGGACTGAGTCTCTAAATGAGTGACAGTTTCCTCTTCAGCTTTTTGTCTTCTGAAGTGTTTATGCCCTCGCTTGCGAACTTCAGATGTATCAGTAGATGAGCTTTTTGGAAGCTTAGACTTCAATTTTGAAGCCTTAATATTTTGTTCTACAGACTCTACCATCTCAGATGTTTCACTTTTGTAATGAAGCATAGAATGTAATGGAATGGATGCTGCATTTGTTTCAGAAGATACAGATACATGCTGAATATGCTCTGAAGTGTCTTCTTCTTTCTGTAGCAGAGATGTAGACTGTGGAAAACTTTCTGGATCAAGATAAATAGTCTTAGATTCTAAAGTTGCATACATTGTCTCTGGTAAAAATGGAATGCTTTGTTTGGCAGATGTGGATTCAGATGCACCATTTTTAAGTTCAAGTGTCTCTGCAGATAAAGTGTCAGGCATAGATCCCATCCTGTTTATATGAGAAACAGCCTCATTAGGCAAAGTATGATCAGCCTCACTAGCTGTCTGCGAACACAAACCTTGAAGATTTGTCACTGATGAGTTCATGCTGGAAGATACAGCAGTTTCTTCACTCAGAGAATCAACTATTTTATGCTCAGATGTTAAAGTGACTGATGATATGGCAGAAGAGAAACCAGAATCTAAACTATGACTTGATGAAGGTTGGCCTCCAAATTTGTAAGCTCTCAAACAAGTGGATGCTTCATGAGAATAAGATAAAGGAGGAGTACTGCCAGGCCCAGAAATACTGACACATTTGCTGGCTGTTTTTGCAGGTGGTAACTCTGAAGAACTGCCAGGTTGAGATACAGGCTCACTTAGATCTGAACTCTTCTCTTCATCCATAAGACCTTGTTGAGCTAATGATGGCAAAGAAAGTTCTCTCTCCTCATCTTCTTGTTGATGACCAAGGATTGAGAAAGGTCTATGTATCTTGGCTTTTGCCATTCTCAGAGCCAGTCTTTTATCATAAATACTGTCAGTCTCTTCCATATCCGCATTCATTTGTTCCTTATCAAAAATATCTGAGCTCAATTCGGATGCATCTACCAGTGATCTGTTCCTCTCATCTTCCTCTACGGTGTGTTTACCAGAAGAGGTCAAGTGAGCACCTACAGCAACCCCATTCTTTACAGCCACAGACACAAAATGTGAAGCAAATTCAGCTACCAGAGACAACAAGCACCCTTCTTCTTCTATCACTCCATGGTTGTGCTTCTGTACTCCCTCAGAGATCTCCTGAAACATGAATATAAGATACACAATGTTATAGCGCAGCATGTGAGAAATACATTCATAAATTAAAAAAATAAGAAAGCATTAAGAATGGACCACATCTTATAGAAAGATAAGAAAACAAATAAGGAGGTTCTAGACAAGATAAATAATGAATAAGATGAAAGACAAATACAATATTTTGGTCACTTAAAAAGACATAACACCTTGCTGAAAACCACAATGAAAGGAAGAGTTGAAGGTAAACGTACAAGAGGAAGATAGCACTACAAGCGAAAAGATAACATCAAGAACATATGAGAGGATGTATCCGTGGTGTATACAACCAGCGAGCTATAGGAACAGTTAGCATTCACACTCTTCGAGATATACTGAGGGAAACTGAGCACCTATGTGTTTGCCCGGCGTGCAATGATGTCAATTCTGTTCAACAATAACATTAAGAGATGGACAGGAAAGAGTCTATAGAGTGCACCATCAAGACGAGAGAAGATGGAGATCAACTGCAGATGACCTTTAACGTGATGATGGCAGCTGATGATGAAGATGGCATTTTAAACTTAAAAACCTTCGTTCAACTGAAACTCAAAATAAAAATATACAAGTAAATGAAGAACTGAGTTGGGAGATTAATCATGTAAGTCACAATATTACAGCTGTAATCTATTTTCAAAAGAGAAAAGAAAAGGCATTTAAAAGGGAAATGTACATGGACACACAAGAAATAAGTTAACAATGAAGAAGATTACTAAGGCCATTTAAGTATCTCTACCTCAAGGTCAGTACTGAAGTCAGAACTGTGCTTGCTGGAGCTGGACCTTCTTGACGTGGCATCACTCAGCTGGGAGCTCCCGCGACGGAAGTGACTCCAAAACTCAGGAAAGTCAATTGTAGACCCGTTTGTGCCATGAGATGATACAGACCCTGACCTAGAACCCCATGAAGAATTTGTGCTAGAAAATGGGCCACAGGACCCTGAACCTCTTGATCCTGAACTAGAAGAACTAAGAAATTCTCTTAGCTCTACATAAAAGTCCCTGGATCCTCTTCTTGAAGACTGCCGTGCCTGACTACTTAAGCCATCTAAACCTTGAATAAAGAAATCTGCAGTTGCATGCAAATCACCTGATCCATTTGGGGGTTCTAGATTAAATGATTCAGGTACAAGAAAAGAAGTGTTGGGGGAGATGTTTGCCGATGACAATGACGACTGTGGGGAAGAAGAGAATGGAGGCTCAAGAAACATTGAGTCTATACTGGATGCTCTTCCATCCAAAACAGATTTGTCTCTGCTGTATTTCCAGGTTCCAAATGGGAACTCACTGTTCTCAACATTGATGTACAGAACTTCTGAGAGTGGCTGCCTGATGTTGTCCTCCCCCGCAGAATTTGCTGACAAGCTTTGAGAGTCTACACTAACTATCACAGATGAATTTGGCAGTCCTGAGTTCATTCTTTCAAGCTCTGACTGTAACGCAGGTAATGAAAGTACTACATCTATTGAATTTACAATATCCTCACACTTATCTTTTGTCAATGTGTTTACACCCTGCGACAACACTGGCTCATCACACTTGACTTTTCCTGTGTCAGTTTTCAAAGGTAAACTATAAGAAACAACTACAGCTGTGCTGTCATTTGATGCAGCAAGTACATCTTTCACAATATCTGTAATATTATCTGCACTACATGTGCATGGATCTTCTTGGCGTTTTTCTGGTAATTCAGAGATCTCAAGATACCCAGCAGAATGTGGAAATTTATGGTGCTTATCTGTTTCATTAAATGAACTTCCAAAGGGCGAAACTCCAGCATAAGGTGGGGCAATTTTAGACAAGTTACCTAAAATGTCACTTGTTAATTCCCTACCCGAGCCTGGTTGGGCCAAACCTGACTGTGAAATGGAAAAATCTCTAACCAAGGCACCAGATTCTGCAGCTGCTGCTAAGTTATCACTACTCTGAAAAGCTCTGCCAGAAAAGGAACTGCCTGCAGATGACGCATGTATCACATGATCTACTGCTAATGAGGGCATATCGAATCCTTGACCTTTCTCCTCTTGCTCGGAAAAGGCAGGCTGTCCAGGCAGCTGATGCTGTTGAAAAAATGAAGAGCTTGAGCTATGAACCAAAATTTGAGCAGAATAGCTTGAAGCAGTGGAAGGTGATTCAACCATGGAATGAACAGATGACAATGGCTGTAAAATAAAGGAATTGTCAACAGAAACATTAACATTTGATGATGGTGAAGATGATGACTGGTGTGCAGAATATACACTTGACTGTGCAGTTTGTAAGTTTCCTGAAGAAATTACCGCACAGTGTATAGAATCTTTGCTACGATTAAGAAATTCAGCAGCTGATTCAGCAGAAAGTGAAAGCTGCTGCAAATTTTGTGCAGCCTGTAGATGGGTTGTGCTTCTAACATTGAAATCTTCTAAAAGTGGCGAGGTTTGCTGCTGGTGGCACTGCTGATATGAAAGATGTTGAGACTGTGGTTGTGGCAGGAGATGATGCTGGCTACAAGGAGGCTGAAATGGGTGGCATGACGGTTGACAAGACTCTGGATCAACTGGACTTTCCGCAGCTTGTCGTAAAGCATCTGTCATTGCACTTGTAACAATATCAGCAGCTACATCTACAGCCCCAGGCGTACCATCTGAGCAAAGACACAAAATATGATGAAGTGAATATACCCCTCAATGAGATAAAGCCAAAAAATAAAATGTCAATAAATCAGGATATTAAGATGATAAATTGAAAACACTAAATATATATAGTCACGAAGCACAATGTGATACAGCAACAACACAAAATTATGGTAAATGTGATAAAGTGAAGACTCAAAATTCTATAAAGAGAACACCCATCAAAATGTGATAAAGTGAAGATTCAACATTCTTTAAAGAGAACACACATCAAAATACGAATCATGACTCAAAATTCTATAAAGAGAACACACATCAAAATATGATAAAGTCAAGACTCAAAATTCTATAATGAGAACACACATCAAAATGGGATAAAGTGAAGACTCAAAATTCTATAAAGAGAACACACATTTAAAATGTGATAAATTGAAGACTCAAAATTCTATAAAGAGAACACACATCATAATATGATAAAGTCAAGACTTAAATTTCTATAAAGAGAACACACATCAAAATATGATAAAGTCAAGACTCAAAATTCTATAAAGAGAACACACATCAAAATATGATAAAGTCAAGACTCAAAATTCTATAAAGAGAACACTCATCAAAATATGATAAAGTCAAGACTCAAAATTCTATAAAGAGAACACACATCAAAATACGATAAAGTCAAGACTCACAATTCTATAAACACACATCAAAATACGATAAAGTCAAGACTCAAAATTCTATAAAGAGAACACACATCAAAATATGATAAAGTCAAGACTCAAAATTCTATAATGAGAACACACATTAAAATGTGATAAATTGAAGACTCAAAATTCTATAAAGAGAACACACATTAAAATGTGATAAAGTGAAGACTCAAAACTCTATAAAGAGAACACACATCAAATTACGATAAAGTCAAGACTCAAAATTCTATAAACACACATCAAAATACGATAAAGTCAAGATTCAAAATTCTATAAAGAGAACACACATTAAAATGTGATACTCAAACTTCTATAAAGAGAACACACATCAAATTACGATAAAGTCAAGACCCAAAATTCTATAAAGAGAAGACACATCAAAATACGATAAAGTCAACTCAAAATTTTATAAAAAGACCACACATCAAAATACGATAAAGTGAAGACTCAAAATTCTATAAAGAGAACACATTAAAATACGATAAAGTGAAGACTCAAAATTATATAACGAGAACACATTAAAATGTGATAAAGTGAAGACTCTTAAGTTCTGTAAAGAGAACACATCAAAATGTGATAAAGTGAAGACTCTTAAGTTCTATAAAGAGAACACATCAAAATGTGATAAAGTGAAGACTCTTAAGTTCTACTGTACAAAGAGAACACATCAAAATGTGATAAAGCAAACACAAATCAAAATGTGAAAGTGAAGACACATCATTATGATGTCAAGACATAAAATGTAAAGAAAAATTATAATAAAAAATAGAAGATAAAAGTGTGGTAACATGAATTTTTAAAAATGTATTAATAAAGTCAAAATATAACTTGTGATCTGCCATCAATGGTACCTATACCTTGTAGCGGTATGGCAGCTTGCGTACCCTGACAATCCCCAGAGCTATGCCAGTGGGAGTTTTACTCCTGGTAGGTTCAACCAAGCTGGACTGGTCTGTGTGGGTAGGGGTCAGACAAAAGCTGGTACCCTGGTCCTCCAGGTTGGGGGTTTTAGCATAGGGCTGACACCCCTGTCTATGTAAAAAAAATAATGAAGTTACGGAAACAACATCAAATGAACAAACTTTGCTGCGGGATGGACATTCGGAGTCTGTGGCTCGTATGACTGTCAGTGGTGAAAGCCGAAAGGAAGCCACTGACATGAAAACGGATGTCCTGACCGCAAAACAGGATACAAGAATAGGATTTTGGAATGTCAGGACAATGTACGAGACAGGTAAACTAAGACAGGTCACGGCAGAAATGAGAAACTATAGGTTACACATCCTGGGGAAAGTGAGAGCAGATGGACAGGGGCAGGAAAAGTTAAAACAGCAACAGGAGAAACAGTACTTTACTCTGGAAGAGAGGATGGACAGCACAGTGAAGGCGTAGCCATTATTCTACAGAAAGGGATAGAAAGGACATTACTGGAATGGAAACCCATCAACAACAGACTGATACGATTGAGATTGAGAGGGAGATTCACCAACACTACAATAATACAATGCTACGCACCAACGAATGATAGCGATGAGGAGGTCAAGGATGAATTCTATCAACAACTGCAGAAAGAAATGGAAGACACACCTAGATATGATCTTGTTATAGTAATGGGAGACCTCAATGCGAAAGTTGGCACACACAATACATATAATGAAAGAACAATGGGGAAATGCGGCAGCGGAACAGCAAACGAAAATGGGGATAAGCTAATAAGTTTCTGTAGCATTAACAACCTGGTCATTGGAGGAACACTTTTCCCACATAAGGAAATTCACAAGTTAACATGGGAATCACCAAATGGTCGGGACAGAAACCAGATAGACCACATCATGGTTAACGGTAGATGGAGACATGCATTACAAGATGTGAAGGTAAGAAGAGGTGCAGATGTGGGAAGTGATCACCATTTAGTAGTAGCAAAACTGAAAGTGAAACTAAGAAGGGCTGGACCAACTGTAACTACACAGAAAAGGTTTGACATCAGCAAATTGAAGGACCCCCTTACCAGAAAAAGCTTTTGCGGCCGACATTAAGAAACGATATCAATTTGCCAAAAGCCAGGAAAAGACATTGACTGATGATATAGACCAGAATTTCAACACCATTTCAACAGTATATAAGGAAAGTAGCAAATCATGCTTAGGATTCCAGGAAAGGAAGAAGCAAGACTGGATAACACCAGAAACACTAAACACCATAAAGATGAGAAAGGAAATGAAAAGAAAGAAAACAGAAGCGAAGTCCCCCAGGTTAAAGCAACTATATAGCGAACAGTACAGCCAGCTGGACAGGGAAGTTAAACGCCAAACCCGAGCCAACAAAAGGAATTTCCTAGACGATCTTGCAAAACAGGCAGAAGAGGCAGCACTGAGAAATGAACAAAGCACAGTATACAAAATAACTAAATTCATCAGCGGAAAACAAGGTGCAAACAATATTACATTAGTAAGAGATAAGCAAGGAAATCTCATCAAGACAGCAGAGGGACAGGAAACAAGATGGGCAGAGCACTTCAGAGAAACTCTGAACAAGGAAATACCAGAGACACAATTGAATGTTCCTGAAGCTGAAAATGATCTAGATGTAAATACAGACATTCCACGAAAAGAAGAAATCATCACAGCAATCAAAGGGTTAAAGAACGGTAAAGCTCCGGGCCATGATAACTTAAATGCAGAGCTATTTAAGACAGACCCTGAGCTAGCAGCAGAACTATTAGAACCACTATTTGCACAAGTGTGGAAAACGAGGACAACACCATCAGAGTGGAACAAAGGAATAATTGTCAAATTGCCCAAAAAGGGAGATCTTGCAGACTGCAATAATTGGAGAGGAATCACTCTTCTCTCAGTTCCCAGCAAAATACTAGGCAGGATAATTATACAGAGAATTTCAAAGGCAGTAGACTACAAACTGAGGAAAGAACAAGCAGGATTTAGAAAGAACAGAAGATGTGTAGACCATATATTCACTCTCAGGAACATTATAGAGCAGTGCTCAGAATGGCAAAGACAGCTTTACATAAATTTTGTTGATTTTGAAAAAGCTTTTGACAGCATACATAGGGACAGTTTATGGAAAATACTGAGGGCTTATGGAATTCCAAGCTGCATAGGGGCAATCATAAAAAGCCTCTATGCCAACTTTACGTGTAGTGTTGGGCAGAGCAACCTAACCTTCGAGGTGAAGACAGGAGTACGACAGGGATGCCCCTTATCAACCACTCTTTTTTTAACAGTCATAGACTGGGTGATGCACCAAACAACAGAGGGCAGTCCAAGAGGAATAAGATGGACTACATTTTCTACATTGGAAGATCTGGAATATGCAGATGACATTGCACTGCTGGCACATTCACATCAACACATCCAGGAAAAAACGGATAGACTTAATAAATTTAGCCAGCAGGTGGGCTTGAACATCAATTTAAAGAAGTCTGAGGTCATGACGCTCAATGTGAGCAACCCTGAGCCCATATCAGTAAGGAATCAGCAATTGGTACAGACAGATACCTTCACATACCTAGGAAGCATAGTAACACCAGACGGTGGGGCAGGCAAAGACATCAACATCAGAATGAATAAGGCAAGAACAGCCTTCTTTAGCCTAAATAACATCTGGAAGTCCTCCCAATACAGCACAAGCACAAAATTAAGATTATACCAGAGCTGCGTGCTTTCTGTGCTTCTCTATGGTGCGGAATGCTGGAGAGTCACAGAGAAGGAAATGTCAAAATTGTCCTCTTTTCACACAACATGCCTAAGAAAAATTCACCGCATTTTTTGGCCGAATACCATCACCAACCAAGATCTGCTTACTCGTAGCAAGCAAGAGGACATGCACACCATCATAGCTGGCAGACGCTGGAGCTGGGTTGGTCATGTCCTCAGAAGAGACCCCGATGCCATCACAAGAACAGCTATGCTTTGGACCCCCGAAGTAAAGCGAAAGAGAGGCCGACCAAAAACAACTTGGCGGAGGACTGTGGAGGCTGAGATGCAAAGAATGAACCAGAGTTGGGGCACTGTACGAAGGATGGCCACCGACCGTGCAAAGTGGAATCAATTTGTTGTTGCCCTACAAGACGCCACTAGGTGTGATGGCCACTGAATGCTTTGACGGTCGGTGGTTAAGGATCGAAGAAGAGAAGAAGATAACTTGTGATAATGTGAAAAGATAAAATTTCACAAAGTGAGTTATAAGGTCAAGACATAAAACATGATTAAGTACAGAAAGAAAATGTGATATGGTAGAGAAACAAAATGTGATATGGTGAAGAAACAAAATGTGATACATTCAGGATGTGACACAGACAAAACACAATATGTGATAAAATAAAGACACACAGTGTAAGCAAACAAAATATGACAGTCCTGAAATAAAATGACAAACTGTAACTATATTCAGGCATAAAATAATAGACTTGCTGTATACAGAAGCCACAACAGTGACAACCAGCATCACTTTCAAACTCTTCATCTGTCACATAACCTCTTCCTTTAGCAGGGAGCAACTTTCCGGTCACACAGGTTTGTCAGATGACCAGAAATTTGAGATGGAGGACTAAACACCAAAACAAGCTTTACTATGAATTTCTATTGTTTTATATATTTATTGTTACTTGGTTGCTATGGCAAACATTAAATTTAGCAGCACAAGGTGACTGACAAGTCACATTCTATTTTTAAACTGTTATTTCCTGACACTTACCCAAGTGACATATGAAACAAATGTCAAGATAAAGAGAATTGAAAGCAATTTTATAACATAAAATGCTATGTCACGTTAACGTTACAAATCTGGCCTGATCAACACAACTACATTTGTTGTTTGTTGTCATGTTTGTTTATTAGCCATTGTAGATTTTATTTTATTTCCAGAAAAATGAAATAATAAACAAAACTTATTATTCAAATGGCTGCATTGCTTCTTGTTTTGTCATCCGTTTCATGTAAATCCATTAGATACAAGTCAACATATAAAAATGTAAAAAAAAGAAAAGGCTTTTCAATCACTGTGCAGATTTTGCCACCAGGACACAATCAAGGAATGTTTCTTATCTCAGGCTTTATTTTGACAAATTACGCAGCATTCGTTCTGGTTCATACATACTCACTGTCAGCTTTGTTTGAAAATTGCATCACTACCACACCACCAGTTGTCTCTTCATGGAAAAGCTTTGCATGATGAAATAAAGTGCCTATTTAAAGCAGGAGCATCACCGGTCAATCTACCCATGTATAAATGGGTACCTGACCCTGCTCTTAAGTGAGGGATGGCAAAGGCAGCAAGAAAAGGAACTGGTCACTATACCTCATAAAAACCGCTAGACCCAGTACAGCATAGTCTCTAACACTTCACTCCCCTACGCCAGTATCTGATAAGTGACTATCACTTAAAGCAATGGTTACAACTAGTGTGTTGTGATGCTTGCATTGTGAGAGACCAAAGTGTCTTCAAGGTCTTTATCTATGCTTCTAATCACTAAGATTGTAAGCACATTTATGAACATTATTATTACAAACGTTTACACTCATACAGACTGCAAGAGGATGTCTGCCTGATGTTAATAAAAGTGCACACAGCACAACTCTTCTATATTCTACACGGAAAAAAAATATAGAATAGTTGCATCGCAAAATTAGGCTACTTGATACAAACTGCTACAAAGTCACATCTGCAAGAGTTTGTGCTTTAGCATAGGCTTCCTGAAGAAGGCTATTTGCGGAGGTAGCCCCAAGCTCAGCAAGTAGTGAAATAGGAGATGGTGATGATGTAAAAAAAAAAAGGATGTACATATGTATACAGATCATGGAAAACAGTGGCAACCAAATTGTTTAGTCTAGCTAATGCTTCAAGACATGAAGTTTCTTGCTGTGCATCTCTTATCAAGATTTGTTCATCACTTTTCACACTTCTTAGACCTTATGATCCATGTTTACTCTTTGCTGTTCCAGTTTGACTCTCACTGACAAAAGCTTACTGTTACGCACAAATAATTACTTTTTCCAAAGTCTTTGTATGATCATTTTTTGACTGAAGTGTGTATTATGTTTTTTACGGTCAAAGGGACATCACCCGAGTTATCGAGACTACAATTTTTTAGGAGTTTGCCTTCTCTTGTATAGAGACACGTTCGGTCTATAATTTCTTGAACGAAGCATGACCATATCTCCTTATTTGGTAGTATCAGTCAACTGTTGTAGATGTCTGAAACATGTCTTAACGCTTCTGTTCATGATCATAAAAGGCGCGACTGTATAAGACTTTTATCTCGAATGTTCTTAGAATCGTCTTATTGTGAACGGCGACTCAGAGATTGTCGTTCTGCGCATGTCTCGACTTGGAGTTCGTTTGTTGTTCCGCCCAGCTCGGGGCAGTTTAGAAATGGTCTGAGTAGCGAGCGGACGCAACCTGCGTCTTGTGATTTTCTGAGGGAAATACATTGTCTTTGTGAGTTAGTTAGCTAACTAGACTATTTCCCAGTATTATTCAAGCCTGCCTGGAGGCATATGTTCATGGTTGATTTTCCGAAATAAGGTAATTCCTCTTGTATCGAACTTTATGCTATCATCTAGAGGTTCGTCATTTTGTCGCCTTTTTGCTCGCCTGTGTGATTCAAAATGGAGAGGTACTTTGACTAGGATTAAGTCACCGGTATCTTTATACCTGAACTAGTTATATATATATATGGGTTGCTCTAGACCAACAAGACTATTGTCTGTGTTCCAGGATTCGTTATATCAGAGATCACGTCCAAGTCAGATGGTTAGACTTAGAAACGTTATAAAGGTCGGTATGACCTATATGCCCAGTATGCTATTCACGTGCAGACAGTAAACGGACTTATTGTATACATCTGATCTGCTAGCATCAGAAAGGGAGCATTTATTATTGTCTATGAACATTGAAGATCTGCAGCTGACACTGTTGCAGAAGTTATATATATTATGCATACAGCTTCACGAACCAGAACTTTATGATATCTGTTTACAATACAACTATTGAGTATTGAATCCTACATGACTATCAGTTAATATGATTTTGAATGCTGCATTCGTTATACTATGCTGATGATAACATAAGTATCATGACTGTTTTGTGGCGTGCAATAAATGGTATAAACCTAAAGCGAAGTTACCATTTCTATGACTCTACACGTCATGTTGCCTGTGGTGTACCCTGTGAACTGTTCTACTGCAACACACACAGCAACATTCTAAACCAGATAAGACACCCACATCTTGCACTGTAATACCTGGTGTCGATAGAGGTGGTAATTTGACGGCATCCTAAATCCACCCTTATCAATTCATGGTGGCCAAAAGTTGGTTTATTCTGGTACCAACTCTCAAGGGGGTCAACAAACCCAGACATCATCAGCAGACTACAAGACAACGTTGCAGTTTCTATTCATCACCTTTGATGAAATTTTTTGAAAGACGCGGCATTACTGACAGTTGTTGATATTTTGAAACTACCCGGCGCTGCTCGGCAGTATTGAAGTTTGTCTACAACTAGAAGGACAAGTACCGAGCGAATGGATTTCCTGATCTGTTGAGAAGAAGGACAAGTGCCGTAACAACTGTTCCGGTCTCAGAGGTACTGTTGCAGATTCAGAAGGTCAAGTGCTCAAGTCAATTTGTAGAATTCAGAAGGTCAAGTTCAGAAGCTGTTTCCTGTTAGAAGCTCATTTCCTTCGTCATGGCAGTTTACGGGAGCAGATATGGATCAACGTTGGATCATTGTCCTAAGAATGCTGATCACATCCTGTTCTGAACTGTGCTGACGTTGTGGATACATAGAAGTTAAGTGGCCTGTTTTGTTTGTGAACTGTGCCCTTATGTTCTAGCTGAGCCTTCTAAATTCTTTCACACTTTTTGCTGTTTGTTACATGTTATATGTTATTTGTATTTGTATATTTATATGTTTATATTTCAGCGGGTTTTCTCGGTTGGGCGGTGTCTTTCAGTAGAAGATACCACGTCACAGAGGTTCTACTGTTAGCGTTTTCGTTAGGGACTGTGCGAATTTCCTACGGTGAAATTTGCTAGCGACAATCGTTGCTATATCTGTTTAGTTGTGACGAGTTGTGCTTTATTTTTGTTTTTTGTATATTTTTTTTTTTCTTTTCTTTTCTCTCTTTCTTTTTGTTTTTAGTTTCGATTTCAATTGTTTGTATTTGTAGGTCTCCTCTTTTCTATTATTCAGTTCTTCACGTAAATTTTTGTGTATACACTGTAGCGTCATTTGTTTGTCATATCTTCGCATTCTGTCATCATATTCTTTTAGTTTCGCTGTTTATTTATTTGACTTATGCGAATGTTTTCGTATTGTTTGATCTTTGTTGTTGTTTACATTGACTCTGATCTTTGTTATTGTTTACATTGACTCTGATCTTTGTTATTGTTTACATTGACTTTGATCTTTGTTTTGTTTACATTGTTGGTGACTTTGTTATTGTTTACATTGTCTTGTTATTGTTTGCATAGTTCTTGCATAGTTAGCTTTCACTATTGTTACATATATGCTCATGCACTATTGGTCTATAGTGCACTTATCATAACTAACTGGTGTTTTTTTTTTGCTTATGCACTATTGTAGTGCAGTTATGATAAATAACTGATGGTTATGCACTGATTTGTGTAGTGCACTGTTAATTAAGAGGTGACTTGTGATATTATTATACATTTGATAATACAAGTTGGTGTCAAGTCTTGTTTCCCACAGAGATTGGGTTAAACATAGTGATTATACAAGCACTTTATTAAGTCTTGTTGCTATTAAGATTGAAATAAGATAATTAATTATTTCAGGTTCTGTACTCACATTTTAGACATCATGTCTACATTTGAGTACTTTATTGAGCAGGGTAAAGCCCTTGGGAAGACAGGTGATAAATTAGAAGAATTTGCGACTGTTCAATATGCCAAGGCATTGAAGTCGGAAGAAAAGAAAATGAAAGAACAAACAGAACAAAAGAAAATAGATGCTGAAATAGAACAAAAAAAAAACTGCAGATGCAGGTGGAGGAAAAAAGATTCCAAATGGAAATGGAAAAACAAAAAAGAGAAGCAGAATCTCAGGAGAAGAGACTTCAGGCTGAGGCTGAAAATAAGAGACTTGAAAAAGAGGCTGAAAATAAGAGACTTGAAAAAGAGGCTGAAAATAAGAGACTTGAAAAAGAGGCTGAAAATAAGAGACTTGAAATAGAGGCTGAAGAAAGAAAGTTACAAGCTCAGGCTGAAGAAAGAAAGTTACAGGCTGAGGCTGAAGAAAGAAGGTTACAAAGAGAAGCTGATGAGAGAAAAGCAAAAAATGGAGCATGAAGAAAAACTCATAGCTTTAGAGTTAGAGAAGTTAAAGTTATTGAACGCTGGTAATGCTAATGAAGCAAATAAGGTGTCAGATAAGACTAATGCTAAGGATTTCAAGCTTAATCTACCAGCATTTAATCCCTCAATCGATGATATAACATTTTATCTAGATAGATTTGAAAGTGCATGTAATGTGCATAATATAGATAAAACATTATATGTTTATCATCTGTCCAAGATACTTAGAGGTGATGCTTTGACTTTGTTGAGTATGGTAGATGTGCCTGACAAAAACAACTATGAGGTTGTCAGGGCGGCATTGTTAAAGAAGTACCAACTTAACGAGGACGGATATCGTCTTAAATTTAAAAACATGTTACCAGAAACTGGAGTTGAATTCTCTGAATTCATCTCAAGCATACGTCTTACTTTTTTACGATGGGTTGAGCTTTCTAAGACAGAAAGTACATTTGAAGCCCTAATGGACTTACTACTTAGAGACAAGGTTATGTCTTCTGTTAATGAATCTTTTCTTTCTTTTCTTCATGAGCGTAAGCCTAAAAACATAAAAGAAATGGAAGAATACTGTAGCCAGTATGTTACTGCGCATCCGCACATAACCATTAGCAACTCTAAGGTGAAAGAAGGTCTGCCAGTTGCTTCGGCAGCACCTTATGGCCCAAATTTTATGCGTAAATTTCAGGGTAGCCAGCAGAATTTCAATAAAAAGAGTAACCGTAATTATGCCCAGAATCATAGTAATCAATTCCAGGGTGATTCTTCTTCCCAGAACTGGAGACAACCTAATACTACACGTTATTCTACTCCGGTTAACTTTAGAAATTTCCACAAAGGTAATCGGCATAGAGGGAAATATTTTTTCGCAGAGACCTCAATACCAAGATAATAGAGGTTCTCAACAGCATAGAGATGGTAATGACAGTTATGGAAACTGGAACTCAAACCAGGATAAAAATTACAGTAGGGACTTTAATGATAATTGCAGAGGCAATAATGGTCGCGGTAGATCGCAACATAAGAGAAAAAGATATCAACAGACAAACTCTGTTCAACAAGAATCTCAGGGAGCAGATAAACAGGTTAATAATGATAAAGACCATAATGCTATCGGATGCTCATCTTTTGATTTTGGTAGGGCAAATAAATGTATCCAATGCAGTACTTTATTTGATCCGAAGACCGTTAGTACTCTAAGCTGTGGTCATCCTTTGCCCGCTCTTCCTGCTAATGTTGCTCATGATGGGAGAGGTTCTCTTATATTACATAAGGGGCTTGTAAATAGTAATCCAGTCTCGGTGTTGTTTGATTCTGGATGTACTACTGTCGGCGTTAGGCAATCTCTTGTAGATCCATCCTGTGCTACAGGAAAGGTCATCAAATGTGTCACATTTGGTGGCACGTTGGAAAAATATCCTACTGCCATAATACATATTGCTACTCCTTTCTTCACGGGAGAGGTCCACGCGTGTCTACTTCCAAACCCTATTGCGGACCTTATTATTGGTCGTATTCACGGAGTTAGGGAATGTACCCCACAGCAGATCGCTGTTTGGGAAGAGCAAAACATTGAAGCTACCAATGCGGTGGTCACAAGAGCACATGCTCTGGATCCACCTCAAACTTCATTAACTAATAATGATGAAGTAAATGACCAAGATAGTCACTTGACTATTACACGTGACTCATTTATCAAATTGCAAGAAGAAGATCCTTCTTTACAAAAATTCTTCATTCTAGCAAAAAAAGGGGATCCTAATCAGAATACTAATAGAAAATCCTGGATTTCTATGAAGAACGGCGTACTTGTACGTATAGTACAAGACTCGACTACGTCCACTCATTCACAAATTCTTGTGCCTAAGAGCATGAGAGTGCAAATATTGCAACATGCTCATGACTCGCAATGTGCTGGACATATGGGTTTTTCCCGTACAAAGTCGAGGGTTCTTGCGGCTTTCTTTTGGCCATTTGTGAGCAAGGACATACGAATGTACTGTCGCTCTTGCAAAGTATGTCAGGAGGTCAAATCTAAAGGACCACGACATGCTGCGCCTATCCAGGCTGCTGACATTCCTATTCGCCCTTTTCAAAAAATGGCAATAGATATTATCGGTCCTTTTAGAATTAAGTCGGCTAGAGGACATCAATTTATCCTTACATGTGTCGATATGTGCACACGTTGGCCAGAGGCAATACCTCTCAAGAGCATCTCAACTGCTGATATCGCAGACGCTCTTTGGCTGATATTTTCTCGCTTGGGTTTTCCCGGAGAAATATTGTCAGACCATGGCACTCAACTTATATCAGACACTATGTCACAGGTAATGTCTATGCTACACATTAAAAGGTCTCTCAGCAGTATCTATCACCCAATGTCTAATGGGTTGGTCGAACGTTTAAATAGGACTCTGAAAACTTTACTTGGTAAAATAACTGAGGATCATCCTCAGGATTGGGACAGGGTCTTACCCGCGGCTCTCTTTGCGTATAGAGAGGTCCCCAATGAGCATACGGGGTTTTCCCCGTTTGAACTTGTCTTTGGCGCGCAACCGCGCGGCCCTATGTCTTTACTTCACGATCTAATCACTGCCGATAATATTAGCGATGAGACTCAATCTTCTTATGAGTACGTCATTGCTCTTAGGCAAAAGATCATCGAGGCATGCAAACTAGCAACTTCGTCTTCCGAATTTGCTAAAGAAAAGGCAAGGCAGTTTGCAAATAAGAATAGATGTCTACGACAACTTTGTCCAGGTGACAAAGCTCTCGTTCTACTTCCTTCAAGGGAGAACAGACTTCTAATTGCATGGAAAGGTCCATATGCAATAGTCTCCAAAATTTCTGATGTCGACTATGTTGTCGATATTGATGGAAAGCATAAAACTTTCCACATAAATATGCTCACGGAATTTTATGAAAGACCTGACTATTTGCAGCCTATTTTCCAGGCTACGGACAATTCTCAAGCACCTCATGGTCAGTACTCATCTCTGTCAGTTATACAGGATGAGGAAACTACTTTTTCTGATGTCAATCTTCCTCTTTCTATGGTCCCACTTGATTCTACGGAATCTTGGAAAAACGTGACCGTTTCTCCAAATCTTTCCGCTGAGGAACATCGACAAGTTTCTTCGATGTTGCAAACATTTCAGGATGTTCTTACAGACATCCCGGGACACACACATGTCATTGAACATGACATTGTGCTAACTGATCACAATCCTATCAGAGTCAGACCCTATCCAATACCTATCCATTTCCAGTCTCAAGTCGAAAAAGAATTGGATGAAATGATACGTTTGGAAATCATTGAACCATCCACTTCAGCATACTCTTCGTCTATGGTTATTGTTCGAAAGAAGGATAATAACATTCGCATTTGCGTAGATTATCGCAAATTGAACCAAGTTACGAAGTTCGACGCTGAACCTATGCCTTCATTAGAAGAGCTACTCAATAAACTTTCTAATTCTAGATTCTTTACCAAACTAGATTTGTCTAAAGGTTATTGGCAAGTCCCGCTAACTGAACGTGCCAAACCTTTTACAGCTTTTTCTACACCTAGGGGTTTATTCCAATGGAATTTCATGCCTTTCGGTCTTATGAACGCCCCTGCTACATTCGTACGCATGATGCGGCGAATTCTCCCATATCGTACAGATGTCATAGCATACCTAGATGATATCTGTCTATTCAGTGATTCCTGGGAAGATCACTATTTGGGTTTATACGAATTACTGTCTACTCTTCGCGAGTATAATTTGACTGCAAAACCCTCTAAAGCCTTTATAGGATTTAGTGAGATTTCTTTCCTAGGTCATCGGGTTGGTCGTGGTCTTTTAAAGACAGAGGACCACAATGTTTCAAAAATACTTAACATTTCGGTCCCTAAGACGAAGAAACAAGTAAGGAGTCTATTAGGTTTGATCCAATTCTACGGACGATTCATTCCGAATCTGTCCTCCATTATGGCACCGCTTTCTACTTTATTGAAGAAAGGGTCGCCTAATCTGATCCGCTGGTCTAAAGAATGTCAATCCTCATTGGACCAGGTTAAAGCCCTATTTTCATCTCCACCTATTCTTAGGTTACCTACTATTGAGAAGACTTTTGTTCTTCGAAGTGACGCCTCGTCAACTGGGATTGGGGCAGCACTAATGCAGGAGTATTCTGATACTCTGCATCCGGTGATGTATATCTCTAGGAAATTAAATGCTGCAGAAAAGAATTACTCGGTTTTAGACCGTGAGTTATTGGCTATGGTATGGTCTATTCTGAAGTTACAAAGATTTCTTCTAGGCGCACATTTCATTGTGGAAACCGACCAGAAAGCGCTTACTGCTATTCAGAGCAAAAACTTGAAGAGCTCGAGGTCCACTCGTTATGCCATAGCTCTTCAACCATTTCATTTCTCGGTTCGAGCTATCCGTGGTTCGGATAATGTGATGGCAGACATTCTGTCCAGATGCCCACACGATTCCACATGATTCTTCTGTCATATATATATATTTCCTGATATACAGTCCAATATTATAATGACATGTTAGTAGATTTTTTCTCACTTTTTTTTGAGGGAAATTTATAACATTGTACCATGTAATTATCTAAGAAGGCTTAGTTAGTGATATACGGGCCAAAAGATCACTCGGCCACATTTAAATAAATTATTTTCAGGATTGTATTAAGAGATTTACCAGTTGTCTTTAAGATTTGTGTTATTGATATTTTCGCAGCACATCATTGAAGATGCGAGATTGTGTCCATTGTGGAACTTTGAGGATATCAAGTCCTGTCCTAGATTGGGAGCGGATGATGTCCACATCTTCTTCTATTGAATGTTTATGTCAACGAAGATCAACACATGTATTACTTATTAGTTACTGATGCATTATATAATGTAATAAAATAGTGCGGTATATTAATATATTACACCGCTGTTTGCACAACACATTATATGATATCATAATAATATATTTAATTTCATATATTGGTATGAGAGTAATTTGACTTTTATTATGATGTTGCCAGCATTGTGGTTTGTGTTGGTGGCACCTTCCTGGGATATATACGCGTATACTTAGATAAATTTTTTCTCTAAGGACCTGGGATATGATCTCAGTTTCGCTCCAAGTGTTGAGCTATTTTGTTAGGTATATCCGCGCATCATACGTGCGTTAGGAGCCTAGATTTTTCCGGCTCCAGGATTTAAAAAAAAATGTTTCATTTTTTTTCCCGGGAGGGTGCGGTAATGTTACGCACAAATAATTACTTTTTCCAAAGTCTTTGTATGATCATTTTTCGTATGTATGATCATTTTTTGACTGAAGTGTGTATTATGTTTTTTACGGTCAAAGGGACATCACCCGAGTTATCGAGACTACAATTTTTTAGGAGTTTGCCTTCTCTTGTATAGAGACACGTTCGGTCTATAATTTCTTGAACGAAGCGTGACCATATCTCCTTATTTGGTAGTATCAGTCAACTGTTGTAGATGTCTGAAACATGTCTTAACGCTTCTGTTCATGACCATAAAAGGCGCGACTGTATAAGACTTTTATCTCGAATGTTCTTAGAATCATCTTATTGTGAACGGCG
The DNA here is from genome assembly GCA_024509875.1 of Oreohelix idahoensis. Taxonomy (NCBI): domain Eukaryota; kingdom Metazoa; phylum Mollusca; class Gastropoda; order Stylommatophora; family Oreohelicidae; genus Oreohelix; species Oreohelix idahoensis. The sequence continues at coordinate 923,612 of JAMPIV010008910.1, read as the reverse complement.
ACTCAGAGATTGTCGTTCTGCGCATGTCTCGACTTGGAGTTCGTTTGTTGTTCCGCCCAGCTCGGGGCAGTTTAGAAATGGTCTGAGTAGCGAGCGGACGCAACCTGCGTCTTGTGATTTTCTGAGGGAAATACATTGTCTTTGTGAGTTAGTTAGCTAACTAGACTATTTCCCAGTATTATTCAAGCCTGCCTGGAGGCATATGTTCATGGTTGATTTTCCGAAATAAGGTAATTCCTCTTGTATCGAACTTTATGCTATCATCTAGAGGTTCGTCATTTTGTCGCCTTTTTGCTCGCCTGTGTGATTCAAAATGGAGAGGTACTTTGACTAGGATTAAGTCACCGGTATCTTTATACCTGAACTAGTTATATATATATGGGTTGCTCTAGACCAACAAGACTATTGTCTGTGTTCCAGGATTCGTTATATCAGAGATCACGTCCAAGTCAGATGGTTAGACTTAGAAACGTTATAAAGGTCGGTATGACCTATATGCCCAGTATGCTATTCACGTGCAGACAGTAAACGGACTTATTGTATACATCTGATCTGCTAGCATCAGAAAGGGAGCATTTATTATTGTCTATGAACATTGAAGATCTGCAGCTGACACTGTTGCAGAAGTTATATATATTATGCATACAGCTTCACGAACCAGAACTTTATGATATCTGTTTACAATACAACTATTGAGTATTGAATCCTACATGACTATCAGTTAATATGATTTTGAATGCTGCATTCGTTATACTATGCTGATGATAACATAAGTATCATGACTGTTTTGTGGCGTGCAATAAATGGTATAAAACTAAAGCGAAGTTACCATTTCTATGACTCTACACGTCATGTTGCCTGTGGTGTACCCTGTGAACTGTTCTACTGCAACACACACAGCAACATTCTAAACCAGATAAGACACCCACATCTTGCACTGTAATACCTGGTGTCGATAGAGGTGGTAATTTGACGGCATCCTAAATCCACCCTTATCACTTACCTTCCCCACAACTGTCTTCCCATGACCTCATTGCTCCGCTATCAGCTCCTGACCCCCTGCTGTAGCCAATAACTGCTTTGTTCAGATCTCGAAGAAGAGATGATTCCTCATACTGTTTACTCACAGCAGCCTCTCGATATGATGCTGCATCTATTGTCACCAATGTTTGAACCTAGCATTGGGAAAGAACAAAAACAGCACAGTAAGGCACAGAGACCACAAAGTCAGTCAAAGTCAATCATGCAATGGAAAAATAAACTGCAGCTTTGGAGAAATGCACAGCACACCCACTGCTAGGTGACATAAACAATATATCAAACGGAGTTCTGAATGAGAAAAAAAACAAATATTTTTAAAGAGAAATAAAAATACTATCATGCTTACATTTACCACAAAGTCACATAACAGATCAGAAAAATGAACTTATGAGTGGTACAAACACCAACAATTCATGTAAATAATACAGGCCTACAGCTTAGCTTGATCAGCCATAAGCGCACCCACTTAACCTCACAGAACAAACTGTATTACGAGAGATGTCGACGGTCCTCATCGAATGCGCTAGACAAATCATCACAGCTTAGAACAGTTACTGGTATATTTCCACTAACCAACTACAATTGACTGATACTGTGTTTCCCAAAGTTGTTAAAGCCTGAAACTATTTTGATGTTTGTATTTCTGGCTAGACGAACCAGACAAGTGCTAGTGGAACAAGAGATGACAAGAACCAGACAAGTGCTAGTGGAACAAGAGATGACAAGAACCAGACAAGTGCTAGTGGAACAAGAGATGACAAGAACCAGACAAGTGCTAGTGGAACAAGAGATGTCAAGAACCAGACAAGTGCCAGTGGAACAAGAGATGACAAGAACTAGACAAGTGCTAGTGGAACAAGAGATGACAAGAACCAGACAAGTGCCAGTGGAACAAGAGATGACAAGAACCAGACAAGTGCTAGTAGAACAAGAGATGACAAGAACCAGACAAGTGCTAGTGGAACAAGAGATGACAAGAACCAGACAAGTGCTAGTGGAACAAGAGATGACAAGAACCAGACAAGTGCTAGTGGAACAAGAGATGACAAGAACCAGACAAGTGCTAGTGGAACAAGAGATGACAAGAACCAGACAAGTGCCAGTGGAACAAGAGATGAGAAGAACCAGACAAGTGCTAGTGGAACAAGAGATGACAAGAACCAGACAAGTGCTAGTGGAACAAGAGATGACAAGAACCAGACAAGTGCTAGTGGAACAAGAGATGAGAAGAACCAGACAAGTGCCAGTGGAACAAGAGATGACAAGAACCAGACAAGTGCCAGTGGAACAAGAGATGAGAAGAACCAGACAAGTGCTAGTGGAACAAGAGATGAGAAGAACCAGACAAGTGCTAGTGGAACAAGAGATGAGAAGATGCTGGAGATGGATAGGACACACACCGAGGAAACCTGCTGACAGCATTACCAGCAGTCTTTTCTCTGGAATCCCCAGGGTAGGAGGGAGACCAAGGAACCTACAGAGAAAAGAACTGGAGACAGACGTGAAGGGCATGAAGAAGACATGTAAAGACCTTGAGTTGATGGCACGGTTTGTTGATGGCATGGTTTGTTGATGGCACGGTTTGTTGATGGCACGGTTTGTTGAAGGCCCATGATCCTTGGGAAGCTGAATGATGATCTCTGGCTTGACTGTTTATGTTATTACTAGTTATGTATCTTCATAAACTGTGTTTACTTGGTATTTAAGTTCCATATAGTTCTAGCTTTTCCCACTAATTTCTTGGTTTTGTTTTGCTTTATGAACTTTGCTCTGACTCCAGGTGAAGATAACACTGGTACACTCGAAACAGTCCCAGTGGTCTTGTAAGTTACGAGGACTTCCTGGTGTCCAACCATGGCTAACACTGGTAGTCGAAACAGTCCCAGTGGTCCTGTAAGTTACAATGAGGACTTCCTGGTGTCCAACTATGGCTAACACTGGTACAGTCGAAACAGTCCTAGTGGTCTAGTAAATTTCATACGAGGACTCCCTGGTGTCCAACTATGGCTTACACTGGTACACTCCAAACAATCCTAGTGGTCTACTAAGTTCCACAGGAGGACTCCCTGTGTCCAACTATGGCCTTTTTTAACAGTAAGATAAAAAACAACAGGAACTAAACAGGAAATTGAATGTAACAGTTGTGCTGCAGCTGGTGTGTGTGTAGATGATGGTGTGTGAGTGCGCGTGTGTAAGTTCTCATGAAGGCGCATTAAGCCAAAATTGTGCATAGTCAAAATTACGTTTGCAACCTATTGCATTCCAAATGAAGTGTATCAGTGATATATATATATATATATATATATATACCCTTCTTCTACCTACAGCAGTTCTTTACTTTTCACCATCCACAACAATTCGTCATAATTACTCACTTGATCAGATCCATTAAAATGTCCAGAAAACTCTAGAGAATCTCCATAACCAGAGTAAGAGGAAAATTGTTCAAAGCCTGAGACAAGAATTGCCTCATTTGTCTCCATGTTTTCCATAAACAACATGGCAGCCAGTAGCTCTGGGCATGTGCTGAAACGAATTTCTTCCTGCAAAGAAATATATTTGTCAGTGGACAAATAAAAATGTGTCGCCGACAATAACAATGAATGGACGGAATTAGTTTTTAATGAGACAAGTAACATTTTTGTTTTTAAATCACTAGTAGGGGGTGAAAAATATTAACACTATTGACAGAAAGACAATGTAGGAGCAAACAGTTAGAAGTACAGAGGCCCATGAATGTGGGTACACAGAATGGGACCATTCTCAGGGAAATATAAGAAAAGAAGAAGTGTTAGAAAAGCTAGGAATGAAAATTTAGAACTAATTAATGAGATAAAAACTCAATACATGTAAAGAAACATAACAGTAGGAACAGCTGAAAAAAAAAAACATGCGATAAAAATTTTTTTTTTTTTTTGCGTTCGCCCGCTAATACTCGAGGCGAAATCTCAGGTTATTATTTTATGTCTAACCTGACATTGATTTTACGTGAGTATCCCTTTATTTCTTGTACAGAGACAGGTGTCCCTCGCCATTCAGGCAAATACTCGCCGATTTCGGGGGTACCCATTGCAGCTGGGTCGGCTCAGGAGCCGCCAGTCCCTGGTCGACGACACTCCTTCAAATGTTCTCGCCAGGTCTCGAGTTAATCCAGTCCAAATCCCGGTCGACGAAAAATCCTCAAATGCTGTCGCCCGGGTTTGATCCTGTATCACCCGGTCGCCAGAGCGGTGTTGTAACCACTACGCTAGCGTGGCTCCCATCTTCCTAGATTTGAACCAGGCCAGGAGGAAGACAGCTGACAGGATAGTATGGCGCTCTCTCTGGCAAACGTCTACACCCCAGGGTAGAAGAGGAACGACTAAGTAAGTGTCTGTCTTCGCATCATAGGAGGATTTTAATGGACACAGAGAACAGTGGCCTAACCCTTACTTACTTACTTAGTTGTTCCCCTTCTACCATGAGGTGTAGAGGTTAATGGCCTAACCCATGGGATGAACACCTTGGCCCACACATTATACAAGAGAAGATAACGCCAACAGATGGACACTTTGGCCCACATATTATAGAAGAGAAGGTAACGCCAACAGATGGACACGAAGCAGCCTATTTAGGCAAGAGATCATAACCACGGGGATAGTAATTTATTATTTTAAAATTAAAAAAAAAATGAACAGATGTCTTATCAATCGACAAATCAATATCCTTTAGCTCCCCAAGGAGCATAGGCCTTTAACAAACACATGCCAAGTCCTCCTGCTGCGTGCCATCGGCTCAAGGTCATTCACATCTTTCTCATCACTTTCATTTCTGTCCTCCGCTCTCTTCTGCAAGTGTTCTTTAGTCTGCCTATACCTCTCTTGCACTGGAGATTCCAGAAGAAGGACTGCCTTGTAATGCTATCAACAGGTTTCTCCAGTGTGTCCAATTCATCGCCAGCGCGTTCTTCTTATCTCCTGTTGCACTGGTACTTGTCTAGTTCTTGTCATCAGTTCCATATTGTTGATCTTATCATACCATTTCAACCCTTCTATTACTCGCAAGCACCCATTTTTGGCACGTAGCTTTTTGGTTGTTATTTTTGTTCTTCTCCATGTTTCAGAGCCATACAATATGATTGACTTGACATCTGAGTTGAAGATTTGTATTTTTGTGTTGGACTTGATTTCTTTTGACTTCCACATATTACCCAGTGCAATGAAAGCTCCTCTGGCCTTTAGTATCCTTACTCTGATATCACTGTCTGTCCCTCCAGCTCTGTCTACATTGCTGCCAAGATGTATATATGACACCACATCTTCTAAAGGTATTTCTTCAAGGCAATCTTGTTTTTGTTTCCTGCATTCACTCTGATTATCTGTTTCTTCCCTGTGTATTTTCAGACCCACTTTCTGTGGCCTGTCATTATGTATTTTCATCTTGTCTTACATCTGATTACAGTTATGGGACAGAAGAACAAGGTCACCAGCAAAATCTAGACAGATGCTTTATACAGAAGCAAGCTATGGACAGTCAGTAAGCACACAAGATCCCTAGAGGCAACAGAGATATGGTTTTACAGAAGAAAGTTAAGAATACCACAGACGGCTTAAAAAGAGTAATGAGAATGTACTGAAAGAGAAAAGTGTACAAAGGAGGCTTGTATTACACACATCACAAGGATGCAGTCCTTATTTTTCTGGGCATGCTATGAGAGGAAGAAGCTAAAATGTACTGTGACAACAGGCAAAACTGGTGGAAAAAATAGATAGCGAGACCAACAACAGAAACATTTGTTTAACATTACTTCATGAGAAAAAGTAAAAAACAGAACTAATAAATAGTTCTACAGACGGTCATGGAGAGACGTGGTTGCCTACACTAGTAGGCATATCACTTGAAGAAGGAAGAGCACAGATTTTGTAGACTCTAGCAAATATTTATTGCCACTAGATTCATCCATTTTAATTGTTGCTTCCTGTGGAGCATGGAGTCACTTGACATTATGACAAAAATGTAGCTGTGGTCATTCCTACCCTCTTTTTTTTATTTGTCTCATCTGCTATCCTATATTATATGCCTAAGATATGAGACATGTTTGACTTGTTCAAGATCATAAGTTACAAGAACTGGTATAAGTAAATTAATGCAATTTTCACCTGTACTAGGCTCCGCCCAAGTACACCACCCCCTACAGACTTGTTACCAAAACAAACCTGCAGACATCAAACAAAGCATTTAAGATAATAATGTCTTGTTTTAAATCTCACACAGTTAGCTTTACATTTTAATAGTAATAAAACAATTCATCAGAATAAAACAATCTTTTATCTAAAGAAATCTTTTCACAGTAACAATACAACAAGAACCAATAATCACAAACATTTTACACAATACCACACAACAACCACAGAGCATATGCAAATTTATCAACTTGACACTCGTTTCAAAAGAGCTAACAATAGCAACAACAACATAGTTTCTATTCAAACAAAATCTCTGATCTCTTTGTAGGGCTTTTAATGTTTTGTTAGTTTTCACTTCTCAAATATTCCATTTCACTTTTTTTTTCTCTTCTGTACTCCGGTTAGTGTACAGGCCTGCAGCTTTATAACCAAAATTTGAACAGCTCTGAGAACAACTTTTTTTGTGCAGTCACTCATGTACATGACGTGACCCAAGCAGTACTGTATTTTTTTCTGTTCAAAAGATACAACTATTTACCACGATAATGATATCACTGATCAATATATTATCAGTGTGTATTTTAATATTTTTCATCAAGGCGTGTATTATTTCAACTTCCTCCTCGATATCTGTATTAAATAAAATCCCACTGAAATGATAACCATGCATGGTAGCCATGTTGTTTACCTGCATTTTCACATCTCTCCATCTCTGTCTGCGCACACAAACTTGAAAACAATAAGAGCCAGAATCTGCACACTAATGCAAAAATTATAATATAATTTTGCAGGGAAAGCACCATTAGCATCAAGTGCTTTAACACATTAACTACCGAATTGAAAAACACACTCTGACCGATAAAACTTTTTTCCCATTTTCATCCTGTAGGTGTTTGCACAAAGTAAGCAGTAGTTTTCGTAATTGTTTACATATTTTTATGAATTAAGCGTCATTTTAAAGATAAATGAATGTACTATTACAATAAACACCGGCATAATAGAGGTTGTTGCTATTTAACGGCCCTCCGATCTCCGAGGACTTGCAATATTTTCACAATTATAACTGCTTGCGCCCCATCTCTATCAAAATCACAATTTCAATCAATGTGCACAACGTTTTCACTCTTGTCCACGTCGCTAGATCTATCAGTCATTTGTTAAAACACGTTTCTATCCTATTCAGCAGTTAGACGAGATGTACACTCATTTTTTGTAGTCCTATCATTAGTTGCCACGGTAAACAGTTTTACACGATTTGGTAACTAACCCAAAACACTGAAAAATATGAACATAATATCAGTTTTCCTGTGTTCTACAACAACCATGCTTTGGGAATTTGTTTTCCGGTGGCAACTTAAAATCTCGAACCAGATCAGAAAGTGTTTCACTACATTTTTCATTCATTTTATTACTAAAATTAGATTGGCGCTCTGAGCGGCTTGCGGTCCAAATGTGATTATTTTGTGAGCCGCTGACAGCGGCTTGCGGTAGTTAATGTGTTAACAAGTACATGTCCCCGCCCGAGTCTGGCTAAACTTTCAGACACAGATCGGACAGGTGTTTAATACACTGCTACCAGCAACATGTGCATCAGCGGTTGTCAGATGATGTATTTTCTTCACTAAGTTAAATTTCACTGTGAAAATGTCAAGAGCTGAAGAAGTTTCTTATTACTGTTAGCACAGAAAATTGATAGCTGTGTGTCACCTGTACAGTGGGAACTACATGTAAGACTTATTGATAGCAGTGTGTTGTCTGTACAGTGAGAACTACATGTAAGACTTAAAGAAACTGAAAGACAACTTACTGAAGTTTTACACTGACAGTGATGACCATTTACTAATGACAAATAGGAAAACTGTTTGCCTGCTGGGTGCTGTCACAGACCTTGCTATGGCATTACCGTACTATAGGGAACATGTTCCTTACTACTATTTTTCTCAAATCCAAAAAATTCAGAACACAACTGGCCCCAATGATTTCAGATAAAAAAACTGTGATCATGTTGTAGCACAATGTTGATAACAAAAATTTATCAGTTGTTGTGTTCATCTTCCTAGATTTGAACAAGACCAGGAGGAAGACAGCTGACAGGATAGTATGGCGCTCTCTGGCAAACTTCTACACCCCAGGGTAAGTAAAATAAAAGACACACAGTTTACACCCACTAAGTGTCTGTCTTCGCATCATAGGAGGATTTTAATGGACACAGAGAACAGTGACCTAACCCATGGGATGACCACCTTGGCCCACACAATACCAACAGGCTGTAACTGCAACAGCAGACACTTGAGTTTATGCCAATGACACCTTCTACAACAAAGCCACATATACACATAGTACAAATGAGTGATTTGCGTGTACCTGAATTGTACCGGCATCACTGTCTTCTATTGTCCCCTGAGGGTAAATGCGAAGAGGGCACAGCCTCAAGTCACAGTGTACCAGCTCATCAAATGTCAACATCCAGCTTGGTGAGGCTACCTGTAGCATTTAAAAAAACAATAAACTTACTCTGGGACCAATAAACATGCATGATTTTCTAAGATACCTGTAAGCGCCAAGAGGCACAAAAATCATCAACATCATTTCCCTTTTTGCCCCATACGGACAATGGAGATACCACTGGCACAGGAAGTTGGCCCAAAATATTTGTTCTTGCAAAAAATAACAGTGCCATAATGCTGGCTGGATGTAACTATACAGAAATCCTCTTCTTGCATCCAATAGCAAGGATTAATTGCTCAGGATGTATTTCTCAATTTACAGAAAGCTGTTTTAACTTGACGTATTCTGGTCTTAATATAAATTATGTATTTTCCGTCTGATGTAATCACTGTGCCTAAGTATTGTTCTACATGGTGGGGTTGCCAGCCCCAGGCATAACTTCATCTTAATTGCTTTTTACGACATGGCAAAAGTGGTCATTTTCTTTCTGTTCTCATCAGAGACCCCTCAGAAGCACACAGGGCATTTTTATGCTGGGCAGTATTTAAATCTGCTACCTGCCTGGTAGTTTAACACCTGTTGATGATAATTTGTGACATGGGAGGAGGGAGACAAGTTTTCCTCTAAAATTTTAAAATTACATTTAGTCACACATCTTTGACGTATGCTAAACAAAAGTAACTTTCAAAAGATCCACTAACAGAGGTAAAGAAGATAAACGTGGCAAAATGGAAGTATAATAAAAGCCTTAAAGAAGTGAGAAAGTATGGCCAATAACTCAACAGAATGACATGGCAAGATGATAAATGACTGAAAAGACAGGCTTAGGTAAAAACAAATATATGGAGACAGTGTAAAAAGGGGAAAAGTAGAAACACTGAAAACCCATTTTTTACAGATGGAGGAAACAAGGAAGGAAGACACGAACAGATGATAAATGAGCAAAATATCTAGAAAGATAAAAAATATTATGGATTAAAGGACAGAAAAAGAATATATGTGAATGCATTATAAAACTGAAGGATACAAAAAGGACTGAGAGATAAAAATGAGGGATATTAAAATAAAATGACAGAAACATGTAAAATCAACTATAATATCCTATTGTACATTCTTCAAAATTACCTTCCTACAGAAGATGATACTTCCGCTGATCTCCATTCCCCTTTCAATAACATGCTCAAAGTAATGCAATATACATCGCAGTTTAGCAATCTGTGCAGGACTGGAAGAAATATATGGGGCAATGTAAAATAAACATATTTGATACAGGTCTGTATCTGTCAGTACTAAAACAAATAAGATGGATTAGATGTTAATTACGTTATAGCTGCCATTGGTAATCACTGCCCTGTAAATGTCTTTCATAGTTCATTGAATAAGCCTTCTAACTACATATTACACATTTTTTATCTTCTACTTCTGAATGTAGACTCTTTACATGTTCACAACAGCCAATCTTGAATTTCTGTTGTTGCTTAGGTGATCCAGGAAATCAATTTGTTTTTCTGAAGAGTTTTGGTTAACCTTTTTGCTCTAAACAGCACAGAAGATAGCAATATTAGAATAACAAAATCCATGGAAATGCACGACTTCCAAGTGTAAATATGATTTGAAGCTGAATGTAAGATTATACTGCTAAAATCTCAACTAACTTCTTCAATGATGAATAACACATTTATTAAAGAACTATTCCTTCTCTCTTTTCTCTCCCTTCTCCCCTCACACAAAAAAGTACACTAAGGACACAATTCAATTTAGGTTGAAGTCAGTCAAAATCCTCAACCATTGATGTGCCTTCAATTTTTTGAGCCATGTTATTCATAAATAACATGCATTAAAAAATTTTAAGCTTTTCTGTTCTATTCTCAACTGAATATGACATTTTGTGTCCTTCTATTTGTAACTGAGTATACTTAAAAAATATAATTGAAATTTTATAGTTTAACTTCCGACAGTGTTTTGCTTTTAAAAAAAAACTGCTGATTTCATGAGGTTTTCCCCCAATGACAAAACATATTTATAACACATTCAGCCAAATAGGAAAGAATGTGTGATGAGGCCAAACAATCAAAATGCAATTCTATTGAAGTAAAACCATTCTAAGCACAAATATGAAAATCGTGCAGGACATAATATAATATAATAACAATAGCCCCTTCAGTCATAAATGACTGCGGGAATGTGCCCCTGAGGTGACAGCCCTCGCTGCTTTTTTTCTGGGTGTTCCTTTCGACATTTTCTCCTCTCGTCTGCTTGCTGTGAGAGCTTCTTTTCATCCAACCTGAGGTGGCGCCGTAGAGAGCATCACCACATGGCAGCTCATCCTCCCAGGTTGCTAGATTTATGTCCCATGCCCACATGTCTCTCTTGTACACATCTTTGAACCTCAGTGTGGTCACCCAACTGTTCATTTGCTATCTGCCAGTTGTCCATAGAAGACATCTTTCGAGATGAGACCATCTTCCATGTGGTGGACATGGCCAAGCCAGCAGAGTCTAAGCAGTGTATACATACTTTGAAGGCCAGCACGTGACAACACCTCAACATTTGTCACTTTGTCCTTCCACGAAATACTGAGGATGTGGCATAGACACCATAGATTGAAGGTATAGATGTACAAATACTATTTCTTTTTGCTATAGATAAGAACAACAGGAGGCTGAGACACTTGGGAATCATGACCCAGGTGGCCCCCCCCCCCCCCCCCACCCCCCCCTAGAGTGTAAAGGAGAACACAGGGCCGAAACACTTGATCGACGGGGGGACTACTTCTGATGATTAGATTGCCTCCTGTTGTATCGCTTTGTATAGAGTTACGTTCACAATTGCATGGTCAGACCAGTGACAATCGGGAAAGGACTGATGGATTTCTGGAAAGATGACACTGGAAAAGACCAGAAACCGGCTGGGCACCCCATAAGCTTTAAACAACCGCTATAAAACCCAATAGATGCCCCCAGGATTCACCAAGGGGGGGGAGAAGAAATGATGAATCCACAGGTGCCTTAATGGAATCGACCAGACCCGTTACATGGACTTCAAGCTCTGAACAACGGCTGGAATTTCCATGTGCCTGTGGTAGGAAATTCTTTACTCAGAGAGGAATGAAAATTCACAGAACGAAAAAGGGGTGTGGGGTTCATCAATGGGAGATCAACAGCGCTCTGTCTTGATGGGTAAGACGTTAGAAGAACTCAGCCAGGAGTCATTCCACAGTGCTGAGTACATTCAAGTTGATCTGCCTGATAATGATCTCACACACTTCTTGGATGGGAAAAGAGATGCAATCAAGTTTCCACCTGCCAGTGCAAAAGGGCTTTGGGAACAGCTGGACAACGCCTTGTCAAACGAGTTGGATAACAACCTGAAGCAGATAACTTTGGAGAAGAAGCTGGAAATCTTTGGCGACATAATACATACCTGTCAACCTGTACGAATTTTTCGTACAATGTACGTATTTTTGATACTTTTAGCAGTGTACGGCTGTACAGACTCATTGTACGGATTTTTCTCCCCCTCCTCAAAAAAAAAAAATTCTAAAAATATTTTCCCACCCAAGTTTTTTTTAAATTTTAAATCGGAAAATATTTTCTAGCCCAGGTTTTTTTTTAAACAAATTTTTTATTTTTAATTCCGGGAATCTCGGCGTCTGTTTTTAAACTGAGGTCTCTCACAGCAACCAATCAAATCCTTTTATACCCAACAATTCGGCAAAAACTTTGAATTCAGCCTCAAACACTTTCGGTTTTCAGCGTGACATGACGTATTTTAAAAGTTACCTGTTATCAACTGCCACGCTTGCTTTCCACCACACTTCGATGCCATTTTGTTAAAAAAAAGCTAAGTACTTATAACTTGGTTAAATATTGCTGTTGTTTCGCTTTGTTGCAATTTAATCGCTGTCTTACTCTTTCCAGTTATATCTTGCCCTTCAATATATTTCCGATAAATTGTCATAATATTTATTCTGTGTAGGCCCTACACATAACTAGAAAAAAAAAGTTTGTTTGCATTGAGTAGGCCTACTTTATTCCAGTGCTCGAGATTCGCTGCTAAATTTTTTAATAAAGTGGCGATCTATTATAACTGGTCTAGGCCACCAACTTTTAAATAATAATTTTGTAAATTTTTGGTAGTACGTTTTTTTCTTCCTAGATTTGATATTCTGTTCATAATTTGGTGACTGTTTTATTTTTGTCGTTCTCTTAATCTTTCCAGTTATATTTTGACCATTTAAATATTTCCAATAAATTAATATCATAAAATTCTGTGTTGGCCATATAAAAGTAGAAAAAAAAAGTTTATTTGCGTTGAGTAGGCTTTATTCTAGCGGTCGAGATTTGCTGCTTTATTTTTCAATTTTAAAAAAATCCACACAGACTGAAGGAGGTCCATGAATGCGGAGACTTACTTCTTTTTTACAGTGTAAGATTAACATTGATACATGCTGTGCAGGCTTTAAGCCCACAAATGCAATTCTGCAAAGTGCTAAAAGTACATGTGTTGATTATAATATATTTTTTTTTTAAAAATAACATTTTGGCGAGGCGCGTCCCGTTCAACCTAGCCGGTTATATTAAGGCGCATGTCCAAATATAAAAGACCTATAGGTCTGGATTTTTTATTATAAAACAAAACACTGTGCATTGAAAGAATAGTACTTCACGATCACTAAGTTTTTTTTATATGTAAAGAACAGCATGAGACTATTAACATGTTTTATATCACACTAATTCAAATGCTAATAGATTTGTATATGTCATTTCTCGTTTTAAAACTGTATTGTGTATAATTTATTAATATATTTTTTGCGTAAGGATTTTTGGGTGTTTGTAAGGATTTTTTGGGTCCGGCGTACAGATTTTTGTCTCAGGAGGTTGACAGGTATGACAATATATCTTCATTGTCGCAAAGTGTTTGGAGTCAGGGAGGCAAGGGAAAGTAACCCACCGCAAAAAAGTAGAAGACAAATTAAAATAGATGAAATCAGTAAACAGAAGAAGCATGCCCGAAAACTGTTCAAGAACGCAGTGGCCACAGAGAAGGAAGAGTTACGACAGGTTTGGGAGCACCTGAAAGGTCAACATAATGTCCTTTGTAGAGCAGAAAGGTTGTGCAGAAAGAGAAGGAAGACATGGAGGGATAGGGAAAGATTCTTCAGGGAGCCCATCAAGTTTGAGCAGCCACGGTCAGGAACGCTAAACATCAGGAAAGAAGACCCGGAAGAACACCTTAAAATGACCTATTCAGATGGTCGCAAAGATGAGCCGCTCAGCAGCATGGCAGGCCTTAGATGGCCTAGTGAGCCAGGAGCTGAATTCAACACCAAGCCCCCAACAATGCAAGAAGTAGAAAGCATTGTTCAGAAAGCAAGGTGCAAAGCAGCTCCAGGTCCTAATGGTGTCCCATATGTTGTGTATAAGGGATGCCCTAAGTGCTCAAATGACTGCTCCGTTTATTGAAGAATGCATGGAAAACCCAGCTTGTAAGCAAGGAATGGAGAAAGGCGAACGGAGTCTATATCCCAAAGGAACAAAATTCCACAGACATAGTCAGCTCAGGCCAATCTCACTACTTAATGTGGAAGGGAAGATATTCTTCTCAGTGATGGCTAAAAGGCTCACCACATACCTCTAGGAGAATTGGTACATTGATACTACCATCCAGAAAGGAGGTATCCCAGGTACACCAGGGTGTCTAGAGCATGCCACAATGATCTCGAAGGCAGTGCAACAGACAACAGAAATGGCAGACAGAGGGCTACAGATCATAGACCAAAGCAGACTCCTAGGAAAGTTCAAACTGTGGTGCCTCCAGTTCATGTTGATACCTAAATTGCTGTGGCCACTGCTTATATATGAAATAAGCCCCAGTACAGTGGAAGCTATAGAGCAAAAGGTTAATAAGTTCATGAGGAAATGGCTAGGGGTACCACCAGGTCTGTCAAACGTAGCACTGTACTGCAAAGAGTCAAAACTTGTGCTTCCTTTCAAGTCAGTTGTTGAAGAGTACAAAGTGGGAAAGGCAAGGCTCACAATGACGCTGTGCGAGTCAACAGATGACGTGGTTAAGTCCATTCAGCCCACACTGAAAACAGGAAGGAAGTGGAAAGTGGAAGAAGCTGTTGATGCTGCCAAAGAGTCGCTCAAGCTGAGGGAGGTAATCGGATACACACAGATGAATAGATGGGGATTTGGCCATGGAAACATCCGCTGATGGTCCTTCTTCTTCTTCTGCGTTCGTCCTGAAAGGACGTTGGTTGCGTTGTGTCGCCGTTTACAGCAAAGCTGCGATATCTGCGCCTTTTGGCCCGACACATCCGACTTCGGCACAGCATTTTTTTAGGATCGGGTTTGCCTTCCCACTTCGATCCCTACTCTCTCAGCCAGACTGCAGTGATGCAGCCTGTTTCCAGGACCACCACTTGGAGGTGGAGTAGGGTCTTGGTCAGCTCTGGTTCGCTGACCCTGACGCAAGCAGTCAGCTATGGGTCGCTGATTGCATTCCGCTGGTGGTCCAAGGCATCAAGCAGGGAGCGCAGAAACATGGTAGTTCAGGAGCTGAGAATGATAAGAGGTTGCAAAATGCGGTGCAGCAGGCCCAACAAGGCCAATGGACTACATGGGAAGGAGCCCTGCAAAGGTCCTTGACATGGAATGATATATGGCATATGCCACCTCTTAGGCTCAGCTTCATTATTAGATCAATGTATGACCTCCTCACCCGTGTGTTACCGGGGCCCGAAAGGGGAGCAAAGAATAGTAACACTGTCCCCTGCCAAGCATGTCGTAGAAGGCGACTAAGGAGGGTTGGGCATGGGGCCGGTTACCCCATCCTGTAAAAAAAATTTAAACCACAAAAAACTTCAACAAAAATGGTATGACAAGGTTACCAATGTGGAACTGATGACAAGAACTGGACAAGTGCCAGTGGAACAAGAGATGAGAAGAAGACGATGGCGATGGATAGGACACACACTGAGGAAACCTGTTGATAGCATTACAAGGCAGTCCTTGTTCTGGAACCCCCAGGGCAAGAGAGGCAGAGGAAGACCAAGAAGTACATGGAGAAGAGAGTTGGAAACAGAGGTGAAAATGATGAGGAGAACATGGAAAGAACTTGAGATGATGGCACGTGACAGGAGGACTTGGCATGTGTTTGTTGAAGGCCTATGCTCCTTTGGGAGTGGAGGGTTATGAATGAATGAATGACCTCCTGCCATCGGCCACAAACCTTGTGAGATGGGAAAAGTTGGATGATGAGCAGTGCCCCCTGTGCCATGAGAGACAGACACTTGAACACGTGCTCTCAGCTTGCAAGGTGTCATTAGGGCAAGGGTGATACACATGGCGCCACAACAAAGTGCTAAATGAGCTGGCTGCGACAATAGACCTGGCAAGGATGAAGGCGAATAGTAAAGTCAGGCCGAGTACCGCAAATACATACTTTCTGAGAGCAGGAAAGTCAGCACACCCCAAACCGAGTAAGTCAGGTAGCAGTTTAACATCTCTTCTTGACCGTGCGAATGACTAGGAAATGGCGGTAGACCTACCTGGACGAGGGGCAAATCCAGAAAGTATCAGAAAATCTCGAAGACGGCCAGATATAGTGCTGCATTCTTCATCATCGCATCAGGTTATGCTGATTGAACTGGCCTTGCCATTTGAATCCAGATTGGAATAGCAACATTCATTCAAAGCGGCAAAGTATAGTGATCTGGCCGTGGGTCTGAGACACGATGGGTTCACTGCAAGGGTCATGGCTGTTGAGGTGGGTGCAAGAGGGCTCGTGGCTGTATCAGTGTATGATTTATTGAAACTGTTGGGGCTGAGGGGACAGTCGAGAACAAGGGCACTGAAGATGCTTAGTGAGACTGCAGAAAAGGCATCATGCTGGCTGTGGAACAACCGCAACGGGCTATGGAACTCTGGACAATAAAATCTAGCCCCTGATATGGAAATTTTTCTGTCCGCAATACACCGAGTTTTTCGTTGTATTTGTGAAAGGACGGTGGCTCTACAGGTAACCCGCGGTGCATATTATAGGAGGTGTTAAGTGAAATTTTAGTTGCCAGCTTGTAATGACTTCACGCTTTGTCAGCTTCACGCGTGCGTGCCAGTGGTGTGTTGCGGAACGACAGCAATAATTTGTCTTCACTTTGTTACTTTCACATTTGCCTCTGGCTGGTGGAATTGTGGATTTTAAAGTTGCAACCCAGGTGGAATGGGTTCATTTTCTGCACAAACAAGAGGAGGCTGAGACCCTGGGAGTCATGACCCAGGTGGGCTGCCCCCCTTAGAGTGTAAAGGAGAACAAAGGGCCGAAACACTTGATCGATGGGGGGGACTACTTCTGATGATCAGATTGCCTCCTGTTGTACCACTCTGTATAGAGTTTCATATCAAGAACTACTGATGAGTGTAATTGTGGAACCAATAAAATGACTGCTGCACACCTGCTTCAAGGATACCCAAAATATGAGGAACAGAGAAAGCACATACGTCACCAGTACCATTGCTGGAAACTCTCTATGGAGATACAAATAGTCTCAAGCTGACTACTGCTTTCTTTGAACACATTCAAGCTGAGGTCTGAGAGTGTCTGAAGGGGGAAGTTTCTTTTTGATGTGTCAGCCAACCTGCTTAAAAATTATAGCCTTAAATTCATGTTAGAATGTTTCAACTAAAGGTCCTTCCACATTTTAACTGTATGACACATGACTTGCTAGCATTCACCTGACAGATCAAGAATAAGAACAATAATCATAATAACTTTGTGAAGCTGTGGGGCTGCCGCACCGACCTGGAAAAGACTGTGGACTTAGCATGATTTAGCATGACTACAAACTGAACAGAAGAAGATAATAACTTTGCAATGCATACACTGGACTGACAACTGGTCACTTCGACCTGACAACGAAGTAGTAAGTACATATATATGTGATAAATGAACTTTAACAGACATTTTATTTATTCTGATAATATTTGTTAACAAATTATTTCTTTAGATTGTTATACTAAGTCTGGTGATGATTCTGATTTCAATTACATAAACCAACAAATATGGGATGGACTGAGAAAACAAAAGTAGAACTAGGCTGCTGAAGCTGCAGTATCCCCAAGATGGCAGACGGCCTAACCTATAAAATTTATAGCCTCAAATTCATGCTCCAATGGAGAAATCTAATTATATAAATTATTAGCATTCAGTTTACTGCAGAGAATTATTAGAAATTTTGTGTCAAGCTATAGGGACTAGTGAAATAACCACTGAAATATCAATTGCAACGAGACAAAGGTTCAGAACAATGGCCCGTTGCTGGAGGTGTTTTTTTTTTTGCTTGCTGCATTAAATTATACTGCATAAACTCATGCAATATATATTCACTTCCAACACGATCTAACAACTTGGAGCATCAACTACAGCATTATATCAGGTTCCCAGTGTAAACTTTTTAAAAATTTATGACAGATTACATACAAATTCTGATTTCAAAAATTTGTGTTCATTAGTTATCTACTGTTACTTACTAAGGAAGATGCTTGAAGAATGTAGTAAAGTTGATAATGTTCAAGTTGGAAGATTCTTTCTTTCTTTCAGGAAAAAGACATAAAAAGAAGCAAGCAACTATGGAACAAACGAACTGTCGAGACAATCTTCTGGAGCCACCTGTTTAATAAAAATGCATAAATACATAAGTGTTTGAACGCACATGTACAAAATATATATTTATATACAAATAATTTAAAACTTATGCTATATTTATGTCCAGACATAACTAATGTAAGTCTCATTACAGAAAAATGGAGCTATGAGATAAGCATTTCGAGGTGTCTTTCATTCTTTCAACAAAATGTCTGTCTTTAGTTATCACAGTTGAGAAAACATATTAAATGATTCGAACAGCTTGCTAATGTCAGACACTAGTATTTAGCATATAAAGTGCAAATTACATGTAAACAATTCAGTGCACACTAATAATCAACCATAGTGCAGAAAAGTCTTGGCATATCATATAGATATAAGGTTTCTCATCTTAAAAGCAAAACAATTAATCACTAACCATGCTGTTGTCTGCTTATCAGAAGAGGTGCTTTAGGCCGACTATCTTCTATTCCCATAGCTAATTCTATAATATTTGGCAAAGTTGAATAAAGGAATTTTTCTTTTTCATCTCTGGAGACCTTCCTCAGATACTTGAGCATTCCAAACCATAAACAGTTGTGATCCAACTCTTTCTGGACATTAGACTGTATCTGCAATCTCAGTCGATTTAAGTGACCTTCCCTGGTACCAACGAGTTTTCGCTCTGACTGGATAGTGTTGTAAATTGTCTGCATAAACCATCCTGTTTCCTGTGGATAAATTAAAATACTCCTGCCTTTTAAGGTTTCATAAATAAAAAGTCCAGTATTGCTAAGGCATTTTTGTGAAATAGAGCCAGTGGATGGTAAACTAGAAAAAAACAAAGTTCAGTGTGAACTGAAATATAATTTCAAAGATCACTAAGTTCAAGAATACGGAAAGCTAGTAACAGAATCATCTTCATTCTAAAAGTCTACTATTTTTATGTTGCACTGTGTGCTCTTGCAGCAAAATTTGTTTTACTTGATGAGCTTGCCAGTCTCGGGCACAATCTCATTACTAGTCACATTGAATGACATGCCTGAGGAGCAGTGGTAACATTCTTTCTCTGTCTCGTAAGAGGCCCCCAGGAACTACATGGGGCAAACCAGTTGTGTGCTGATATAAAAAAAATATGGATAGTACAGAGCCTAACTCAAATGTAAAGCCAGTCTTGCTGTATGGCTCAGAGACATGGCATGTCTCAAAAAGTATCACCTCCAAACTACAGATATTTGTAAATAGATGTCTCCTCCGTATAAGATGTCCAGATGTAATAACAAATGTAGAGCTAAGGAAAAGATGCAGGCAAAGCCAATACAAATGGGAATTAAGGTAAAAAGGTGGAGATGGATAGGACATACACTCAGAAGAGAAAAATCAAGCATAGCCAGAGGTGTCCTTGACTGGAACCCACAAGGGAAAAGAAGGAGTGGGGAGGCCAAGGAGAACTTGGAGATAAACTGTGGAAGAGGAGGCTAAGGAAATTGGAATGATTTGGGAACAGCTGAAAAAAACAGCCCAGAATAGAAATCGATGGACAGCAACTGTTTCAGCCCTATCTTCCACGGGGAATGGAAAGGAGTGATGATGATAGAGCCTATACATTTTTTCAAACTCTTCATGCCTGATGAAGCTATTGAACTGACTCTAGACAAAACTAACTGCTATGCACATAAACAACAGGAAAGTCTTAAATAAATACTTTAGCTAGTGCTTTCAGACATGAAGATTCTTCTTCTTATCCTTCATTTGATCAGTGGCAAAAGTGTGTAATGAACTAACCTTGACCTTGTACTCACTAATTCACTGTACAATTTCTCCCCTGACTTAGAAAGTAAACAAAACATGACCAACCATAGATACACCTTACAAATGATTCTATTCAAAATCCAAGATGGCTGCCATGTCATACTGCCTAATTTGCATATTAAATTATTTTTTAAAAAAAATAAAGGTCCTCCACTTATGTGTAAACCCTAAAAACATGAAAATAGTTCACTGAATGACTGAAAAGACAAATATTTAACAAAACTATGCTGTTTTTGAGCACATCTAAGCAAAATAATCTGGAAACACAGGGAATATTATACAGGAGAGACCCGGGTGATCCAAATATTTATCATAATGAATGAATGCACATCATCACTGCTCCAATTCCATTACAGACGCGTCTGGCTCTTCAATTATCTCTGGATAATGCTTATGCTTTCTACCCATAAACACCATTATCCCTGAGTTGTACAGTCCATTTAATAATTGACACTACAAATGTTGAACATTATGTGCTTCAACATGTTGGATGATTGTGTCAAGAGGTTCAACATGTTGGATGATTGTGTCAAGAGGTTCAACATGTTGGATGATTGTGTCAAGAGGTTCAACATGTTGGATGATTGTGTCAAGTGGTTCAACATGTTGGATGATTGTGTCAAGAGGTTCAACATGTTGGATGATTGTGTCAAGAGGTTCAACATGTTGGATGATTGTGTCAAGAGGTTCAACATGTTGGATGATTGTGTCAAGAGGTAAAGGTAGCCTCACAGCTGATAATACTGGAAGGGAGTGAAGTGTTGGAGATGTTACTATACTAGGTCTTCACTTTATGCTGTGGGGTGACTGGTTCTCTTCTTTGCTGTCTTTGCCTTCCCTAAATCATGATCAGTCAGGTATCCATGTATAGCCTGGTAGACTGAAGTGTGACGCCACCTGATTTCGAACCCTGTAACTTTGCATCACAATGTAAGCAATTTAACCATTCTGCCACTCGACGCTCATCTGTGAACACAGACCAACCTAAAAATTAACATGACATGAGAAAGAATTTGGGGATGGGAGAATGTAACATTAATCTGAGTAAGCTCCATAAGGTTCCTGGGCCACTTAGCAGACAATAACACAAATGAACTACTGCTCTCCCATACGTGCCATAAGAGGCAACTAAGGAGGGGGCTGTGCACCACGTACTCAAAAAGCCTCAATATGAGATAAGCCCCCACGCAGCTAATATTAACAAAATGTTTACAATTAAAAGAACACAGATCTTTGCTGCCATGTTTAAGTGATTACCTGGTCAGAGATATTCTCAGTGATGAGTCTCCCTTGCAGGTCCTGAAGAAGCCCTTTCACTATGGACCAATTAGGAAGGTCTGGCGGCAGCTTCACATCATTTATTTCCATAGTCTTAGGTCTTGTCCCAAACCAGGCTGATAATCTAGTCAGCATGATGTCATGACCACCTTTGTTTCATGTTCTACAAACGTCTGCCAATATTTAAGACTCTGTTGTAAAAAAAAATATTATTCAAAAATCAATTTCTACAACATTTATGCTCCACTTAAAATGGCTGCACTTACGTTAAAGTAAGCTAAACTGTGATTGGTCAGTTACAAATCTTGACATCACTTTGAGCTCCCCAAGGAGCATAGTCCTTCAATAAAGTTATGCCAAGTCTTCCTAACTGTGCCATTAGTTCAAAATCTTTTTTTATCCCCTTCATGTTGTCTTCAGTTCTTTTTTCCATGTGTTCTTCAGCCTCCTTCTACCTCTTTTACTCTGGGCATTCCAGAATAAGGACTATCTTGTAACACTATCAAGTTTTCATCAATGTGTGTCCTATCCATCTCCAGCATCTTCTTAGCTCTTGTTCCACTGGCACTTGTCTGGTCTTTGTCATCTCTTGTTCCAATGGCACTTGTCTGGTCTTTGTCATCTCTTGTTCCACTGGCACTTGTCTGGTCTTTGTCATCTGTTCCACATTAGTGATCTTGTCATACCACTTCAGCACTTCTATACTATGCAAGCACCCATTTATGAAAGTCTGTAGTTTTTTGTTAATTGTTCTCCATGTTTCAGAGCCATACAATAGGACTGACTTATCCTGACAATAGGATTAATTCAATCCCCCAAAATAACGTCAACAAATTCATGCCGTCCTCCTGCACAGAAATAAATCAACTGCAGGCTGATACTGGGGATTTATTACTCTAATGGGATCGCCCTAGGGTGTAAAGGAGATGTAGGCTAAGGGCTGAAATACTTGTGAGACTGGCAGACCTAAATTATGTTCAGAATGCCTCCTATTGGAAAAAAAAGAACTTAGAATAGACATATTCTGCAGTCCACAATTGTGTGGCCATGCTAATGACAACTAGCTATGTACAGGTCAATCGCACACGGCAAGGTCCTTAATAGGTAGTAATAACTTCTTGTTCACTGCTGAAGTAAACAATTTATAAATGGCGTGCATGCGGCGAATCGCTATGAAAACAAGATATAGATTAATTACTAAGAATGCACACTAAAAATCGGCAAGAAAGTAACAGTAACGACAATAGCGATCATACCTGGCGTCACTTCTAACAATATTTACATGAACTCATGCCCCATGCATCTAAGCATATTTGTGCGAAATTTTATAACACTCAGTCATCACAATCTACGATGACTTCCATATTTGTTGTCATGTGCGCGCGCAATTCAGGGGACGTTACTAAAGAAAACTTCTTCGAACTAATGATTTTGATGAACACCATAAAACATCATCTTACACGATAAGACATCATTCGTCAACTTGTGTGAATGATTGAAGCGATCACTGGTTAGCCTTACGGGGAATGTAGAGTTTTTTTCGTACTGGTACTTTATATATATATATATATATATATATATATATATATATATATATATATATATATATATATATATATATATATATATATATATATATATATATATATATATATATATATATATATATATATATATATATATATACAGCAACCTGGGAGGATGAAGCTGCCGATCGCACGAAGTGGCAATGCTCTGTACGGCGACACTCCAGAATGGGCGAAAATAAGCTCTCACGGCAAGCAGAAAAGAGGAGAAAACGTTGAAAGGAATGTCAGGTCAATAAGCAGCTGAGGGCTGTCACCTCAGGGGCACATTCCCATAATCAGTTATGACTGAAGGGGCTATTATTATTATTATACGTATGGCGTCGTCCACATATGATGTCACGCACTGGGGGGGGGGGGGGGGTCCCAAAATTTGGGGAGGATGGGGGAAGAGGGGTTTGGAAAAATGTGACGTTACATTTACACCCCTTTACACACTTTAAACAGCTTCACTTTAATATTATTCTTGTTCAGAGTTTGTTTGTTGGTTGGCTGGTTGGATTGTTTTTTTATATTTATTTATTTATTTATTTAATGTATAAGCACAATTGTGATTGTCCCTATTTACAATGATTTGACAAATGTGATGCCACTTTCTCATATCGGCAGTGTTTCATATTATTTGGAATTGAAAACAATATACTGTATATCCTAATTATAACCCATCAGAGGTTGAACGGGATATGTTTCTTCATTAATTTAAAAAAAAAAAAAAAAAAAGTCATTCTCGCTTCTTACATAAATTATGTTTCTACTTTTATCCGCAATAGTTCACTTTTATCCGCAATAGTTCACTTTTATCCGCAATTTTTAACTTTTATCTGCAATAATTAACTTTTTTTTGCAATAATAGATAACAACTCCGTCGTGGACTTTTTTTGGTTTGGTTCGGACTTTGCCTTAATGTGGCGAGGTGCGTTCCTTTCAACCTATTTGGTTATATCAAAGCGCATTTACCATCCAAAAATAAGTGAACTCAGTTCACTGCTAACCCGATCAGCGTTGATAGATACTAACATTATCTATTTGCTAGCGTAAAGCCCTAAAAAGGACTCGCCAGTGTAATATAATACATAAATACGAAACCACACATTGTAATATAATGCGAATCTTGACATGTACGAGATCCGGTAAATAAACATGGCTACAAACTGAACATGCTTTCACTGAGTGCCTTCTGAAACATGTGTGTGCTTGTGTAGATGACGAGGTAATGCTTATATACATACATCATAACATTACATGGTGGCAGCGGTCGATACCGGACTGACGCAAAACAGCTACACGATAACACGTGAGTACAGTATTCGGCTAATTTTCGTCATCGAGGTCAGCCATGGCGGCGAAACAATATCGCAACGCACCGCAAATGAGATTCGCCGGTCAAGATGATAAGAGTGAAGCTTTCTTGTTATGGCGCCAACGCATAGATCTATATTCCAAGACCACTGGTCTGGAAGGACAAACCTTAACTCCATATATCCTAGAAGCATTGGACGATGAAGGTTTGAAAATTTACAACAGTTTTGCTACCGCCATGCCTGTTGAGTCAGCGACCGACCCCGTAGCCATATTGGACGAATTTGAAAAACGTCTGATCATAAAGCACACAAACTTTAGAGCGGCAAGATTAGAACTCCACCACCTGCGACAGAAACCTGGTGAAAGTCTAGATGATTTTTTCACTCGCATCAAGGAGAAAACAAGTGTATGCAAATTTAACAAAGAAGAAGAAAAAGAGCGAATTATCGAACAGATCCTTCTCAGCACACCAATGCCAGAGTCCCAGAAATGGATACTGAGCCAGAGTGATACACTAACTTTACAACAACTTCTGGATGAAGGCAGGAAACACGAGGCACAAGCACTAAACATTAAACAAATTCAGCAAGGTACAGTAACAGCCCAGGTGGATGCAGTAAAAAGCTATAAACCCAAACAAAACAAAGCAACTGGTTCGAAGCAACAAGAAAAACACAACACAAGCAGAGGTGCTATGTGTAAATGTTGTGGCCTAAACCACATACAAAACCACTGTCCAGCTAAAGACTCTACATGTAATTACTGCAGAAAGAGGGGCCACTGGATAAAATTATGTTTCAAGAGGAAACAAGACAGTGCTCAACACAAACTTCACAGCAGAAAGTCGTCAAAACAAACACACTCTATGATGACTGAGGACCTTGACTCCAGTGAAGAAAGTGATCCTTCCACTTTTGATACTGTGAAGATACTAACTTTCAGTAATGAACCAAAGAGAACGCAGGCTTTCTGCAAGGTACAATTCCGAATACCAGGAATTAAAATGCACAAACAAAGAAATATTCGGTTCAAGATAGACACAGGTGCCCAAGGTAACACTCTACCCTTAAGAATATTCAGACAGATCATGCCTGACAAGGTGGATGAGCAAGGATTTCCCACAAGGGATGTAAAAAGTAGGAGTGGCAGGACAAAGCTAAGAGCCTACAATGGAACAAGTATAGACTGTTTCGGAGCAGTAACACTTGAATGTTTATACAGAGACTCTGAATGGACATCGTCAACATTTTACTTGGTAGATGTTGAAGGACCTGCAATTTTGGGTTTACCAATGTGCGAAAAGCTGAGTGTGGTAACTATTAACAACATTAAAGCTGACAAAAAAGAACATCTTACTCTACACGTCACTGGAGTAGATGACCTTAAACAGCGATTCCCAGAACAGTTCGACAGAATAGGCAAACTTCCAGGAAAGGCAAGATTCTTTTTAAAAGACAACGCTGAGCCAAAGATAAACCCCAACAAGACAGCAGATCTTACCCCAAACATCAAAGTTGATTTTGTCAAGTTTAGCGATAATCGGCTTGAACACATCAGAGAAGACACAATGATAGATCCTATCCTTAACTCTCTCAAAGAACTGATATACCATGGATGGCCAAGCTCTATCAGGGAAGTTCCAACACACATCCGTCCATACTACTCGATGAGGGACGAGTTAAGCATCGAAGATGGTCTGATCCTTAAAGGAGATCGCATTGTTGTACCAGAAACACAACGCGATATCATCCTTAAACAGCTCCATAATAGTCACCTTGGTATTGTGAAGACACAACTGAGAGCAAAGAAAGATGTTTACTGGCCACAGATAAACAAGGACATAGAAACACTATGTAAAAACTGTTCAATTTGCCAAGAACATGCAAATAGGCAGTGCAGAGAACCTCTCATACCATCAGACATACCATTGAGCCCTTGGAGCATTATAGGAACTGATATTTTCTCAATCGACAATAATGACTATCTTATTATTGCTGATTACTACAGCAAATTTCCCATCATTGAGAAACTTCCACAACCCTCACCATCAGCTGTTATTGCAGACATTACAAAGAAGTATTGCAGCATGTTTGGCATCCCAGATGAAATTAGATCAGACAACGGTCCACATTTCTCAGGTCAAGCATACAGAAACTTCACTAAGGACTGGAAGATCAAACACACAACATCATCACCTAGATACCCTAAATCTAATGGTTTCATTGAGAGACAGATACAAACTATCAAGTCAATCATGAAGAAAACAAGAACAGAGGATGTACACCTAGCACTCTTGAGATGGAGAACAACACCGGTAGACAGTAAGATCGACAGTCCAGCAGAACTTATGTTTGATAGAAGAATTAAAGACCTCCTACCATCTAAGGTCCACTTCCGTCCACAACATAGAGACAGCACATATGATCAACTTCAGCATCGTCAGCAAGTTCAGAAATCCAACTATGACAAATGTGCTAAAGACTTACCACCATTATATCCTGGTCAGCATGTGACTACCTACAACCACAACAATGACACATGGTCAAAAGCAACAATCATTTCCAGAAACCCTGAACCCAGGAGCTATACTTTAAGACCAGACAGCAGCAGCAACCTCCTGAGGCGAAACAGAGTGGACATAAGAGAAATCCCACAGAATACAACAGAACAGAGAATTCCCATGCTTTCAACAGACAATGCAGTAACTCCAGACCTTGGTGCCCCACAAAACCAACAAGCGCCAAGGCCGAAATCACAACCAACTCAAGCTAAACCAGGGACCTCCGCAGAACCACCAGCACTTTACACCACTCGTTCTGGCCGTACAGTGACACCTCCCAGCCGATACAGACAGTGACATATATACTCACACTGAGCATTACACATACTTATCCTTTATCACATGAAACATTTCGTTGGAAATGTTTGCACACGTTTTTTTTTCAAAAAAGGGGGGATGTAATATAATACATAAATACGAAACCACACATTGTAATATAATGCGAATCTTGACATGTACGAGATCCGGTAAATAAACATGGCTACAAACTGAACATGCTTTTACTGAGTGCCTTCTGAAACATGTGTGTGCTTGTGTAGATGACGAGGTAATGCTTATATACATACATCATAACATTACAGCCAGCTACTCCAACGCTGCCCAGCTAAGGGTCGTGGACGACATTTTAAAAAAAATAAATAAAGTTTTGGCAAGGCACGTACCGTTCAACCTTCTTCTTCTTCTTCTTCGATCCTTAACCACCGACCGTCAAAGCAGTCAGTGGCCATCACGCCTAGTGGCGTCTTGTAGGGCAACAACAAATTGATTCCACTTTGCACGGTCGGTGGCCATCCTTCGTACAGTGCCCCAACTCTGGTTCATTCTTTGCATCTCAGCCTCCACAGTCCTCCCCAAGTTGTTTTTGGTCGGCCTCTCTTTCGCTTTCCTTCTGAGGACATGACCAACCCAGCTCCAGCGTCTGCCAGCTATGATGGTGTGCATGTCCTCTTGCTTACTACAGTAAGCAGATCTTGGACCGTTCAACCTAGTCGGTTATATTAGGGCGCATGTCCAAATGTAAAAGACCCTTAGGTCTGAGACTTATATCAGCTATCCAAAACCATAATTCCCGTCGTAAGTACGTCGGTCGGTCACATCATGCACACCTTCATTTGCGCACTTTTCTTTTTTCGAGACTGTACATTAACTTTCAACCACAGCTAAGGGGTGCAACTGTGGTTGAAAATTAGACAATAATTGTTTTGTGTCCCTTATATGTACTCTCCCGAAAATAGAAAAGTGCGCAAATGACGGTGTGCATGAACAGTTTGATTATGGAAAGAAGCCAACAACACAATTGATAAACAGTAAATGAACTGGAAACAGGAATGTGCGAAGATGCAGATTAAATCAACAGACAATCAAGATACTCTTCTGTCCAATTTCATTCAGGAAACGGATTTAACTCATAATTTTCTTAAAAATAACCTTAAAATGTAAGTTTTTGATTGTTTCTTCAAGACAAAATTTTAACTTAAAAGTATTGCAGACTTATTATAATAATTAAATTATTATGGATCAAAATGATCAGATGGAAGCAATTAAAAACCTGTCAATTTTGACGGGGTATGGCTAGTTATTTTTAATTCTCACAGGCGTGACGCCACAGACGTCAGTCACAAAATTGTTCCCACCAAAGTTACAGTCTGGAAATTATATAAAAGTCGTGCGCTTCTGGCCTTCAATGTAATCTTTTCCCACACAAAAGTAGCAACTATATTTTAAACTAAATAGAAAACACATATAAAGTGTCAAAAATCCAAAATACATTTTATTGTTTTTTCTTTTTTTCTGGAGGCAGCTGTTTGATTATTTCCCTTTGACAGTGAAGAGGTTAAATTACGTCCCTTGAAAAAAAAAAACGGCCAATAATTTATTTTTTTCAAACACTTTACAAACGTTGGAAAAATAACTTCATTCAGAATCGTTAAATTGTTCCCCTGTCTTCTGAGTGTGCTGCAGATGCTGAAAGGTTAAGACGTTAGCCTTAATTGTTTCCCCGGCATTATTTTGACGGGTATATTTACTCGATAACATTATAATATCAGCTGAAATATCGGATAGTTGTTATAACCTTTAACTGGTTTAAATTGTTTTTAATTACATTTTTCTTTTTTAAATAATGTAATACACACCTTAGAAAACAAAATGCAGACTAAATAGATTGTGCTGTTTAAAAGTATATTTTAAAAATAGTAACAGGTTATCACCATCGCGACAGCAGTCTGATGAGATGAAAGAAATGTATGGAGATCAAAAGAAGTCATCACAACACAAAAATCAGAATCAATTGAAATGTCAAGTTAGTCCTATAGTATGGTCCTGAACGTGGCGAACAACAAACAACAACCAAAAAGCGCCAGATTTTCAAAATGTTGGTTAAAAAAAAAAAATTATTCTCAAAGCAGATACTGCCGTAGGAAGAGAAATGTTAGAGATTTCCCAATACTAAATCAAGCTTCCAGAAATGAAGTAACCACCCCCCCCCCCCCCACTCTTCACTGTATTTGCCTTTTCTAACTCAAGAGTAGTGTCAGGTACCCATTTACTGCTGATAGACTGTAACGTGACACCACCGTGTTTCCAAATCCGCTACCTTTGCCGGGAGATGGCTGCGCTCTAACCACGGATGCTGTCATAAATGGGTACTTGCTTAAATAGAAGGATTGTAGTTGTATGACAAGACCACTGATGTGGAACTGATGACACGAACCAGACAAGTGCCAGAAGAACCAGACAAGTGCCAGAAGAACCAGACAAGTGCCAGAAGAACCAGACAAGTGCCACAAGAACCAGACAAGTGCCACAAGAACCAGACAAGTGCCACAAGAACCAGACAAGTGCCCTACTTGAAGCAGATATGAGAAGAAAACGCTGGAGATAGATTGGGTTTTTTGTGTTTTTGTTTTTTAAGGACTACCTTCATTGCACACGGACAACTCCATCAGTGCTCCTATCTCCTCCCTTAGATCACCCAAGGTGGGTCTCAGCACAGTGCACGAACTCCTTAGCACCTGTGAGAATCCCAATATGTTTATATAGGAATCACAAATTCTATAAAAATGTTTGTTGTGCGTAGGTTTCTAATTTTTAAATTTTGCCAGGGCAGCTGCCTTATGGCCTACTCTTTACGATTTCCAACTGCCGTGGGATTTTAACGTGTGCAACTTGCACACTGGACCTCCAATGTTTTCACCCTTATCCGAGAAGGCTAGGCATCCGATCCCAGGAGATCGGGGGGGGGGGGGGGAGAAAGCATGACTGGGAATCGAACCCGGTACCTCTAGAACGCGAGGCGGGCGCCATACCTCTCAGCCACTTGACCTCCTATGGAGATGGATAGGTCGCGACACTGAGCAAACCTGCTGATAGATTTACAAGGCAGTCCTTGGTCTGGAATCCCCAGGGTAAGAGAGGCAGCAGAGGTATACGCGGAGAAGAGAACTGGAGACAGACATGAAGGGGAGGAAGAAGATATGGAGAGACCATTGAGCTGATGGCACGTGACAGGAAGACTTGGCATAAGGCATATGCTCCTTAGAGAGTTGAAAGTTGCTGATGATGATGACTAGGTAACTAATTTACGTACAATCGATTACGTTGTTACATTTTAGTAGTTCAAATAAAAATATAGTGGGGTAAGACATTTCAGACGTCATATTACGGGGGACTGGGTTTTTGTGACGAAATGTGACATAGGTTGAAAAAATGACCAAAATTGCGTGACGTCATATGTTTTTTTTTTTTTTTTTTTATATGTGGGTAAAAGATATATATATATATATATATATATATATATATATATATATATATATATATATATATATATATATATATATATATATATATAGATATATATATATATATATATATATGATAGGAAACTCTGTACAGAGCGATACAACAGGAGACAATCTGATCGTCAGGTAGTCCCCCGTCGGAAGAGTGTTTCGGCCTCTTATCTTCTTAACACTCTAAGGGGAGGCTGGCCCATTTGGGTCATGACTTCCAAATGTCCGCCACTTGTTGTCTTTCCCGCCTGCGCTGCGAATTGAACCCTCTCCACCTTGGCTGCAACTTTTAACTTCACTCCTGGTTTTATCATTGATGCCAGCTAGAGGCAGTTGTTAAAATAACCATTAGGGAGCCGCGCTGATGTAGTGGTTACCAAACTGCGCTGGCGACCGGGTGACCCAGGATCAAACCCGGGCGAGGACATTTGAGATTTTTCGTCGACCGGGATTTGGACTGGATTAACTCGAGCCCTGGCGAGGACATTTGAAGATGTATCGTCGACCAGGGACTGGCGGCTCCTGAGCCGACCCAGCTGTAATGGGTACCTCCGAAATCGGCGAGTATCTGCCTGAATGGAAAGGGACACCTGTCTTTGTACAAGAAAAAAAAAGGGATACTCACGTAAAAATCAGTCTCAGGTTAAACATACTAACCGGTTGCGATTGCTCTTTAGCCAACATGATGCCCCATTCCGCAGTTTTACACAGCCTCTTAAGCGCCCTTGTTCTTGACTGTCCTTTCATACCCAATAGTTTCAGTCGATCATACACTGAGGCAGGCAGTAGAACTATGGCACGTATCTCTGCATCTATGACTTTTGCAGTGAACCAGCCATGTCTCAAGTCCGTGACTAGATCATTGTACTTGGCCACTTCGAACGAGTGTTCTTCGTCCAATCTGGATTCAAATGGCACGGTCAGCTCAATCATTATAATCTGGTGCGACGATGAGGAATGTAGTTCAACACTCTTTAGCTCCCCAAGGAGCATAGGCCTTCAACAAACACATGCCAAGTCTTCCTGTCCTGTGCCATCCGCTCAAGTTCTTTCCATGTTTTCGTCATAATTTTCACCTATGTTTCCAGTTCTCTTCTCCATGTGTTTTTTGGTCTACCTCTGCTTCTCTTTCCCTGTGGATTCCAGAACAAAGACTGCTTTGTAATGCTATCAACAGGTTTTCTCAATGTGTGTTCTAACCATCGCTAGCGTCTCCTTCTCAACTCTTGTTCCACTGTCACTTGTCTGGTTCTTGTCATCAATTAAACATTTGTGACTTTGTCATACCATTTCAGTCCTTCTATTCTACGCAAGCACCCGTTTATAAAAGTCTGTAGCTTTCTGGTTGTTGTTTTTGTTGCTCCATGTCTCAGAGCCATACAGTAGGACTGACTTGACATTTGAGTTGAAGATTTTTATTTTCGTGTTGGACTTGATTTCTCTTGTTCTCCATATGTTTCCCAATGCAATGAAAGCTCCTCTTGCTTTTTGTATTCTTATTTTGATATCATTGTCTGTCCCTCCAACTGTCTATATTACTGCCAAGATATGTGTATGATTCTACATCCTTTAGTGGTGTTTCTTTAAGTTCAACCTTGTTAGCATTTCTTGCATTTCTTCTCATAATCTTTGTCTTTTCCCTGTATATTTTCAGGCCCACTTGATGTGACCTCTCATCGAGAATTTTCATTTTCTCTTGCATCTGATTATGGTTAAGGGACAGAAGAGCCAAGTCATCTGCAAAATTCAGATCATCAAGCTGTTTAGTCAATTCCACTGGATACCATTTCTGTTGTGTGATTATGATGTTTTCATAACCCAATCTTTTGCTGGTAAGAAAAGAAATGGAGACAAGAGGCATCCCTGTCGCACTCCTGTTCTTATCCCAAACGGTTCTGTAAGCTGTCCTTCATGAAGAACTCTGCATGTCATGTCTTCATATGTTTTCTTTATTAAATTAATGATCTTCAGGGGAACTCCATAATGCCTCATCAATTTCCAAAGTGATTCTCTGTCTACACTGTCAAATGCCTTTTCGTAGTCCCCAAATCCGATGTATAGTGATGAATTCCAGTGCAGACTTTGTTCAACTATTCTCAAAGTGGCTATCTGGTCTGTACATGATCTGTGTTGTTTAAAAGCTGCTTTTTCATCTCTCAGTTTCTTGTCTATGGACTCTTTTAATCTTTCAAGGATAATCCCGTTTAATACTTTTCCTGGTACTGATAGTAACATTATTCCTTTATAATGTGTGCACTCTTGTAAATTTCCCTTCTTAGGCAACTTGACCAGATAACCTTCCTTCCATTCTGCTGGTATTTCCTCTCTCTCCCAGACTTTGCCAAGTAGTTTGTATAACATCTCTGTAGAGGTATCAATATTTGCTTTGATGGCCTCTGCTGGAATACAATCTGGACCAGCTGCTTTTCCATCTATCAGAAGCTTTATGGCTTTCTGTCGTAGATTTTTGATAGGAGAATTAAGACTTGGGTTGGTCCCTTCTGAATAGATTAGAATAAGTGATAGTCACAGTGAGAGATAGTAATAGCAGTAGATTTCCACGAGTGAGATGGTAGACTGTGATAGAGGCTGTCTCTGAAATCGAGAAGTCTTCTCTCTTTCACCTATCTTCTACGACAGATTTAGAGGAGTCAGACAGTCTAAACACATATATATATATTCTATCCACTCACGTGCACGCACATACAAGACGACAGTTAGACGTACAGACGTGGGAAAACTATAACAGATGATTATATAGATATTCTAGAACGAGCTGACCAACACGCTGATTAAGTTTAAGGGCAGTTTTAATTATCATCTAAAATCCCATCACAACACATAAAATTACATCAAAGCATATACAAATAGTCATAAAAATCAAGGAATTTCTACAAGAAATGAGAGACCAAAGTTATGATCTTCCCTCGATGTTTAGCCCACAGTCCCGTTAGGAGAACGATGATAGCCCAAAGAGTCACAGATACATATGATTTGGGTCTAATATTTTCCCCTTTTGAAGGTATGAACTGACTTTGATAGCAGTATCTATTCTAAGGAAAAATATAGTTTAGCAACAAAATCTTGCATAAGGAAAGTTACAAAGTGAGTGAATCAAACGAATAAACATCCTTCAGTCTACTTTCACTCGGTTCTTTTATCAGGGCCCTGACTCACACAACCTTACCTACAATCGTGCTGTTGTTCGCTGTCTGGCGCAAGCCTTAGTGTCAGAACACTTCTTCTTCTTCTTCCTCGTTCGCCCTGAAAAGGGCGGTGGTTGCGTTGTGTCTGTTTACGCCTAAGCTGTGATATCTGCACCTTTCGGTCGACACATCCGACTTCTGCACGGCATTTTTTAGGACCGGGTTTGCCTTCCAATTGCGATCCGTGCTCGCTCAGCCAGCCTGCACTGCTGCAGACTGTTTCCAGGACCACCACGTGGAGGTGGAACACGGTCTTGACCAGCTCTGGTTCGCTGGTCCTGACGCAGGCAGTCAAGCTATGAGTCGCTGACTGCGGTCTCTATTGCTGCGTCTTCTGGTCCCGTGTCAGAACACGAGGTTTCCCTTAATTAGGAAGATGACCGGTGGACAACTTCTCTCAACAGATAATCTTGGTTCACCACACACTTGGTCAAATAATGTCGGAAAAGTTAATGTTTTTTCTGTAATTATTTCTCGCCACAAGGCAGCATATACATTAGAGTTTGTGAAGAAATATGATCTGGCTCAAAGGCCCAGTATAAGCATTTATTCTTTAAAAAAAACCCATTAGTGGGATTGGTATTCTGTCTATCTCTGAAGGCACACGCCCTGTCAGACAGGTGTTACTTGAAAAACCCACGTGGTTAAAGATATAAAATGTTTATGTTTCTCACAGGTTTCTCTCTGTACTAAACGCCGGCAAAGTTGGGTTACCCCAGTATTCACTGAATAAAGAAAAAAACACATATGAAATATTTTACATATTATGTACTCAATATAACTTACGTTTTGAACTGCAAGCGTAGAGCTTGACTTGACGTTTAAACTTTCCCGTGAAATAAGTTATATATAAAAATCAATCATCATGAATTAGGAATAGCCTACATACGTATTCCGTCAACACTCATGAGGCATCTAGCATTTATAAGTTAGTTTAGAAAAATTATTCTCGTCTGATTATTTAGCAGTTAAATTAAATTCATTATAGCTACATGATTTTAAGCTAGAAATTATAATTTATTCTGTTTTCCACTGAAACACGTCCACTAGAGAATATAACAGACTTATAAATTAATCACTCTGCACAAAAGAAACTAGTGGGATTATGAAATAAGCGATTATCACTTTAAACACTTCACAAAATATTAGATATCTAATATATTACCTCAACACAGAACTACAGGCGATCGCACAAACTAGAATTATACTCTGATATATATATTTGAAGTCTAGAAACTCGGCAAATTTCCGAGCGAACTAAGAGCTTCGCTATACAGCTCTTCTATTCACGAGCCACCTGTCTACTACGAATTTAGGAGAATGAATGAAAATCTAGTTTCAAACTCCGGTTAATATCTATGAAACAAAGGCTCCCACTATTTCCAAAAACCCGACCTCTCCCCTCTCCTAACACCTACGTTAACTTAGACGCATGCCGTAACTGCCACCCGTGCGTCTTCACACCTACGTTAACAAACTGACCGAGAGCGCGCGTGTCAGCTGAGAAATGCTAGACACTCTGTCTGCTCTGAGCGAGCATGTCTGGCGCGATTCACACCTCACCGAGCAACTCAGCCAAGGAAACTCGCGTGACAGGTGCAAATGTAGACAATTTGTCTGCTCTCATGTCTGAGATAGATGCATATTCACAATTTCTCGTCTACCTAAGTGGCTGACGTCTTACATAATAGAAATGCGTATCCCAGTATGAGAAATAAAGCGGAAAAGTGAGAATGGGAAAGAAAATATTTTTCGCAAACGAATGAATGCGAAAAATACAGGAAAAAGGTAAAGAGTGATAATAAAATAGAGGACACGGGTAGAAAATGAAGAGTATATGGAAAATTTATTGATCATAAAACTCTCTGTGACACTTTCTTTATTTCTTCTCTACTTGGTCGTTCACAGCTGATTTGTAGCTCCTCTTCTGCTGGCTGGATGTCTGGGGGATTAGTTGGAGATGGTCTATTGAGAAGTTCCTCAAAATGTTCTGTCCATCTCTTCATTTGTTCTTGTATGTTACTAAGCAATTTTCCATTTTTATCTTTTATGAGGCCATTTGCTTGCTTATATTTCCCTGTTAACTTCTTTGTGTTGTTGTACAGGTCCCTCATATTTCCTTTGGCTGCAGGTTTCCTTGCCAAATCATCAATATATTTCATCTTGTCTCTTTTGATGTTTCTTCTTACTTCCTTGTTTGCTTCTATGTACACTTCATGAGTCTTGGCTTTAGAGCTTCTGTTCAAATCTGCTTTCTTGTTTTTCCTGTCTTCTATCTTACTAATGGTTTCTGTTGTTATCCATGCTTTGTGCTGATGTTCTCTTTTTCTCAGTACTTCACATGTCTCGTTCCATATATTTTTTACTTGTTGCCAGTGGTCTTCCGTATCTGTTTCATCTTCCAGCTGTTGGAGTACCTGGTATTTGTTGGATACTGTGATTGAAAATTTTTCTCTTATTTCCTGATTTCTTAGATATCCCACATTATACTGTTGTCTATTGCTATATGCTGTTGAAAATTTCTTGACTTTAATTTTGTTTTAGCCAACAGAAGATAGTGGTCTGATACAACATCTGCTCCTCTACATACTTTCACATCAAGCAATGATGACCTAAACTTCTTACTTATGCATATGTGATCAATCTGATTCTCAGTTCTGTGGTCTGGTGATATCCATGTTGCTTTATGTATTCTTTTATTTGGAAATATACTTCCTCCTATAGCTAGTTGATTTGAAGCACATAAGTTTGCTAATAGTTCCCCATTCTCGTTCATCATACCTACTCCCTGCTTTCCCATGATTTCTTTAAAGCCAGTGTTGTCTGTTCCTATTTTAGCATTTAGGTCCCCCATCAAAATTGTGATGTCCTTTCTTTTCTTATTGTCCAAGACATTTTGTAGTCTGGTGTAAAAGTCTTCTTTCACAGACTCTTCTTTGTCGTTTGTTGGTACATAACACTGGATGATGTTTATATTTACTTTCTTTTTGGCTGATTTAAACCTTGCTGTTATAATTCGGTGTCCCATTGCTTCCCATTCTGTGCTTTCTTGGACAGCATTAGAGCCACCCCTTCACTGTGGTTCTAGTCTACTATCATTTACTGGACACAGTATTAAGGTCCTAAGGGTCTTGTTGGATTCGGCCTATACTGCTTGATAGAAATACAACAGAAGTGAGTGCGTCATTAATAGGCTGAACTGCCCATGGAGGACTTCTGGTGTCGTGTATTGTGGTTCGCACTATTGACCTGCCATTGAAACATCATTTTTTGATGATGCGTAGATGGCAGAGCGGATAGTGTGATTCGCTTGCATGGCTAGGCGGGGTTGTCGCACGGAAGGTCCAGTGTTCAAATCCTGGGTAAGCCACTCATGTCTGTTGTTTTTCTGTTGTCTGGTGTTCTACTTCTTTATTTCCTGCGAGTGCCTGATAACATACCTTTATATTTGTTTCATATTAATTTCATATTAATTTATTGTGGTGGGCTCTTTCCTCCTCATGTCCTGAGGACAACACCATTTCTCCTGTGATCAATCTCCTCTTCTCTATGCCTTTCCACCGTGTCTCGCAGAGACCTAGGATATCAATCCTATAATTTGTCATTTCTGCTGCTACCTGTGCAGTTTTCCCTTGTTCACACAGAGTGCGAACATTCCAGGTGCCAATCCTGGAGATTTTCTGAGACGAAAAAGGTTAGTCGGCAACCCAGACTCCTTTCGGTTTTCTCTAGGTTGCTTCATGCGCCTCCTTTCCAGAGCACCTGTCTTGGGCGGCTGAGTTGATTTATATTCTTTATTTGACTTGTCCATGTTTGTTGAAGTTTTTTTTTGGTAAAAAGTTTTTTACGGGATAGGGTAACCAGCCTCATGCCCAACCCTCCTTGGTCGCTTTTTACGACATGCATGGTAGGGTACAGTGTTACTATTCTTTGCTCCCCTTTCGGTCCCCGGTAACACACGGGTGAGGAATGTAGTACTATGTCTATAATAATATAGATTATAACACACACACACACACACACATATATATATATATATATATATATATATATATATATATATATATATATATATATATATATATATATATATATATATATATATATATATATATATATATATACCAACGGGCTGATCACCCGTTTGCCAGTCACTTCGATTACGGAAACAACAGCAAATGGATTGATTTGCCGTTGCCCTAAAGACGCCAATAGGCGTGATGGGAAACAATGGCAAAGAAAACCTATCTGCTGTTGCCCTAAGACGCCACTAGGCGTAATGGCCACTGACTGCTTTGACGGTCGGTGGCTAAGGACAGAAGAAGAGAAGAAGAAGAATATATATATATATATAAAGAACAGGAAACAAATGAACAAATGTTCTACCAATTTATTTATTTTGTGCTGTAGATCTACAGATCATTCTCACCATCATTTCATCCACTATATTTTGTACTTATCTTTTCATTTAATTGAATAATTAATTATCAGAAATTGTCACGGGATTTCTCTCCCTTTGTTCTGCAGTAATAGTCCAACAATTGCCAAAATTCAGAGTATCTACTGAGGGTCTTGAAAGTTATCTACTTTTCGCAGAGATTTGAATCGAACAATGATGCTTCAGTTCTAGGGAGCCTCATAGGAATTTAAGAAATCAAGTACGGCAGCTGATATTATCCAGGCCGAAATAAACGTTTTTGTTTATCTTCCCAGACCTTCTATGAGAAGAAAGAATTTTGCTCGTTTGATGAGCCTCCAACTGCTTTAATTCAGTAAAATATTTTTTCAATAGCTCTGTTTATAGGCATTGAAACTGACTAAGACATACAGGTGCAGCTCACTCAAAATGACTAAATCAAATATAAATTTGTATATTTACAGATAACAAATTTAATAATCAATGATCGTTAACAAATGTAAAATAAATAAGGGTGGGATGAATTTAGATATAGAGTCTTTTAAAATTTCCTTATAGGTGATGGTCTGATTTGAAAAGTTCTTTAATAGAGAGTTCACTTGGCAGCTTTGAATAGGTACTTAGCTGCCAGTAAGATGTCAGTTGGCTTCTGCTCCAGCCGATATTGGTTCTATGCAGGTCGTAGACTGGTTCTCTCTCGTCACTGATCAAGTCTGGTGGCTGTAACACGTCCCTCGTAGTATTGTGGGGTAATTACGAAGATGGTCCAGCGTCTTCAAGACCCGTTTGATCTGATCTCTCAAGAAGTCTCTGAATGGTAGTGCTAAACGTCTTGCAACATGACGAACAGATTGACCATCCTGAATCCATGCCATGGCTCGACCACGGTCTACAGTGCTGAGACTTCTCCTTGGTGGCATGGCTAATGCAGGGATCATTTCGACTACTTGTCATACTGATTTATTGCATACCAACGGTGAACACTCTTTACCGATGAAGGCCACTTGTACCCCACACTTGTTCCACAGAAATACTCCTCCTAAGTAATGCGTCGCCTGACACAAAAATCAGGTGTCCTTCCCTTCCATTATACCATCCCATCTGCCTCAGAACTTTACCCACTCTGAGCATTAATGTTAATCCCAGTGAGCGGGAAAAACCCATTGCATTAATATGAAACATGTTTACATATACATATGCACTGGAAAAAGGTTAATAATAATAATTATGTACATTATTCCTGTCATCGTCTACTCCCTGCTCAATGTGGAACTTGGGACTTCCTCTGCTTTTGGTTCTCTCGTGAAGCGGTCACCGACTTTTGCAGTGGTGGTTCATGAAACCATCGTTGTATATGCTGAGGTTGTCAGCCTTGTATGAGTTTGGACATCCTCTAGCAATTTTCACGTTAATATTGCAAAATATAGAATGATAAAATGTACAACTTACACCAAATAGCTTTGGGCAATACAGACTTCTAGCTCAGAGAAATAGTTTTAGCAACTTGGTTAAGATGCCTCTTACACATGGTTTTGGGTATTGCTTTATAATAGAATCCCACTATGTGCGTTCAGGTTCCTAGGATTTCGGGCTTTCCGTATTAGTAAATGTAGAGTTGTCTTACGGTGTAAGTCTAGAAGATGCACAAATACGTTGTCCGGTCCTTTAAATTATAATCCTGATTCTATTCCTTATCCTGTCTTGTCTGACTGTCTTCCTGACGAGTTGAATTAGGAGTGCCGTAGACTTAGATTGTACTAGATTATAAGCAACATTTGGCCCATGCATCAACGTTGCTACAATACTACTGGACAAAAGTTAAGGGCCGCCATTCAGTTTAGACAAGGTTTATATAATTCTTCGTGAGCAGGGTCGATTTTCCAAATGTCCGGTAGCTTGAAATCTCTCAAGAAGTCTCTGAATGGTAGAGTGGGACACTGCTAAACGTCTTGCAACATGACAAACAGATTGACCATCCTGAATCCATGCCATGGCTCAACCACGGTCTACAGTGCTGAGACTTCTCCTTGGTAGCATGGCTAATGCAGAGATCATTTCGACTACTTGTCATACTGATTTATTGCATACCAATGGTGAACACTCTTTACCGATGATCATTTTCTCTCATTTTTATCCTTCATCTTTTTTCCCCATCAATTTTGCCTGTTGTTACAATGTATTCCAACTTTTATTCTACTCCTGTTGACCAGATCATCAGTGGGACTGAGGGAAGGCAAATCTAACAGACAGTTATTTATCATTACTCTCCTTTAACACTTCTTAAGGTGCATAAGGTCACCACTACAACTGATACTGTTACAGGAAACCTCGGCCAGAGTGCTATCTGTGCTTTTGCAGTATTGGCTGCTGCAGCAATTAGTTGTACAAGAAACTGCCAGCTCCAAGAACAACCTGACATTATATGTCTATTATGACATGCTAGAGGGAGTAGGAGTTGTATTCTTTCTTCATCACCTTAAATCTTCAAAACCACAGCCAAACCCCTATTTCCTCAAAATCACACTGGATTCCAGCCAAACCCCTATTTCCTCAAAATCACTCTGGATTCCAGCCAAACCCCTATTTCCTCAAAATCACACTGGATTCCAGCCAAACCCCTATTTCCTCAAAATCACACTGGATTCCAGCCAAACCCATATTTCCTCAAAACCACACTGGATTCCAGCCAAACTCCTATTTCCTCAAAATCACACTGGATTCCAGCCAAACCCTTATTCTTCAAAATCACACTGGATTCCAGCCAACCTCTATTTCTTCAAAATCACACGGGATTCCAGCCAAACCCCTATTTCTTCAAAATCATACTGGATTCCAGCCAACCCCCATTTCCTCAAAATCACACTGGATTCCAGCCAACCCCTATTTCTTCAAAATCACACTGGATTCCAGCCAAACCCCTACATTCTCAAAATCACACTGGATTCAAGCCAAACAGTCATCAACATTCTATACTTACTTTCCTATCACTAATGCTGTTTATCATTCTGTTGTTGACTTGTCCATGCTTTGATGTTAAATTATCAGTATCTTCTCTCTTTATTACTCTCTTTTAACTTTTTCTATTAATCTTCCATGTTGTCAGTGTATTCAAGCTTGCCTCTTCTCACACCACTCTCAAATTACATCTATTGCTTCCTTCTATCATATTGCTGATCTGGTCATTTGTATATATGTCTCCATGGTTACTTTGTTTCCTACTAGAGTTACCTGCCCATTTGCTAACTTACTCTTCCTGTTTTCTGCTTCTAATAACATGATTGATTAAAAGTGTCATTTCTATCCAGCATGTTCAGGCTTCGTGATTATGCTTTATAATGTGAGGATGTTTGACAGCCAGCTCCGTCTCATTACATTTAGCAACATTCATTATATTATACACAACAGTAAATATCAACGTATATATATATATATATATATATATATATATATATATATATATATATATATATCTTTCTTACTTTTATTAATAAAAAATTATTATACAGAATACTTTTCTTTTAACTGAATGCTTTTTTGCTTGTACTTTTCTATTGCTTATTTCTGATTTATACTTTTAATCTAATGTCATTAGTTTTGCCGGGTGGTTGAAGCTACTGACTAGATTCAAAACTGTCAAATTAACTCTGATGGTGCATTCTGAGAATGCTTTTGTCTCACTTCATTATTAGTAAATAGGCCCTATTATACAGTTACATGAAACTTGCGCCTTTTAGTCCAACTTACTGGGTTTTTTTTTCATGTTGTTCTTGTTATTTGTACCCATTACTTCACAGGTTTCAATTTTTATAGTTTCTTTTTTTTTAATTCTCTGATGAAAGCCAGATGGCTGACATGTTGGTATCTTCGTCACTTCTTCTTCTTCTTGCGATCGCATCTTTGATGATTACACCGTCAGACGAGTTCTCATGATGAATTCGACTGTTGTTTGAAGTTCCTCTTTAACTCCATATAGCTTTGAGTTTAGTGTTGAGTCATTGGGCCAGTATATCTTTCTTAACTGGTCATACAGAGGACAGTCCTGTAGAACATGCTCAGCAGTTTGTTCGTTTAATCCACATGTGCACAGTGGTGAAGCAGACAATCGTAGCTTGTGCATGTGTTTATTCAGTTTGTTATGCCCTGTCCTCAGTCGAAAAATAGTTATCTGTCCCTGCCGGTCGAGAGTGTGATAGTCGTCTTTGGGTTGGTTCTGTTCTCTTCTGATAGTCTGGATAGCTCTCTTTTTCTCAAAGTATGTGACTTCATTATCTTCTTGTTCACATTCTCCTCCCTTTTTGGCAAGTTTATCTGCCTTTTCATTTCCGGGTACACTACAATGAGATGGTACCCACTGAAGTATGGTTCTCTTTTTGGCAGCTACCTTGTTTAGTTCATTTCTCAGATGCGGGAGTTTACCACCCTTGAGAGCTTGCAGGACAGACAGTGCATCTGTGAGGATGACTACCTGGTGGCAGTCAGAGTTGGTGTTATAAATCATATTTGCAGCTTGCTCTAGAGCTTGAACCTCAGCTGTATAGTTGGAACAGAATTTACCAGTGGGAATGTGCCTAGTCTCATAGTGGTTGTCAGGATATGAGATAAAGATACCGGCACCTCCATTCCTAACAGCATTAGTTGCTGATCCATCTGTATAGGCATGTATCCATGATTGATCGGGATAGCTTTCTTGGATCATACTCAATGTAGCAGTTCATTTTTGCAGATCATTATACTCACATCCACTTGTGAGACTACTGACTGATGTATTAATTTGGAGGGCACTGCTGGCCTGCTCCCATGGTACAGGGTATAGGGTGGGCTTCAGTGGTGTTGTCTTCATGGATAGGTCTTCTTGATGCTGTCTTATAAGTCTTTTCCCCCGATGCACAAAGCTGCTACGCTTTAGACGTCCCAATGCCAGATCATCTAGTCTTGCCTTCATTGGGTGCATTGGCATACTGTTGTACTTTTCCATCTGGATCATGGTTTTTGTGTCTCTTCTATGG
The DNA here is from genome assembly GCA_024509875.1 of Oreohelix idahoensis. NCBI lineage: Eukaryota > Metazoa > Mollusca > Gastropoda > Stylommatophora > Oreohelicidae > Oreohelix > Oreohelix idahoensis. The sequence goes on along the minus strand of JAMPIV010008910.1, from coordinate 880,373 downwards.
GACAATGTCTGTAATCCAGCAACCTTCTGCATCTCTGTTATTGGTGTAGTTTTCATGGCTCCTGTAATGAGCCTGAGAGCTTGATTTTGCACCTTGTCCAAAGACTGCAGATGTGAGTTAGCAGCTGATGACCATGCTGCTGAGCTAAACTCTAAGTGTGGTCTTATTACTCCATTATAAATCTTCTTTAGATTTCGTTCATTTGCTCCCCAGTTGGTACCTGCTAATTTTCTGAGTATGCCTAGTCGTCTTCGGGCCTTTCCTTCTGCATTTTCAATATGCTTATTCCATGTAAGCCTTTGGTCAAATGTCACCCCAAGATAGGTGGGGTAGCTTTCTTCCTTGATCACGGTTGTCCCTAGGTGTATGTTAGCTGATTTGTCCTTGGGGGCGAGGGAGAACAGTGTTGTGGAGGTTTTGTCTGTGTTTATTGTGATAAATCAACAGGCTGATCACCTGTTTGCTAGTCAATTTGATTACGGAAACAATGGCAAATCGATTGATTTGTCGCTGCCCTAAAGATGAGGAAGAGTGTTGGGGAAATTACTCCTCCTTGAGGTACCCCCTGATGGAGCAACACTTTTCTGCTCTGCAGACCGTCAAGAGTTACTCTAGTTCTCCTGTTATGCAAGTATGACTGGATCCATTTCATCATGTTGCCTTGGATTCCACTTCTCCTAAGTTTTGCAATGAGGCCATCTTTCCACACCTTGTCAAAGGCCTGCTTGAAGTCGCCCCAGATCGTTAGGACCTTTTTCTTCTCCTGGAAGGCATCTTCTATTGCTTGAGACAAGTAAGTAACTTGGTCTTCTATACTGTAGCATTCTCTAAATCCAGCTTGTTCCGGCACCAGGATCTGCTCAGACTCTAAATACCATTTCAATCTGTGGTTGACTATTCGCTCCATAGTCTTCCCAACACAGCTTGTGAGACTGATTGGCCGGTAACTTGCAGCCTCGGTCTTACATTTCCCTTTCTTTAGTATGGGTATTGTGATGGCTTCTCTCCATACTTGGGGTACCGTTCCTTTCAACCAGCTGTGGTTGAATATCTCAAGCAGTTTTGTCTTTGCTGCTGAGCTCAGATTTACTAGCATTTCGTTGCTGATTTTGTCTGGGCCGGATGACTTTTGAAACTTAAGCTTGGAAATAGCCTTCTGTAGTTCTCCTAGTGTGATGGGTTCCCTCATTGGGGCAGGAGTATCTGTCTGTCCCATGGTTGCCAGTATTTCTTTTCTTATCTCTCTCTGATGATCTATGTTAATGGGTAAGTTGCTTTCTGAACTGTATCTTCTAGCAAACAAGTCTGCAGCTTGTTTTCCTCTGAAAAGTTTGCCACCTTCATCCAATGTGATAGTCTGCCTAGGTGAGGAACGCTCTTCATTTAGAGACTTGACTAATCTCCAAAGTTTCCTGCCGTCTTCGTCACTAAGTGGCACTGTTAATTTTAATGTTTTTGTCTGCATGGAATTGTGGGATATAATTTGATTGCAGCGCACTAAGAAAATATATTTTATTGTACAGAAATACAAAACATAATTTCATTGTACAAAACTACAGCACATAATTGATTGTCTGAAACATCAATTGTCTGAAACAAAAGATGATTTTGTTTTACAAAACAGTTTTAAGGCTCAGATCAAAACATAAAAACTGACATTAAGCATGCACAAGGTGAAAAAAAAATATTGTCCATAATTTATCTTCTTCTTTATGCAAACATTCCATGAACACACATACACCCCTCTCAGACCTCCCCTTCCTCCAGTCATAGATCTGAAGCTATGACAATTTACTGGTTTTGTTTTAGTTTTGAAGGATGAATAAAAGACAAAGAAATAAAGATAAAAAAGAATGAAGGGAAGCTGGATAAATTGTCTTCCTTCTACACTTTGCTTGTCCTTCTTTCCTTACTCTCCACTTCTTCAGTTATTTTTTTCTTAATGCATTCATTTATCTAAGTGAACATTTTTTCATTGCACATAAGCAGATTTTAGAACAATGTATCTGTAATAACTTATCCTGTTTAATATATTTTACGACAATAAATACAAAACCATATCAGACAGTTGTTTAATTTCTTGTGATATAATAACCACAACTATCACATAAAATTATTATTAAAAAAACAGTTGAGCTATCTTTAATGAACAAATGGTCATAATAGTGAGACGTGAGACAGCACGGGTGTCCAGTACTGTCTTATTTGAGCTTCTGTGCAGCATAGTTAAATTGTTTAAAACTCTCACGTAATAAAGCACTGTTCTCAAAAAAAAATTTAATATTAACAACAGTTAGCAACAACATTTTAAGGATTATGCACAAAAAAAAAAAAAAAAAAAAAAAAAAAAAACAACTTAAAACCAAAGTTCTGAAGATATTTCACAAGTCATGAAGCAATAAAAGAACATAAATGTTTACAAATGTTGATTACTCTTATTTATTGCAAAGCAAGCATAGGTAAAGGTAAGGTAAAGGAACCCTTTACACGCCCATTGAGGCATATTGGGAATATGGTGTTAGGCTCATATTATCTTGACCGTCGGCACACGAGGGGTGATGTGGTCGGCATCACGCCGGCCGCCTTAACCTTCCCAGAGTTGCTCTGGTACCCATTTGGGGCTGGGTCGACCCAGGAGCCATTTGTGGCCTAAAAAATTCCCGCTTCATCTGGGGATCGAACCACAGACCACTGCGCTAGGAAGCCAGTGCACTAACTACTATGCTACCGCGGCTCCCTAAAGCAAGCATGCTTTATAATAATTGTCTAAAATGCTGATGCTATCTCTGAATATTCAAATTAGATTTTTTACCTCCATAATTTTGTTACAACCGCTGCCTCGCTTTCAACATAAGACCATTAATAAGTGCTTCAAGGTCACTAAGCATAAGGTGGAACAAACAAAAATTAAGAGTCTAAATAACACAAAATAGTCACTGTATACAAATGAATTGTGCATGTTGTTTATGACTGCAAATTACTTTTGTGCTACGAATACAACATTAAACATCAGTATATAATATAATTGAATCCTGTAACACTAAAGAACATCATTATCAGTATACAACAATTAATATTTAATACTTTCACATTTATTCTCAAAGTAAATATTAATCGTAACACAAGGTGTGGATTAGGCACATAATAGTTATTGGCTCTACATCAATCTCAGTGTTCTTGTCATATTTTAAAGCTGATACTTCAAACATGACACTATTTTGCTGCATATCTCAAATGTTGGATGTATCTGTTGTTTTTAGTCAGTGGGTGTTATATTATTGTTGTTTCTAGTCAGCAGTTGTTATTTTATTGTTGTTTCTAGTCACTGGTTGTTATATTATTGTTGTTTCTAGTCAGCGGTTATTTTATTGTTGTTTCTAGTCACTGGTTGTTATATTATTGTTGTTTCTAGTCAGCGGTTGTTATTTTATTGTTGTTTCTAGTCACTGGTTGTTATATTATTGTTGTTTCTAGTCAGTGGTTGTTATATTATTGTTGTTTCTAGTCACTAGTTTGTTATATTATTGTTGTTTCTAGTCACTGGTTGTTATATTATTGTTGTTTCTAGGCAGTGGTTATTATATTATTGTTGTTTCTAGGCAGTGGTTGTTATATTATTGTTGTTTCTAGGCAGTGGTTGTTATATTATTGTTGTTTCTAGCCAGTGGTTCCCCATTTTCATTCATTATTCCTAGCCCATGTTTTCCCATGACTTCTTCAAAGCCGGTGTTGACTGTACCTATCTTTGCATTCATGTCACCCATCAAAATTGTGATCTCTCTTCTTTTTACTTTTTCCATAATTTCCTGTAGTCTAGTATAAAATGCTTCTTTCACAGACTCTTCTTTGTCATTAGTTGGTGCATAACATTGGATGACATTTACATTTATTTTCTTTTTAGCTGTTTTAAAAGTAGCTGTTATTATTCTGGGTCCAAAAGCTTCCCATTCAATGAGTGCTTTCTGTGCTTCTTTAGATAGCATAAGAGCTACCCCTTCACTGTGGTGTGAACTATCATCTTCATGTCCTGAGGACAGCACCAATTCAACTGTGATGAGTTTCTTCTTGTCTACCCCCTTCCACTTTGTTTCACACATTCCCAGAACCTCGATTTTATATTCCCTCATTTCTGATGGGGAACTATTCTCAAACTTCTGTGCTTCAAATCAACTGGCTATAGGAGGAAGCATGTTTCCACATAAAAGAATACACAAGGTAACATGGATATCACCAGATCATAGAACAGAAAATCAGATTGATCATATATGCATAAACAAGAAGTTTAGATCATCATTGCAGGATGTAAAGGTATATAGAGGAGCAGATGTGGCATCAGATCACCACCTTCTGACAGTTAAAGTAAAAATGAAACTCAAGAGATATGCAACAATGCAAAATTATAGACAACAATTTAATGTAGGACATCTAAGAAATCAAGAAACAAGAGACAAATTTGCGGTCACAATATCTAACAAATTCCAAGTGCTCCAACAGCTGGAAGATGTAGAGAATACAGAAGAATATTGGCAGCAAATCAAAACTGTATGGAATGAGACATGTGAAGAAATACTGGGGAAAAGGGAACAACAACAAAAAGCATGGATAACAACATAAACCATCAATAAGATAAAAGACAGAAAAAACAAGAAAGCAGATTTAAACACAAGCAAAACCAGAAGTTCCAAAGCCAAGGCTCAAGTGTACACAGAAGCAAACAAAGAAGTAAAAAGAAGTATCAAAAGAGACAAAAGGAAATATATTGAGGAGTTGGCAAGAGAGGCAGAAGATGCTGCAGCCAAAGGAAATATGAGAGAACTGTATAGCAGCACAAAGAAGCTAACAGGGAAATACAAGCAAACAAGTTGCCTCATAAAAGACAAGAATGGAAAACTGCTCAGCAATATACAAGAGCAAATGAAGAGGTGGACAGAATATTTTGAGGACCTTCTCAATAGACCAGCTACACAAAACCCCCCAGACATCCAGCCAGCAGAAGAAGAGCTACAAATTAATGGTGAAAGACCAACGAAGGAAGAAATAAAGAAAGCCATAAAGCTTCTAAGAGATGGAAAAGCGTCTGGACCTAATGGCATTCCAGCAGAGGCCATCAAAGCAGATATCGACAACGCTATAGAGATGTTATATAAATTACTTGGCAAAGTCTGGGAAAAGGAAGAGATACCAGCAGAATGAAAGGAAGGATATCTGGTTAAGTTGCCTATTATCTGGTTAAGTTGCCTAAGAAGGGAAATTTACAAGAGTGCACAAATTATAGAGGAATAATGTTACTATCTGTGCCAGGAAAAGTATTAAACAGGATTATCCTTGAGAGATTAAAATGAGTCCATAGACAAGAAACTGAGAGATGAAAAAACAGCTTTTCGACAAAACAGATCCTGTACAGACCAGATAGCCACTTTGAGAATAGTTGAACAAAGTCTGCACTGGAATTCATCACTATACATAGGATTTGTGGACTATGAAAAGGCATTTGACAGTGTAGACAGAGAATCACTTTGGAAATTGATGAGGCATTATGGAGTTCCCCTGAAGATCATTAATTTAATAAAGAAAACATATGAAGACATGACATGCAGAGTTCTTCATGAAAGATAGCTTACAGAACCGTTTGGGATAAGAACAGGAGTGCGACAGGGATGCCTCTTGTCTCCATTTCTTTTCTTACTAGCAATAGACTGGATTATGAGATCATCGACAACACACAACAGAAATGGAATCCAGTGGACTCTGACTAAGCAGTTGGATGATCTGGATTTTGCTGATGACTTGGCTCTTCTGTCCCATAACCGTAATCAGATGCAGGACAAATTGAAAACACTCAATGAGAGTTCACAGCAATTGGGTCTGAAAATACACAGGGAAAAGACAAAATTAATGAGAATAAATGCACATAATGATAACAGGGTTGAACTTGAAGAAACACCAATACAAGATGTAGAATCGTACACATATCTTGGCAGCAATATAGACAAAGTTGGAGGGACAGACAGTGATATTAAACTAAGAATACAAAAAGCAAGATGAGCTTTCATTGCATTGGGAAATATATGGAGATCAAAAGAAATCGGATCCAACACAAAAATAAGAATCTTCAACTCAAATGTGAAGTCAGTCCTATTTTTTGGCTATGAGACATGGAGAACAACAAAGACAACAACCAAATGCTACAGACTTTCATAAATGGGTGCTTGCGTAGAATAGAGGGATTAAAATGGTATGACAAGGTTACCAACATGGAACTGATGACAAGAACTAGACAAGTGCCAGTGGAACAAGAGATGAGAAGACGACGATGGCAATGGATAGGACACACACTGAGGAAACCTGTTGATAGCATTACAAGGCAGTCCTTGTTCTGGAACCCCCAGGGCAAGAGAGGCAGAGGTAGACCAAGAAGCACATGGAGAAGAGAGCTGGAAACAGAGGTGAAAATGATGAGGAGAACGTGGAAAGAACTTGAAATGATGGCACATGACAGGAGGACTTGGCATGTGTTTGTTGAAGGCCTATGCTCCTTTGGGAGTGGAGGGTTATGAATGAAATGAATAGCCAGTGGTTGTTATATAATTGTTCTTCCTTTACTAGTTTCTGACATATTTGTTATTATGAACACTGGACTGTGGACTTTTGTGAGTTAAATTCAGGTTAGTTACTTTCATTTTCAACTTCAGAGTGCTTTGAGTTTGTATGCGATAATAAACAGACAAGATCTATTGCAAGTGGGTTAATGTTATACCTGAAGTCCAGCTACTTTCTACATTGCCATGTCCAGAGGAATACTACATTTTCCCCCCTTCCATATACAGAGTGTTATAACTTTCTAACGGTGTACCCTTTAGCACCATAAGGAGTTTAGGACTTCAACAAATTCATGTCAATGTTTCCTGTCTTCTGCTACCCACTCAAGGTCATTCTATATCATCTTTGTACCTTTCTTGATTGTCTCTATTTCCTTACCCTCCACAAAAATATTTATAGAATGTGTGATTCCTAAAAACACACATTGGGATTCTCGCTGGTGCTATGGAGTTTGTGCACTATGCTGAGATCTTCCTTGTATGATCTAAGGGAGGAGATCGGAGCACTGATGGAGTAGTCCGTGTGCAATGAAGATAATCTTCAAACCAAACCAAACCAATCTTCACTATAGCCACCTTAGCCCAGGCTATATAACAGAACATTAAATGGCAGATTCCTTAGTTGTCTCATTTAACCACATTCTTACACTGGTGGCATTACACTAACAGTGTCACCAGCATTACACTAGCATAAAAGCATTACATAGTGTCATGCTATGGTTGATTTATAACTTTATTGAGGTATGGCAAGCTTGAAACGGACTTGTATTTACTAACTTTGAACTCCAATTCAATATAGTTTTAAGGATTATGCAAATATATATTTAAAAAACAACAGCATGACTTTGTTGAAGGCCAGTGCTCCATTGGGAGCTGAAAGGTAATGAATTATTGATTTGATCAAAGCTCCTGGCTTGACAAAGACACTGTAACTATGACGACCATGTTATAAACAAGATTATCTACTACAAATTTCACACAAATGCTCTCCAAGAGCATTCTTTTAATTTCTTTCCTTTAACTCTCATTCGTCTGTCTCACAATACACTGACTGATGATTTATACAGGGATATTTCTCTTTCTTTTGCAAATTCAAATTTATGTCTACTTTGCATGTACTTCTTTCATTGTGCTTGAGTTTGAGCTTCAGTACTGTGCTTGCAGTAGTCAACATCAGAATATTTAAGAAGAGTATTTAGATGCTGCAGAATAGTAGTATATTCTAGAATCCTAATAAAGTGTTTCAATATCCTAGTAGAGTGTTTGAGAATTCTAGTGAATTGTTCAAACATCATAGCAGTATTTTCTAGAATCTCCATGTGTTGTTTGAACATTGTAATTCAGTGTTCCATAATCCTAGTAAGAGTGTTCTAACATACAAATAGAGGGTTCTAGAATCCTAATGAAGGATTCTAACATTCTAGTAATGTATTCAAGAATCCTAGCGAAGTATTCTATTCCAGGCCCCATGTAAATTCTAAGTAATTGTATGTCACGAGTAAATTATTTATAGCAAAAATACCAAAAAAAATTGAATGTACGTGGAAACTTAAATCCAGATATCAGAAGTGCAGTCACCACCAGGGTATCTTATCTCATGACAGAGAACTGGCCCAAAAGGCTCTTCTCCAAAATCAACCAAGAACTTGTCATTGAGAGTTAGTCCACCATTCACGGTGTCAACATCAATCTGAAGCATCCATCCACCACATCTGTTTGGAAAACAATTTGTTGAAAAAAATTATTAATAAAATAAATTGGTGAATAACTTTATTCACAGAACATAAAAGTTTTGCTTAAATTTTGAGCTGTCTAAAAACATTACAAGACTTGTGAAAGTGTACATGCATATAGTGCACTGAAATATTTTCAGTGCACGTCAAACCGATTACTGACATTTTGTGAACATAATGTAGTATAGTGACACAGATGTTGTAATGAAAAAGTGTACAGGCCAGTAAACTTTCATTCTAACATTAAAAAGCTCTCAAAACATCATTTTTTAAATGGAGCATCATTTGCGTCCAAAACAAGACCTAAACAACCTCTGAGTTTTTTGACAATGCTCTCAACATATTTTCTTCTCTTTTTTTTCCCCGTCAAAAAAAAAAAGTTGTTGCTTTTGAGTTACCAGGCACAGACAGAGACATGAAAACATATAACACCATGGCCGCCATGTATGGTTAACGATTTGATGTCAAGCATTTTTTTTCCACCACAACTATTGAGGAGGAATTTGAAAAAAATAAGCCGTTAAATTTATGCCTTCTTCATGAAATATATGAAAATACACTCACTGGTAATTAATATATACATCTGTGATGTCATCATCGTGGTAGACAGAGCATTGTTACGCTTTCGAGCATAGTTTGTTCAGTTGTCTCACACTGCTAACCAGCCACACGATTTTGTGACTTTCAGATATCTCTGCACCTTTCATAATTTTAATGTCATTAAGAAGATGTCAAAAAAAAAAAAAAAATTGCAGATATTCCTATTGGTTACAGTGAGAAGAAGAAAAGGGAGCATCTCTAACTATTGATAACTTGCTTAACAACTGTCACCTGGGGATGGAGATGGCTGAATCGCAACATAATGAAATTACATCTTTTCAGAGTTAAGAAGGGAGGTTAATCCATCCAAAAACTTACTTGCAGATTTCAGGATAAAACTGTTGGTCCCAGGCAGACTGTAATGAATTGGTAACATAAAGACGCTTGCCATCCAAGCTTAGCTGAATCATTTGTGGAGATCCCTCCAGCCGCTTGCCTTTCACAAATACTGGATCTGGCTGGCTCTAAAAGTACAAAAAGATAAATATAGTGAGAAGCGAATTTATTTTGTGGGGACAATTTTTGTAATTTTTAATCATGTAGTAGCAGTAGCCCCCTTCAGTCATAACTGACTATGGGAATGTGCCCCTTCAGTCATAACTGACTATGGGAATGTGCCCCTTCAGTCATGACTATCGGAATGTGCCCCTGAGGTGATAGCCCCCTTCAGTCATAACTGACTATGGGAATGTGCAACGGAGGTGATAACTGACTATGGGAATGTGCCCCTTCAGACATAACTGACTATGGGAATGTGCCCCTGAGGTGATAGCCCCCTTCAGTCATAACTGACTATGGGAATGTGCCCCTGAGGTGATAGCCCCCTTCAGTCATAACTGACTATGGGAATGTGCCCCTGAGGTGATAGCCCCCTTCAGTTATAACTATGGGAATGTGCCCCTGAGGTGATAGCCCCCTTCAGTCATAACTGACTATGGGAATGTGCCCCTGAGGTGATAGCCCCCTTCAGTCATAACTGGCTATGGGAATGTGCCCCTGAGGTGATAGCCCCCTTCAGTCATAACTGACTATGGGAATGTGCCCCTGAGGTAATAGCCCCCTTCAGACATAACTGACTATGGGAATGTGCCCCTGAGGTGATAGCCCCCTTCAGTCATAACTGACTATGGGAATGTGCCCCTGAGGTGATAGCCCCCTTCAGTCATAACTGACTATGGGAATGTGCCCCTGAGGTGATAGCCCCCTTCAGTCATAACTGACTATGGGAATGTGCCCCTGAGGTGATAGCCCCCTTCAGTCATAACTGACTATGGGAATGTGACCCTGAGGTGATAACCCCCTTCAGTCATAACTGACTATGGGAATGTGCCCCTGAGGTGATAGCCCCCTTCAGTCATAACTGACTATGGGAATGTGCCCCTGAGGTGATAGCCCTCTGCTGCTTTTTTTACCTGGTGTTCCTTTTGGCGTGTTTTTTTCTCTTCTGCTTGTTGTGAGAGCTTTTTTTTGGCCAATCTGAGGTGGTACCCAAAGGGAGCGCTGCCACTTGGTGTGATCAGCAGCTTCATCCTACCAGGTGGCCAGATTTATTTACAGTGCCTTCATGTCTCTCTTGCACACATCTTTGAACCTCAGTTGTCTAGTGCCTTCATGTCTCTCTTGAAGACATCTTTGAATGTCAGCTGCGGTCACTACCAGTTACACAATAAATGTTGTAGTAGCTCCTTCAGTCATGAAAAATGTAATGCTTTTGATAAATTTACAGAAACTTCCCCATTTCACTTATATGTTGAGGTATGTTCTCAGATAAATATGTTACCTTTTTACTGGTAAGTAAAAGTACCTATACACATAATTATGATTATAAGTAGGCTATAGCAAAACTTTCCAAACGGCAGGTTATCTGATTGTCTGGATCATGGTATTTGGGATGTATCACCGTACATTTCTGCACAGCAAAATCTCATCTCTCATTTGATTAGGCAAATTTTTGTTGTTGTTGTTGTAGTAAAAATGACATCTATATTTGCCACCACTACTTGGGTGGTACTTCTTCTTCTTCTTCTTCCGTCCTTAGCCACCGACCGTCAAAGCAGTCAGTGGCCATCACACCTAGTGGCGTCTTAGGGCAACAGCAGATAGGTTTTCTTTGCCATTGTTTCCCATCACGCCTATTGGCGTCTTTAGGGCAACGGCAAATCAATCCATCTGCTGTTGTTTCCGTAATCGAAGTGACTGGCAAACGGGTGATCAGCTCGTTGGTATTTGGGTGGTACAACAATCTGTTATTCTGTGTATCTTGGTTGACACAAACTGGATTTCTAGAGTGTGTAAAAAATCTGCCTTATATTTTTTTTCATCACATTTTTCAGCATCCATTTTAAATTATTCCCTCTTGTTTTAGCGATAGAAAAAAAAATGAAAAATGGTATTAGAATCAGTTTCACAAATGGAAATACACTAAAAACATGGTGTATTTAGGGATAACTTTTCATCAGCCAATCACAAATAGGAAACAAAGATGAGAAATATTGAAAGACTATGAGAAAATGACAAAGGACACAGCAAAAATGAGAAAACAGTCTATAATTAATGAAGAAACAAAAGTACTAAACAAGATTGAAATATCAATACAAGGAAACTAACTACAGAAGCACAGCAAAGAATACGAAATAGAACAAAAGGAAACCACGGCCTGATGTTAAAGCTGACTCAGTGATGAACCAATATGACTGAGTAAGTGCTGAGCACAATTATTTACACATTATTTATATGACATAACGTTATTTTATGTTACTTTCATGGGCCTATAGCTACCCAGGGTATCAGGGAGGATGTGTGCATTTTCGAGGTGGTTCATTACTTTTCTTGCTACTATCTTTTATAGTAATATGTGACAATCAGTCTCACAAAATGTAATGTACAACATTTGCCTGACATTTTGTGTCACATGACATTAGCCACACATCCTGTTTGATATGACATTAATTTGACTTCTTTACCACATGGCAGTAATAATTTATTTTTTGTTCTCCTACTGACCAGTACCTGTTAATCACTAAGGCAATTCAATCTGGGGCAAGTTGAAGGACCTGGATTATTATTAGAATGTTTTTCTGGTAATTCTTTAACTGGTCCATAAAGGCATCCCTTACTGTACATCCTCATGCATTTGGTCCCACTATCCTAATTAATTGTGGCTTTTCATCATTATCTTCATTTTTTTGGCCCCCATATCCTAATTAAATGTGGCTTTTTATCATCATCATCCTAATTTTTTGGGTCCCAATATCCTAATTAAATGTGGCTTTTTATCATCATCATCCTCATTTTTTTGGTCCTGCTATCCTAATTAAATGTGGCTTTTTATCATCATCATCCTAATTTTTTGGTCCCAATATCCTAATTAAATGTGGCTTTTTATCATTATCACCATGTTCCTTTTTGCTCCTAATGGAGCATGGAGCCACCACTACAGCTGGTCCTCCTTGCAGGATCCTGTAACAGGCATTCCCATGTTCTTGCAGTTATGGTTTCTGTAGCGATTCATTTTACACGATGGGGTTGCCAGCCTCATTTGAGTTGCCTTGTACAACATGCATGAGCAAGCAGTGATATTATTCTTTCTTTACCTCAACAAAAACATAGGAACTGCACAGGGCAAACATGGCTTGTGATGTCAGTTTACTGATGTAGTTGTGATGTCAGTTTATTGATGCACTTGTGATGTCACTTTATTGATGCAATTGTTTTCTTCTTTGATTCTTAGCCGCCGACTGTCGAAGCAGTCAGTGGCCATCACGCCTAGTGGCGTCTTGTAGAGCAGCAACAAACTGCTTCCACTTTGCTCAGTCAGCAGCCATCCTTCATGCAGTGCCCCAGCTCTGGTTTATTCTTTGCATCTTGGCCTCCACAGTTCTCCGCTAAGTTGTTTTTGGTCGGCTCCCTTTCACTTTTCTTCAGGGGTCTATAGCATAGCTGTTCTTGTGATGGCATCAGGGTCTCTTCTGAGGATGTGGCCAACCCAACACTAGCGTCTGTCAGCTAAAATGGTGTGCATGTCTTCTTGGTTGCTCCGAGTAAGCAGTTCTTGATTGGTGATGTTATTTGGCCAAAAGATTAGGAGAATTTTCCTTAGGCAGATTGTGCGGAAAGAGGACAATTTTGACATTTCCTTCTTTGTTACTCTCCAGCATTCCGCACCATAAAGCACACATGATGAAGTCGTGATTTCAGTTTATTGATGTACTTGTGATGTCAGTTTATTGATGTAGTTGTGGTGTCAGTTTATTGGTGCAGATGTGATGTCAGTTTATTGATGCAGTTGTAATATCAGTTTATTGATGCAGTTGTAATATCAGTTTATTGATGCAGTTGTAATATCAGTTTATTGATGCAGTTGTAATATCAGTTTATTGATGTAGTTGTAATATCAGTTTATTGATGCAGTTGTAATATCAGTTTATTGATGCAGTTGTAATATCAGTTTATTGATGTAGTTGTAATATCAGTTTATTGATGCACTTGTGATGTTAGTTTATTGATGCACTTGTGATATCAGTTTATTGATGTAGTTGTAATATCAGTTTATTGATGTAGTTGTAATTATCAGTTTATTGGTGTAGTTGTAATATCAGTTTATTGATGTAGTTGTAATTATCAGTTTATTGATGCAGTTGTAATATCAGTTTATTGGTGTAGTTGTAATTATCAGTTTATTGATGTAGTTGTAATATCAGTTTATTGATGTAGTTGTAATATAAGTTTATTGATGTAGTTGTAATTATCAGTTTATTGATGTACTTGTGATGTCAGTTTATTGATGTACTTGTGATGTCAGTTTATTGATGCAGTTGTGATATCAGTTTATTGATGTAGTTGTAATATCAGTTTATTGATGTAGTTGTGGTATCAGGTTATTGATGTAGCTGTGATGTTAGTTTGTTGATGCACTTGTGATTTCAGTTTATTGATGCACTTGTGATGTCAGTTTATTGGTGCACTTGTGATGTCAGTTTATTGATGCATGTGTGATGTCAGTTTATTGATGCACATGTGATGTCAGTTTATTGATGCACATGTGATGTCAGTTTATTGATGCATTTGTGATAGCAGTTTATTGATGCATTTGTGATGTCAGTTTATTTATTTATGTGATGCCAGTTTATTGATGTGATATCAGTTTATTGATGTACTTGTGATGTAATTTTATTGATGTGGGTGTGATATTAGTTTATTCTTATACTTGTGATATCAGTTTATTAATGTACTTGTGATGTCAGTTTATTGATGCACTTGTGATGTCAGCTTATTGATGTGATTGTGATATCAGTTTATTGATGTTCTTGTGATGTCAGTTTTTTTTATGTAGTTGTGATGTCAGTTTATTGATGCACATGTGATGTCAGTTTATTGGAGCAGTTGTGATGTCAGTTTATTGATGTACATTTGATGTCAGTTTATTGATGCACATGTGATGTCTGTTTAGTGGTGCAGTTGTGATGTCAGTTTATTGATGTAGTTGTGATGTCAGTTTATTGATGTACTTGTGGTGTTTGTTTACTGATGTAGTTGTGCTGTAAGTTTATTGATGTAGTTGTGATATCAGTTTATTGATGTAGTTGTGATATCAGTTTATTGATGCAGTTGTGATGTCAGTTTATTTGTGTAGTTGTGATGTCAGTTTATTGATGTAATTGTGATGTCAGTTTATTGGTGCAGTTGTGATGTTAGTTTATTGATGAAGTTATGATGTCAGTTTATTGATGCAGTTGTGATGTCAGTTTATTGATGTAGTTGTGATGTCAGTTTATTTATGTAGGTTTACTGCTACTCTTACTTACAATTTAATGCAGGTTAAATTTGGCAGCACGGAAACAGTTATAACACTAACCTTCAGTTCCTCATCTTTGGTTACTTTGACTGGGCCATCAGATTGAATGCTACCTCCAAGGAATACCTGCAACAGAGGTAGATGGATGGATGAGTAGGTGAGTGGTGGTGAAATGATGGACAGAGATAAATGAGTGGTTAGATAGATAGACTGATACATACACAGAAAAAAAAGTATAGATAGATGCAAATTCTAATGGACAGATGGATAAATAAAGAAAAAATACCACATTATTAAAAATTATGTCTGAACCTGCTTAAAAGCTGTGTTGATAACAGATTTGGAATAAATGAAGAATAAACACACCCACCAACGATGTATGTGTCTGCATGTATCTTTAGGTGGAGATACAGATATATATCTATTTTCATACAATGATAAAATGCAGGGCTAGAAGGAGACCAAAATACATGTAGACAAGAGAAACAGAGATAGATATGGAATGGATAAAGAAGACATGGAATAACCTTGTGTGGACTGCACAGAATGGGGGCAGGGGGCTTGCAAGGCATGTGCTTCATGGTGAACTCAAAGAAAAATGAATGGATTTTCTTAAAGCGGTTTAATTTTCTAATCTTTCATCGATTACATTTTGTAATGCAATCTGAGGGTTGCATTTTGTAATGCAATCTGAGGGTTACATTTTGTAAAGCAATCTGAGGATTACATTTTGTAAAGCAATCTGAGGATTACATTGTGTAATGCAATCTGAGGGTTACATTTTGTAAAGCAATTTAAGGGATCCTTTGAAGGCATTAAAAAAATATCAATAGAAAAGAACATTTGACATACGAATGATAAAAGATCTTGCATCACACAGCACAAACAAATATATGAGAATTACATATAAAAATAACATAGCATCCTTGATAAGAGTGTTTCTGATGTATAAGACTAATATCACCTGTCCAACCAGCTTAGGCTGACTTTTGTTTGTGATATCATACTGCCTGATGTCTCCATGAAGCCAGTTACTGAAGTAGATAAACCTGTCATCCAGGGAGATCAGGATGTCAGTGATGAGAGCTGCCAGACAAAGAATACAACAGCTTCATGCATAGTCACTGTGTGTTTAGTAGTAATAAAAGCTACAGTAAGGAGACAATGGTAGTGTGGCATAATAAGTTTCTTAAATGATATACAGGTACATTTATTCTCTAGGATGTGAAACATGTTTCTTCAGTGATGTAATGATGAGCTTCATAAATGATGTAATGAAAAAGCTTTTTTTTTTTTTTTTTTTTTTTTAACAATTAAACACTTCTTGCTGGAATGAAAGAAATTTGGTCATCACAGACAAAACATACAAAGTTACTGCAAAAATTGTAAAATAGAACTGAATATCGACAATTTGGCATCAAATCCCTGCAAGTACTACACACTTTATTAAAGAAATTTTTCCCAAAAACAAAAGCCACAATTTAACAATTGACAGGATTAAAAGAACAAATTCGTCACGTAAACTCTTCTTTCATACAACATCTACAATAGTAACAAAGCATCATCATTAAGTACCAACGGGCTGATCACCCGTTTGCCAGACACTTCAATTACGGAAACAATGGCAAATGGGTTGATTTGCCATTGCCCTAAAGACGTCACTAGGCGTGATGGGAAACAATGGCAAAGAAAACCTATCTGCTGTTGCCCTAAGACGCCACTAGGCGTAATGGCCACTGACTGCTTTGACGGTCGGTGGCTAAGGACAGAAGAAGAAGAAGAAGAATCATCATTAAGAATGAATACAGAAATGTACGCAAAATCAGGAAATATAGAACACTAAAAAATGGCATCCTGATATAACCGACATTTCCATGCATATGGATAATGGTTGAAAGGTGCACACAATGCAGGCAGTAGCAAACACCCAAGGAAAAAAAAAAGATTCTTTAAAAATAATATATAATGATAATGCACATTGTAGAGGACAATGACTGAGGAAAAAAGAGGACATATATAAGGACAGGGGAAAAAAATATCTCTGTCTTCTTGTTGATGTGTTAAGGAATAAAGTTCATATGTCATGGTATATTGCCACACACAGGCATATAGCCATTGATATTTCAGGAAATATGTCTATTTGTGGTAACTCATGTTTTTGCACAAATTTTAACTTGTATTGAACACTGCATATTTAATACGTCACCGGTTGTCAATGACATAACGCGTTTGCGCTAATTTTTTCAAACGGCTAATATTCTGGGCCTTTCGTATACTTCATTCGTCCAAGCAAAACATATTTTTCGAGCTCCCGGATTGTGGAGGAATTTGTTTGATTTATGTGGCATTAATATAACTTCGAAGGCCGCCACTTATATTTTCAACGATCGTTAAGATGGTCCCGGACTTATGAAGAAGTTGCGGACCTTATAGAGAAGTATTTATTCAAGAAATATACAGGGTGTCCATAAAGTCTCTTTACAATTTAACAAATTTATTACAAAGGCAATTGATGAGATATCTTAATCAGATTTGTTCTATGTACTCAGTGGTTATCAAAGTTTTTAATCACATACCTTTATCGTCTTTCAGGTACCCTGTTGATGAAAGAGGTACTGTTTAATGAACCCCTACAAAAATGGCTACTCCTCAAGAGAAGGCACAATGTGTATCATGGTTTATTGAAACAAAATCGGATAGGCAGACTCAGCGAAACTACAGAACTAAGTATGGAAGAGATCCACCATCACGTCCGTCAATTCGTGCATGGCACAAGAAATTTATGGAGACAGGGACAGTGTTGGATAAAGGGAGGAACATCTGAGGAAAACATTGAGCGTGTAAGACAAGCCTTTTATCATTCTCCCACAAAGTCCATCCGTACTGCTGCCAGACAGTTAGAGCTACCACGTTCAACAGTGCAAAAAGTCCTACACAAGAACTTGCGATTGTACGCTTACAAAGTGCAACTCTTACAGGCACTCGAGCCAAATGATAAACCAAGACGAATTTCTGAGGATGAAACGTTCCTCACCCAAGTTTGTTTTAGTGATGTGGCAACCTTTCATTTTTCAGGGAAACTGAACACACATAATGTGAGAATCTGGGGATCAGAACACCCCCATGTGACTAGGGAACTTCACCGAGATAGACCAAAGCTGAATGTGTGGTGTGGGATCATGATACACATTGTGCCTTCTCTTGAGGAGTAGCCATTTTTGTAGGGGTTCATTAAACAGTACCTCTTTCATCAACAGTGTACCTGACATACGATAAAGGTATGTGATTAAAAACTTTGATAACCACTGAGTACATAGAACAAATCTGATTAAGATATCTCATCAATTGCCTTTGTAATAAATTTGTTAAATTGTAAAGAGACTTTATGGACACCCTGTACATTCACGTTTTCGGTCCACATTACTTGGGTGTCGATGGTTGACATGCACCTATTAGTACGGCAGCCAGAACTGAATAGATGAGACCATATATTGATGTTATGCCACTATGAATGCTTACATACTTATGGACTGACCATGCACTTTTTGTTTGAGGAGACAGATGTTCAAGATTCTCCATTTTTTGCAATTGCTTCAATATTTTGTGAAGAACTAAATAAATAGTATACGACATGTATCCAAGACCCATCACCAGATGACTTATGTTCTTCTGCCAGTTTTTATGTCCTGTGATGACAATGCACTTATGCATTCGCGTTGTCAGCATGATGTACTTATATTAATAGTCCCACAACAAACAAACAACAAACAAACAACAAGAATCGTTACATGATGTTAGCCAGCTTCTCATATCCTCTAGATGTTGATATGTGACATCATTCTCAATGACAACAGTGAGAAAGTGTTAAGTGTAAGCTGTATCCTTTTATGGTTCCATGTTTTTATATGTAATTTATTTATAAGAATAGTAGGCCCTTTCATTTTTCTGCAGTCTTTGTACATCCTGTCCCCTATGAAGACATAATGTAGTCTGTGTACTGATTGTGTCCATTAAAAAAAACAGTCCACTGCCTCTTTTCACATCACGTTTAGCTGATATTCAGCTTCAATGCAGTTCCCTTCTCATAAGTACTTCTCTACCTGTAACTCGATTTTATTCTCTAGCTTTTATTCACTACTGAGTTTTCACATATAACCAACCTGGCATTTCTGGCAGTGCCCAGCCTTCAACTTTCTTTGGGGGAACTTGAATAACTTTCTCTTTACTCCAATCTCCTTTCTGAAAAAAGAAAATGTTGATATACCAAATATCACATAAATATACACAGATTGGATAACGATTTTTAAAGACTGGTGCATGGACTACTAGAAGGCTGTACGATTCATTTAAGTGGGCCACTCATATAGAGTAATATAAAAAATACACGTTCTTTATCTCTAACTTACCTTTTCTTTTAATAGCAAGAGGAAACAACTAAAGTTTGTAGGAAACTAATATTTTTTTGGGTCTCATTTAAGTGGTCAGCAATCAAAACAGTTTAAAAACCACTGGATTAAATATTTCCATTTTAAAGTTGTGATCTGGGACTGAATTTATCACTGAGGTTGATTTTCAGACGATGCTCCCAGTGAGTGAAAACAAAAGTTGGTCATCATGGAAGCTGAATAAAAAAGCTAAATGTAGAACAATAATTTAATGCAAATTTTGAGTAAAACTAATTATAAAATGTAGCTCAAAATCTTTTTCTTTTTTTCACTGAAGAGAAAGCCTCCTTCCTGTTTAGGTTACTTTATGTGTTTCAAGAACAAAATACTTCAAAAACTATATCAGGTGACAAGCCATGTCCAACAAAAATATTTACAGCCACTGCACTGAGAAAATATGACAATACTTGAAGCAGGTGGCTCAGTGCAACTTACCTGGTAATTTCTTTTTTCAAAATGATTAGCAATCAGCTCTCCTCACACATAACAAAATATTTTATCTTATTTTTACCCACTGCTCTTCATCTGAAGGTGCAGTCCTTAAAATTTGTATGTCAAATATTGAAACTAATTTAAATGTAAAAACTACATTCTATTCTAGCAACTGTAAACCTTACCAGAGTTTATTATTGGAATTCATGAGCGTGACATCAGCTTTACACCTCACGGTAGAAGGGGAACGACTAAGTAAGTAAGACATCAGCTTTTCCTATTTACCACATGTATCACTTTTATTTATCTTTTACGTATTTAACTTAGTTCTCGCTTTCTTTTCTCTTCTAGTTTCCTTTGCTCTAGTATAACCTATTTTTATTTACCCCCACAACTGTCACTCAAAATATACTGTTTTATCCATTTTTCTTCATCTGGACGTGCAGTCTTTAAAAACTGTATTTTAAATATTAAATAAAACTTATTTAAATGTAAGAACCTAATTTTTTTTTATCAACTGTAAATCATAAAAATTTAAATTAAAACTAAAAGTACATTAGTTTTCTCATGGGAACTTACTGGAGTCTTGAAGAATCTGAACACAGATGAACCAAGAGCACATCCAACAAAACCCATTGTGGCTGTAGGATCATGCAGGAACCGTATTTCCAAAGGAATGGCACCATCTGTACCCAGATCTATCGTTTGAATTTTCTTGTGGGTTGACCATTGCCAAACATGAATGCTGTGTCCATAAAGTCCTGAGAAAGATGTTACAGTTATATGAAGTTACATAACATTATTACTTTTTAATTTTATTAGCTTTATTTTATAATTTTGTTATCTTTTTCTTCTCCTATATCTTTTCTTCATCCCTCCTTCCTCTTCTCCTTTTTTGGTTTTAAATATAACTGTCATTTTTTTGTTTCTTCCTCTCCTTTTTTTGGTTTTAAATATAACTGTCACTTTTTGTTTCTTCTCCTTTTCATTAGCTTTCCAGCACCCCTGTGAAGCACATGCATTTAGTTAATTCATGCCAGACCCTACTGCCCTATGTACTTCACTGGGATCTCTAAAGAAATAAGGATATAATAGGGTTACTGCTCACTCATGAATGCTGCAACAGGCCCCTTGTGAGGTTGTACCTTGTGAGGTTGTACATAGAGCTGGCAATATCATTATATACAACAATTTGCTGCATAAACCATCACTGTAAAAGAGTAGGAATGCTTTCACATCGGCTTCCTATTAGCAGCAAAAAGGGAAATGAATGAAATCCTCTGGTCCTGCTCCATCCATTCAAGTTTATGTTATTGTCTTCTTAATCCTTCTTATATCTGTCTCTGGATAACTACTCTTATTTCTAAATCATCAAGTTGCTAGCCCCATGCACAATTTCAATCAACTCTTTCAGTCCTAAGCAGAAAAGTGGGTTTGGCCCAAACAAACGTTTTTGTTGTTGTTTGGAAATAATTTTTTTAAATGTTCATATGCATAAACAACTTTGTTGTTGTATATGAAACTGAAGGTAAATGGATGTACTTCACTCTTGTGCTACAAGTATTAAAGCTTTCATTGAAAAATTATTAGTTATCCAAGGTAAAATGGATAGGAGCAAAAGATACGGAAGCCACTTAAATGGCTCCCGGGTCAAATGTGTCTGAACCCTGAGCCATTATAAAGTCGATTGGGACTTACAGAGTTAAGTAATTCTTACGACATGCCAGGGGTTAGCAGTGATCCTATTCTTTGTCGTCTCAGAGACCCCCAATAAACTAGTACTGATTTATCTGCATTCAAACAATATTGTAAAAACATGTATTCCTCAGCATTTCTGTGAATTTATAAAACAGTTTCAATAATTTTAAATAAGGTTCAAGGATGTGCGCAAGAGGGCACTGGACATAGATCCAGCAACCTGGGAGGATGAAGCTGCCTATCGCACCAAGTGGTGATGCTCTCTATGGCGCCATCTCAGATTGGACAAAAAGAAGCTCTCATGGCAAGCAGAAGAGAGAAGAAAACGTCGAAAGGAACGCCAGGACAATAAGCAGATGAGGGCTGTCACCTCAGAGGTGCATTCCCATAGTCAGTTATGACTGAAGGGGCTATTATTATTATAATTTTAAATATCACAACATTGTTTATTTTATACTTAGTTACTTATTAGTTGTTTTTGTGACACCTAAATTCATGAACTAACATTTATTGTGCTGGACTCTATCAATCAATTATCCATCAAACATACCCCACATTGTGCTGGACTCTATCAATCAATTATCCATCAAACATACCACACATTGTGCTGGACTCTTTCAATCAATTATCCATCAAACATACCCCACATTGTGCTGGACTCTATCAATCAATTACATACATGCCACACCTCAGAGATGAAAAACCTGTACAAAAAATTAAAAAAACCTGTACAAAGACCCGCAAAACCTGTACAAAGACCCGCAAAACCTGTACAAAGACCATACATGCCACACCTCAGAGATGAAAAACCTGTACAAAAAATTAAAAAAACCTGTACAAAGACCCGCAAAACCTGTACAAAGACCCGCAAAACCTGTACAAAGACTGAAAAACGTAACAAAAGAGTTTATTCATGTAAAAGTATATTCAATTAGATGGTTCTGCACCATCATAGTGACATGCGGCCTTTGCCTTTTTAAGCATGTCTTCACTTGCTTTAAAACCTAAACAACAAGAGTTAGAATTTATTTTGCATAGTAAATACAAATATTAATAATCAATTTGAAAAATATAATTATTTGTAATTTTAATATTATATAATGAAATAGAATCTTGGAAAAAAATTAATACAATTTATGGTTGAAATGAAGAACAGTTGCTGTGTTTTCTATAGTGCCTTATAAAAGTACAGGCCTAAAGAGACCAGTAATAAGCATTATGGGTTAGGAATCTTAAATTTAAAATCTAATAAATTTTTTGCTAAAGCTGGTAATGAAAATATAAACTAGCGCTGGCGTAATATTAGCCTGTATATTTTCTACCGAACTTCAAAAATTGGAATAGCCGTTAAAGCCCAACTGGTAGTTTTAAATAGACCTTCCCATACAAATTTTAGTGTCAATCAAACATTGATAGTAGGCTAATTAATTATTTAATAATTATAAATCATTGAATGACCGTAATGATGACCACCAAAGGCAAAATAACATTGTTTTTTAAAGAAACGAAATTAAAACTAAGAAGAGAAGTAGGCTAACTCCAAATAAACTTTTCTCTGATCGAGTTAAGATGTAAATTTTCCACGCTATTGTGGTTTTTTTTTTCTTTTCAGTTTCATAATTTGGTAATATCGGAATGACGTTCGCCGAATGCTCCGCGTGTATTTTCGTACCATTTAGATTTAGGGTTAACCCTAGCTGTAACCCTAATTATAACTCTAAATGGTACGAAAATACATGCGGAGCATTCGGCGACCGTCATTACGATATTAGGCTACCCCATAATTTGTAGGCTATTGTATTATTTTTCAAATTTACATTTCTTACGCACTTTCTACAAGTTTTAGTGAAACAAAAAAATATGTAGTGGTATCAGCCTTTTTTTTTTTTACCAGCCGTAAATAATAAATTATGCTAAACCTTAGGGGAAAAGAAAGCATAGGCCTAAGTTATCTGACAGTTAAATCTAACTTCATCTAAACAATGTTATTGTAATATTTTTTTTAAAATGAATTACTTACCAATACTAAACTGGAAATTAATCCTAAACAATAGGCTCGACTCAAAAAAGATTTCAGTGCTGCGTAATCGTTCAAATAATCAGTAACCTCGCGCTAGCTTTAGCGAAAAATTGTGAATGAACACGCCACGCACATCCCACGGCAATTGAAAAATTAGTGGCACAAGATTTATATGTATATTTAATAATTAGGCGAAAAAAACCCGTCAAACATACCACACACAGATTGTGCATGGCACTCAAACATACCACACACAATAAATCAATTATCCATCCAACACATACAATTATCATCACATTGTGCTGAACTCTATCAATCAATTATCCATCAAACATACCACACACTGTGCTGGACTCTATCAATCAATTATCCATCAAATGTACCACACTGTTAAGGATAGATTTGGGGTAATATATTGTAGCATGTTACTACACGTTAGCACATGTCCATTTTATTTGAGGAATTGTGTTCGCCTGTAGACAAACTACTTTTTGCATGAAACGTTCACCCGTAGCGAACAACAGTCACTAGTGACGTAGTTCGTCATATGTCATGGGTTCGAATTGTTAATTATTTGGGCCTTTCATATTCATTCACTGGTTTGAGGTGGACATGAGTTTTCTAAGCTCCAGGATTTTTATGGAGTGTGTGTTTTTCTAACTGGGGCATTAAATGGATTCTTCGAAGGCCACCACCTTGTTAAGAGCATTCCAGATGGGGAAGGAAACTTATTGAGAAGTCTTGCACAACCCCCCCCTTCTGATATTTTCGTAAAGAATTTCTCAAAGATATTGAGGTAACTGAGTTTAGGTCGCCATCATCGGTTTGTTCCACCACATTACTTGGGTGTCGGGAATATTGCTCTACCTATTAATACACAGCCAGGATAGATGAAAGATTTAAGGATATATATATATATGCTTACTCTACTATTAACTGTGGAGATGAAGAAGGCCTAATGATTGAGGCTCGTTATTGACTGACGTAATTGGTTATCGCATTTACATGTTTTCCTGCCATATACCATGCCATGTATATATCTTGATGGATGTCATCCTGCGATGAACTTACACTAAATGTCAACCATGTCTTCCCGTGGACCTGTTCATCTACCGGCTTTTGTTGTATATGTTGACCATAATGTCCTGTATGAAAGCCTGCAATCATTCGCGTATCCTACATGATCCTCTCTATTTTTTTCCAGATGTAACACACACATTGTGCTGGATTCTTTCAATCAGTTATCCATCAAACATACCACACATTGTGCTGGACTCTTATCAATCAATTATCCATCAAACATACCACACAACTACAGACAAACTGGCAACATGTTAACTAAATATATTTCTAAAACAAGTAATCTTACATATAAATGCAAAGAAAGCAAATTTACCATTAGCAACGTGTTGTGGATTGAACCCTGTCCTCCAGGCTTTAGGAGCTCCCCACTCTGTACTAATCATGACGTCATGCCTAGGTTGGTACCAGTAATCATAGCCAAAGTTAATGTGGCTCTTCTCCCAATTTTCTTGGATGCTAAATTCTTGGCCATCAAGAAGAATGAAACCACCTCAAAAGAGAAAGCAGAAATTATTAATGAAATATTTACATGCAATGCTAATATGACCACTGTAATTCATTCACCAAGTGTTGCACTGACTGGCACCGACAGACATGGCTTTCCATGTCATATGATTAATGTTGTCTTGAAGCAGATATATCTTCAATTTCTTCCCACACCATGTGACCAGTTTTTTAAAGTATTTCTTGCTGGTCTTCCCCTTCTGTTCTTCGAGTTGAATTTACCAGTTTTTACCAGATTCTATAATTTTTTCTCTTCTCACAATGTGTCTAGAACTTTGACTGTCTGCTCCTTATTGTGTTTATTAATCTAATTAATGACTTTCTTTGAGGGTTCAGAAAGCAATGGCAAACTACTGAATGAAAAAAATTGCCTAGAAAAATCACAAACAGCCAATAAAAGCTGGGGTTGATTGCCACGTCCTGTAAAGGATAAGCAACTAACTTCTCTGAGGACTCATTCAAATTTCTGTCCCTTCAAAGTATTTGTTGCATTGTTTCATTTCTGCTGTATCCAGTTTTATTTCAATTACAGTAGCTGATTGTTCACATTTCACATACATAAGGTAATCTAGGATGTTGTAAAAGAAGATTATAATGTATTTTTACATGTTGACCACACTTAGTTTTGTTAGCAGTTTAATCTGCACGGTAACAATTCTATCTGGGGCCAACATGATGTATTTTGCACCATTTTTAATTATAATGAACGCGATATAGGGTTTACGTCACTAGGTGATGATGACGTAATAGGTTCTGCACTAATGTATGCAGACCATTGGTTCGAGGCATTTTGTTGTAAGAATCCGTCAGAGTAAGACGTTGATGCCATTGCTTCCAAGTTATTTGAAGTTTAACAGTTCTCCTATGTGGCTTAAGTATTGCAAAGGTCACCACTGATATTCAAGAAGATGCCGAACATAAGTATTTAAGTTTTGATGATGTTTTATGCAGAGGAATCTTTATGGGAGCAAAAAATAATAATTATCTCCATATTCTGGTTTTCACTACTTAGGTGTTAACCGTTACCGGCACCTCTAGTAAATAGGCCAGATATGAGACGATGTATCAAGGACTGTAGGAGATTCAATATATGCCTGTATTCCACTTTGCCATGAACATGTTATTATGCTACATTTGAATAAATATGCTGTGATCTGTGGACCAATTTACCAAGTCGTTTTGGAGATCACTTTTTATGATTGATAGTTCTTGCACAAAGCCCACATCATTCCACAACATCTCATAAGCACGATGCTCAACATGGAGTTCAATTATGAACCAACCATCTTGTTCAAACATACCCTCTGTAAATAACAAAAACCATTCGTAACAGATGTATATAACATTTTTTTTTTAAAACTGATAAAGAAAAATAACCAGTTCAACCTCTGAAGAGTTGTAATTAGTATATATATAGTGTCCCATGTCCATAAGATATGTTCAATTGCCGATACGTGAATGTGGTATCATATCTCCGGTTCAAGTATTGTAAATATAGTGAATTAAAAATTTCAAATTGTATGGGTGGAAATAGTAATCTCATCATAATTGTCATGGTGTAAAACAACAGAGGTAAAAAAGAAAAACTAAACATTTAAAAAAAAAAAAAGGGGGGGGGGGAAGAGAGAATAAGTGTAAAGGCTTGAGGTGTTTAGTTTGGTATTTAATTGCCTTTATTTGTCATAAGTAATCTGTTTTATAAGAGCCTCAATAGACCTTCACTTTTCCCACCACATCCCCACTAATCACTGTGCATTAATTTTTGTTCTTGTTTAATACTGTTTGGCTATATTGTGTAGTTCCCTAGGTCAGTCTAGTCTTAGCATGCTATACTAAACACATAACTAAAATGGTACTGTAAATATAAATACAGTGTTTAGCAAATGTAAGCATTCCAAAGTATTTGTTCCTCTTCTTCTGTGATCCTTAGCTGCCGACCGTCAAAGCAGTCGGTGGCCATCACGCCTGGTGGCGTCTTGTAGGGCAGCAACAAACTGATTCCACTTTGTTCAGTCGGTGGCCATCCTTCGTGCAGTGCCCCAACTCTGGTTCTTTCTTTACATCTCGGCTTCCACAGTTCTCCGCCAGGTTGTTTTTGGTCGGCCTCTCTTTCGCTTTCCTTCAGGGGTCCATAGCATAGCTGTTCTTGTAATGGTATGAGGGTCCCTTCTGAGGACGTGGCCAACCCAACTCCAGAAAGTATTTGTTATTCATCCCTTTTTTCTTATCAGCTATAATTTGCACCTCATATTTCATCTTATTTTCAATATTACTATCATCTGTAGCAAGAAAACAAAATTACTGATCAAAGTACACACATTATTTACATCAAGCGCTACCTAATCTAACTTTGCACAGTACAGAATCATACTATGATTTAACTAAAGCATACTTGTCAGGGAGAACGCAAAGATAAAGAGAATAACCCAGGAAATGATAGCAAGATTGCACTTGAAGAAACACCCTTGCAAGATGTAGAATCACACATATCTATTGGCAGCCTTATTGACAAGGGACAGACAGTGAAATCAAAATAAGAATCCAAAAAAGGCTAGAAGAGGTTTCATTGCAATGGGAAAATATGGAAATCAAGAAAAATCAAGTCCAACACAAAAATAAGAATCTTCAACTAAAATGTCAAGTCAGTCTGGCTCTGAGACATGGAAAAAAAAAACAACAACAACCAAAAAGCTACCGACATTCATAAATGGATGCTTGTGTAGAATAGAAAGATTGAAGTGGTTATGACAGGATCACTAATGTGGAACTGATGACAAGAACTAGACAAGTTCCAGTGGAACATGAGATAAGACTAAGACGCTGGCGATGGATAGGACACACACTGAGGAAACCTGCTGATAGCATTACTATACAGTCCTTGTTCTGGAATATCCAGAGTAAAAGTAGCAGAGGTAGACCAAAAATACAAAAAGAAAAGAACTGGAGACAGAAGTGAAAATGATGAAGAAGACATAGAACGGTCTGGAGCTGATGGCACAGGACAGGAAGACTTGACACAGGACAGGAAGACTTGACACAGGACAGGAAGACTTGACACAGGACAGGAAGACTTGACACAGGACAGGAAGGCTTGACACAGGACAGGAAGGCTTGACACAGGACAGGAAGACTTGACACAGGACAGGAAGACTTGACACAGGACAGGAAGGCTTGACACAGGACAGGAAGGCTTGACACAGGACAGGAAGGCTTGACACAGGACAGGAAGACTTGACACAGCACAGGAAGACTTGACACAGGACAGGAAGGCTTGACACAGGACAGGAAGGCTTGACACAGGACAGGAAGGCTTGACACAGGACAGGAAGGCTTGACACAGGACAGGAAGACTTGACACAGCACAGGAAGACTTGACACAGGACAGGAAGACTTGACACAGGACAGGAAGACTTGACACAGGATGACTTGATACAGGACAGGAAGACTTGACACAGGACAGGAAGACTTGGCATCAATTTGTTGAAGGCCTACACTCCATGGGGAGTTGAAGGTTACTTAACAGTTCCTTAATAATTTCAACAGTCTTGCCTAAATCTAATTCCTTATGCTCCCCATCCCATCTCAGTGTAATCATTATCATGATCCCTCCCTTACTCTTAGTGCTGTTGCCCTCTGAGTCCCCGATGCAGCTGATCATGACCTCACCACTGCCAAGGCAATGTGTAGTGTGCGGGGCTCCCAAACCTGTCAGCCTGTGAACATCAACTGGCTCAACTATCTGTAATCATGTCACACAATTAAAACATTAGTAAACATTCAACTAGATCAGTGCTTCTGAAACCATGAGATGCACCATTGTTGGCAAACTAGATGATAATATAAGGTACCCAGTTGAAAATAAATTTTAAAATATATGAATGAAGAAAAACGATGTAAATAATAATGCAGTTTGAATGTCATCATTGACATCATCTGAGCCTATAACAATAAGGAACCTGAAACTGGAACAGACGGGCACATTTACATACCTAGGATGCATAGTAACACCAAATGGTGGAACAGGCAAAGACACAAAAACAGAATGAATAAAGCGAGAACAGCCTTTGCTAGTCTAAACAACATCTGGAAGTCCTCTCAGTACCGGTACCGCACAAACACCAAATTAGGACTAAATGAGAGCTGTGTACTTTCTGTGCTTCTCTATGGTGCGGAATGCTGGAGAGTAACAGAGAAGGAAATATCAAAATTGTCCTCTTTCCACACAATCTGCCTAAGGAAAATTATCCTAATCTTTTGGCCAAATACCATCACCAACCAAGAACTGCTTACTCGGAGCAACCAAGAGGACATGCACACCTTCATAGCTGGCAGACGCTGGAGTTGGGTTGGCACGTCCTCAGAAGAGACCCTGATGCTATCACAAGAACACAGCTATGATATGGACCCCTGAAGGATAGCAAAAGAGAGGCCAACCAAAAACAACTTGGCGAAGAACTGTGGACGCCGAGATGCACAGAGCTGGAGCATTGCACGAAGGATGGCGGCCGACCAAGCAAAGTGGAAGCAGTTTGTTGTTGCCCTACAAGACGCCACCAGGTGTGATGGCCACTGACTGCTCTGACAGTTGGCAACTAAGGATCAAAGATGCCATCATCATCATTATTTCCCTTTTTACTCTTTGTGAAGGATGGGACCACTTCTGTGGCTGATCTCCTTGTAGGAAACCCTCACCAAAACATTCATCTGGTGTTTGTAGCAGTGGTTCCCGCTGCAGTTAGTTTTACACATTGAGGAAGGCAGCCCCAAGCACAACGTCATACTAACTGCCTTTTACATCATGCCTGAGGATGTAGTAGTCCTGTTATTTCCTCAGAGAAAAAAATTAATAAGCTGATATAGTAAACATTGTGAAGCTGGTATGCCAATGTCTAAAATTTGTGAACTACTGAACAGATCATTTACATGGAACCCACTGCAGCTGGTGTTGCTAGCCTTGTATGTGATTCATCCTACATATAATATACAGGGTAAATGGTGACTAGTGTCGCAGGAAGACATCAGATAAGACAACTTGCTATGTAAACCACTACAACAGCACACAAAGGACTTTGTACCAGGCTTCCCACAAAGGGGTCCAAGTATGGCCGTGGTTCCATGCTCCTGAAGGAACTAAAAAAAAAAAAAGGAACACAGTAATGTATCATTTATTTGTTCCCGTCTTCTGGTGCATGGAACCGCCCATGCAGCTGGCCCCCTTGCAAGAAGCCTGCATCAAGCAATCATGTGACATTGCAGAGGTTGTTTCTGTAACAATTTGTTTTACATTATGAGGTTGCCAGCCCCAAGCATAATAATTAACTGATCCCTGACAGTAGAAATTCTGGTGTCATGAGGTTGGGATCAGTCAGCACTCTTAAAGCAACATGGTGTCAAATTTGCCATTATTTCTCTTTTCACTTCTTATGGGCCATGGAACCACCATTGCAGCTTTCCCTTAGCAGGAAGCCTGTGTAATGTTATTATGTATGTATATAAGCTTGACTACGTCCTCTTCATACTCACACATAAGGTTCGCGATACACACAATAATGCTTGATCATCTTGCCGCCATTAAACTTTTTCCTAATGCTCGTACATGTGTAGTTTCGTATTTTAATGTATTATATAACAGCCTGCACCAAACCATTCAAGTACAGCAGTGGTTTCTGTAGTAATATGTTTTGTTTGATGAGGATGACAACTTCCTGCACATCTTCTTATTCGTTCACATCTTGGACATGCCTGGGGGAGCAGTAGCCATATTCTTTCTTTGTGTCCTCAAAGACATGATGGAACTACACAAAGACATGAGGGAACTACAAAAAACATGAGGGAACTACACAAAGACATGAGGGAACTACACAAAGACATGAAGGAACTACAAGCAGTCAAATTAGAAGTCACTTCATTCAGTTAAAAAAAAAAATGAAAGAAGGAAATATTAATGTCAATAAGTTTTGTCACCCATATAGATCTCACTTGGAGCTTGATTTTGGAGAGCATAGTGCCAGAGAAAGCATGTTCTAAAGTGTAACTAAACAAGGGCTATTCATGGGGCTAGTGACCACTTTACAGAAAGTAAATTGCAACAGAACTCATCAATGCAAAAGCATAACCAGCAAAAACGGAAAAATAAAACATTTTCTGAGTAGCCTAACATGGTGGGAAATCCATTTTTACCACGGTAGCTATAATCTAGCTGGCAGCAAAACAGTTAATAGAAATGGAAAAATGTTTTTTTTTAGATATATTATTGTTCAATTGAGAAAGGATGAATCATTAGCCGCTGGCACAGAGCAACAACTTGTTTATGCTTTTGTAATTACTGTATCATTTCTTGAATTGAACAACTGAACTGAGATATGCAGAAGGCAGGAAAAAATCTGCTAAACTGGCACCCAGATGGCTTTACAATATACATATACACTCATAGTAGTATGACAGCTACATATTGTTTATCAGGTGTTTGGTGCATATTTCGCCAAAATAACACAACTTAACATCTGTTCATAACAGCAGCACTGCTATTCAATATTTTCCAAGTGGATGAAATTAAAACACCTTAATTAAAGACAAAGTTAAGAAATCTGCCTTCGATGAGACACTGGATTAGAAACACAGAATTTTATATTACCGTAATATAAAACATTTTTTTCTGCTTCACTTGTTCCTTAACCCTTAAATCTACACAAGGTTCAGAAAGCTGCTAATCTTATCAATACATGCTAACGCTATCTTACACAAGGTAACTACATGCTTTATTAGTGCTCCAATTTTATGAGTCCTGAACTTAGTCATAAGGCAGACTGAAACATCAAAGTCAGAAAAAACCCAAACACTGCCAAACCTTGTGAAATCGAGGCTCTCGAGGATCTGTTCCAACATCAATGATATAGATTCTGTCACTGTTTAAAGCAGGAAGAATCAATCGATTACGGGCCCTGGAAGGATCATTATGACAGCTGGAGCAAGCATTCCATCCAGAATGATGAAGTTCATCTTCCAGATATGGCATCATCAATCGATGAATCACCTGAGTAAGTAAACCATACAATTTGTTCAGAATTGGCTGTATGGACTTTGAAATACACATTTAAAAATTGCGATGATAAAGCCGTTCTTGATTATCTGAATAATGAATATAAAACTAGAAACATCCTTTTGTTTGTTTCACTATGTGCCACTAAAGCATGGACTTAACAATTTATTCAGGTCACCAATGAAGGTCACCTGTGTAGTTTCTTGGGGGCCACCACTGAAGGTCACCTGTGTAGTTTCTTGGGGGCCACCACTGAAGGTCACCTGTGTAGTTTCTGTGGGTCACCATTGAAGGTCACCTGTATAGTTCATGGGGGTCACCACTGAAGGTCACATGAGTAGTTCCTGGGGGTCTCTGAGGAGACAGGAAAGAATAGGACTGCTATTTCCTCAGGCATGTCGTAAAAGGCAACTAATATGAGATTGTCCATGAGGATGGCGACCAAAACTAATGGCTACTGAAACTGCTGCTGATAGAGTATGTGCTTTGATGCAGGCTTCTTGCAAAGAGGCCCACTGCAGTGGTGGCTCCATGCTCCGTTAGGAGCGAAAAAGAAGACGAATGAATATTGGGTTTTATTTGTTGTGAAATATCATAATGAGGACACATAACATTTCATTTACTGCTACGGTGGATAAGAAGAATATTGGTGCTGAAATTTGGCACATCAGCTGCTGCGTCTCATAAAAAAAAAAAACATTAAAAAAATGAAACCCCCAATCATTAACAACGACGATAACCAAAATCAACAAGAGAAGATGGCACACCTAAATTTAGAACTTCTCCACTATCTGTACACCGGACCAAAAAAATCCTTACAAACACCCAAAAATCCTTACGCAAAAAATATGTTAATAAATTATACGGAATA
This sequence comes from Oreohelix idahoensis, assembly GCA_024509875.1. NCBI lineage: Eukaryota > Metazoa > Mollusca > Gastropoda > Stylommatophora > Oreohelicidae > Oreohelix > Oreohelix idahoensis. The sequence goes on along the minus strand of JAMPIV010008910.1, from coordinate 847,555 downwards.
CAGTTTTAAAATGAGAAATGACATATACAAATCTATTAGCATTTGAATTATTGTGATATAAAACATGCTAATAGTCTCATGCTGTTCTTTACATATAAAAAACTTAGTGATCATGAGGTACACTATTCTTTCGATGTACAGTGTTTTGTATTATAATCAACACATGCACTTTTAGCACTTTGCAGAATTGCATTTGTGGGCTTAAAGTCTGCACAGCATGTATCAATGTTAATCTTACACTGTAAAATAGAAGTGAGTGTGTCCGCATTCATGGACCTCCTGCAGTCTGTGTGGATTTTTTTCATCATTGAAAATGATCTTTCGCAGTCAGCTTTTGTTTCTTTGAATTAGGCTTAGCCATCATTCAGTGGATGAAATATTTCAACTAATAATCTTTGTAGATGAAGAGGATGATTAAAAAATACAACGAACAAAGCAAACGGCTAACAGCAAAAACAACAACAAAAAAATAAACACAATTATGAACAGAATATCAAATCTAGGAAGAAAAAACGTACCACCAAAAATTTACAAAATTATTATTTAAGAGTTGGTAGCCTAGACCAGTGATAACAGATTGCCACTTTATTAAAAAATAAAGCAGCGAATTTTGAGCGCTGGAATAAAGTAGGCCTACTCAACGCAAAGAAACATTTTTTTTCTAGTTATGTAGGGCCTACACAGAATATTATGACAATTTATCGGAAATACATTGAAGGGCAAGATATAGGCCTAACTGGAAAGATTAAGACAGCGATTAAATTGCAACAAAGCAAAACAACAGCAATATTTAACCAAGTTATAAGTACTTAGCTTTTTAAAACAAAATGGCGTCGAAGTGTGGTGGCAAGCAAGCGTGGTCGTTGATAACAGGTAACTTTAAAAATACGTCATGTCACGCTGAAAATCGAAAGCGTTTGAGGCCGAATTCAAAGTTTTTGCCGAATTGTTGGGTATAAAAGGATTTGATTGGTTGCTGGGCGAGACCTCAGTTTAAAAACGGACGCCGAGATTCCAGGAATAAAAAATAAAAAAAATTGGGTAAAAAAAAAAAACCAGGGCTAGAAAATATTTTCTGTTTTAAAAATTTAAAAAACTTGGGTTGGAAAATATTTTTAGAATTTAAAAAAAAAAAAAATTGGGGGGGGGGGGGGGAGGGGGGGGGGAGTGGAGAAAAATTCGTACAACGAGTCTGTACGGCCGTACACTGCTAACAGTATCAGAAATCCGTACATTGTACGAAAAATTCGTACAGGTTGACAGGTATGCATGGACATCAATGCCATTAGATAGGCCTAAGGTTTAGACTTGCTAATCCCATCTAGTTCATTCAATGACATACTTTTTTTTAATGAAAGGGTTTCTGGCTGAGATTTTTAGCCTGATGTTTTATTTTTCAATCTCTGTTTTTTTTTTTTCGCCACGTATTCTCCCATTCCTTACTGTGATTGATTCTTTTCTTTGAAAATATTTAAAAAATGTGTTTGCTAGGAGATGATTAATACTCTTGATGATGACAACAATTATTTTTGTGTTGTGTTGACAATTATTATTACCATCACCAGTAAATCTAAATATTTACCTTGCAGTAAGCTGGGGACTCGGGATCAATATCCACAGTGGCCAGATAATCGGGCTTTTTCTTCTTCAAATGAGGAGGCACAATGCATGGAAGATACACTATCTTCTCTCTGGGTCCATTTTTCATGGCATCCTCTGGGCTGGCATATCCAGGACCCTTGCAGCAGTTGGAGACAGGAAGAGGCAGAGTTTTGAGACCATCTGATGCTGCTGATAATGATTTGAAAATTAAAAAAAGACATCACGTAGGAAGAAAAGAAGAATTTTGTTTTTCCCATAAATTGGAACATTTTTTAAAATTAAAGACGAAATTTGATTTTCAGAAACTGGGTTAAAGATTATATAACCTAACATGAATCAAAGATTGCACAGAGAGGGCTGGGTGAAAGACAACATAACATAAAAACTGAATGAAATGTTTTGCATAGAAGGATGAGCGAAAGATTATCATAAACTAAATGAAGGATTTCACAGGTTAGGTGACATATATCACAAAAACTGAATAAAAGATTATGCAGAGAAGGCTTGGTGAATGATTATATAACATAAACTGAATGAAAGATTATGCAGAGAAAGCTGTGTGAAAGATTATATAACATAAACTGAATGAAAGATTATACAGAGACGGCTGGGTAAAAGATTATATAACATAAAAACTGAATGAAAAATTTTGCAAAGAAGGCTGGGTGAAAGATTATATAACATAAACTGTAAGAAAGGCTCTGCAGAGAAGGCTGATATACTTCAAAGTGAAATTAGTGCACAATGAACAAATACAACAATACCATACGTCTTAGGCAGAAGCTGTCAATTAGGAAATTCTTTTCAACCTACAGTCCTGAAGCAAAATGTTTGAAAATCTGTCTAAGATTGGTAGGGTTGGAAAACTATCAAATACTGCAAGGGTCATGGCTGTTGAGGTGGGTGCAAGAGGGCTCGTGGCTGCATCAGTGTATGATTTATTGAAACTGTTGGGGCTGAGGGGACAGTCGAGAGAGAACAAGGGCACTGAAGATGCTTAGTGAAACTGCGGAAAAGGCATCAGGCTGGCTGTGGAACAACTGCAATGGGCTATGGAACTCGGGACAGTAAGCTCTGCGGTACAGAAAACATCAGGAATTTTTCTAAATCCACAATACTTTGAGTTTTTTGGTGTACTGGTGAAAGGGCTGTGACTGACGGGCAACACGCGGCGTATATTATAAGAGGTGTTGGGCACAGAATTACAGTTGCTAGCGCGCAGTGGCTAGCCTTGTCGGCTTCGTGCAGGTGTGTCAGTGTCTGTCCCTAGCCGTGGTGTGCAACGGAACGAACGGAATAATTTGTCTTCTCTTTGTTACTTTCACAATTGCCTCCTCGGCTGGCGGCGTTGTGGATTTTAAAGTTGCTACCAATGTTAAATGGGTTCATTTTGGATACAAGACAACAGGAGGCTGAGAAACTTGGGCCGAAACACTTGTTCGAGGGGGGGGGGGGGGGAAACTACTTCTGATGATCAGATTGCCTCCTGTTGTATCGCTCTGTATAGAGTTTCCTATCATAGTGTGACTGTTGCCTATTCAGTTACGCGACCTCAAAAGAATATTTACAAAGAACTACAATGTTCTAATGTCACATCCATGTGAGAATCTATAGGAAGAGAAAGCGATAGAGGTTGAAAAAATATTACTGCAAGAGTTATTTCTCTTTGATCCAGAACTCAGAGATCAGAAAATCTGTTTGGGCAAGACCAGCTTTGGAAGACAGTAGCAGGCAAGTAAGAAATCTTCTTCTTCTTCTTCTTCGTTCCCCCTCAGACTTCTACATTAATAACTGTAATAAAGGCAGTAGTGAGCTCAAGGTCCCTGACATCTCCAAACAGGAGAGAAGTAGGTTGTTGCCATATGTTATTCCATTCACTCTGGGCAGCACTGCAGCAGATGTTCGGCTGTAATAGGGTTGATACCACAGGTGCAGAGATCTGATGTACCAATCCTGTAGTTGTAGTATATATGGTACCTCAATCTGTTGTGTCCAGTGTGTAGCCGGAAAATGATGACCTGGTCTTGCCTAGATAGCTGATATAGGCATTATTTTTTTATATGGTCTGGGTGTTTTCTTTCCCTTTTGGACTTGAATGTGGCTTTTATAGTTGTTTTGCCTTTTCATAAGCTGTCCCTGTAACACTTTATTGTAATGCTCCTCCTTCCTTAGCAAGTTTGTCTGACTGCTCATTTCCTGAAATGTTGCAATGGGTTGGTAGCCGCTGGATTGTGCACTAATTGAAGCATTTGCACAGTCTTTCAAGTGAGTTATCAGATCTTCCAATCCCTTAGCATGGTGACTCTTCAGAGCTGTTATTACTGAGAGGGTATCTGTAAAGATTACTATCTGTTTTTCTGGCTGTGCTTTGCACTCAGTAAGAGTTTCCGTTGCCTGTTTCAGGGCTTCTGCTTCAGCACTGAAGTTATTGCAGTATTTGCCAGTGGCGATTGCCAAAGAGTGGATTCTGTTATTTAATTTAATGACGATGCCAGTCTTCTCCCCCCCCCCCCCCCCAACCACACTCTCAGTTGCGTTTTTTGCTGAATCATCAGTATATGCACGTTTCCATAGCTGTGATGGAAATTTTTGGTCAATATACTTTTTTGTGTTTCTGTCTGTATTCCTTTACTTTCAATGCCTGGAATATCAGATTTTAGCTCAGGAAAGCATATTCTTTTCCACAGTGAGATAGTTGTGTTTACTGGTATTTTCTTTGCGACTGAGTGTGCTAGCATGGTATCTTTTGCTTGGGCCACAAAGTTAGTTCGTTTGAGCCTGTCTCTTCCTAGCTTATTCTTTCTCTGGCACATGGGGTTTCCTGCAAGTCTCTTCAAAGTAAGGGATGATTTGGATACTAGAAGGCTCTAGAAAGTTCCTGGGGCACGGACACAGAACATCAGAACGAAAGTAAGACTTTGGTGAAGATAGATCGATGGGGTGGAGGACTTGTTATAAATATGCAAAATAACGGGAAGACTGGCCGAAAACTAGGGTCAGGAAGGAAAAGGGATTATGAACTGTTTATATGACATAGCTCCTGCAACACATTTTTTTGTTGAAAGAAAGAAAACCGATGTTTTAAAAAGTGTTGATACTTCCGCATTGACAATGGCATAGACAAGGGATCGTTTGTGTATGGCTCCCCTTCCCTGTGATGTTTTTAATCACGAATCTCCTACTAATTAATTATTAGCTATTACTTCTAGATCTAATAATAAGAATCGGATAAGATATTTATGAAACAGCGAAAAAGGAATTCGGTCTTGTAATCATATTCACATTACACCGTTACACTATTTTAAAACAAAACTTCCAAATATGAGATGCCAGATTTGTCTGCATCTTTATTTGCCATGAACTAATCTCACATTTTTTGTTTGTTTGTTTGTTGATAAAGAGGACTGGAGAATTAATAAATTAAACTGACTCGAACCACTTAAGACAGTAGGAAATGGGGAGACAACTCCTCTCGCGCGGCGCTTAATAACGATGATTCGCGCGGTATGACGTGTTCAAGGCTCCAACAAGAACATGTCAGATATCTAGGGAATTGAAAATTCCCAGTAATAAGAAACTTCTCAGACTACAGCTGGGAAAAGGCTATTTCAGAATAGAAGAACCTTACTGTGCAGGATGTCTTCAAGACAATAATATAGAACATTTCTTGTTAAAATGTAAGAGGTATGAACAAATGAGAATACTGTACCAATATTAGATTATTTGCAAGCATCCAACTTACCTATAAATATAGAAGAGGTGTTAAGAGTAGACAGACCTAGGGAACTGCATAATATAGTCAAACAATATTTAACACGAACAAATGTTAATATATAGTGTCTGGGAATGTGAAGGTCTGATGCTGTTATTACAATGCTTATGACTTTTAACAGATGAAAGTCAATTAATTATCTGTTAAAGTCCGTTATATAACTAGAACCACCGGGCCTTTACAACCCTCCACTTTAATAATATTCTTGTTCAGAGTTTCGTCTTGATTTTGTTTGTTTGTTTATTTATTTGTTTTTTTTTTTTTGCTTGTTTATTTATTTACCGTATAAGCACAATTGTGATTGTCCCTATTTACAATAATTTGACAAATGTGATGCCACTTTCTCATATCGGCAGTTTTTCATATTATTTGGAATTGAAAACAATATATATCCTAATTATAACCCATCAGAGGTTGAACGGGATATTTTTCTTCCATTAAATTTAAAAAAAAAAAAGTGTATCATTACGAATAAAAAATGTCCGGCTATCAGTTTTGTTGAGACACCGTAAAATGAACCGGCACTGTTACATCGTAGATAAGAAAAGATTAGGCCTTCTATCTAGAAGTTCTGACTCTGCTAAATGTCATACAATTAACTGCACAGGAAATAATGTCTAACTGCAACATTTAACTGGAAGTGATTCGATAATTCCGGAATTTTCCCCATTATGAATTACCTCCGAGTGTCTGCGATGAAAACAGTGGCAACTCATTCTTAGGGGATAATGGGGTGGGGTTCATCTCCATCAGAATTTTAAAAGAAACAAGAAACCGTCTTCTCAAATTAACAGTGACATATAACAAGAACATAGATGTGTTATAACCACTATGCTTCTACAGTGAGTCCACACTAAGCTCTCTCCACCACCTTTCTTACTCCCATCAACACTTCCTTAATGGACAAGCTTAATCTTCCGATCCTTTCTGAACTCAGGGAATGAACGAAACTATTTCCAAGAATGCGAAAGAATTGTTTGATGAAGTTTATGTTCAACGTTACAATGCTGGAAACACATGCTTAAATGCGCGTAGGAACTACGTAGAATTTTCAAAGGCAATACTTTTCGCCGTCCCCAAAATAGCTAGCTGTCTTTTCGAGATGCTATTCAGGGTTACCAAGGAAGCTGATGTCTTGTGATTTACTTAGTGCGAATAAGACAACAGTTATCTAAATCTAACACTCATTTTAACAGTGAACTAAGTGGATTTTTTTGAAAATTAAAAAAACAATTTTCAGCGCAATGACTTTGAAATAAAGATTTGCAGTAAAGCCCTTAAGCCAATTAATGGCTTTGTTCTTGTCAACAATAATAGTTTGAGCCCGCTGCAGAAATTTCACCCATATACGCTCACCACACCTCCTGGTCGAGACCGTTAAACCACGGCTCTATTATTACACGTTTAAACACTTTGCTACCTGAGCCAGGTAAATTGCAGTTATAGATCGCGAACGGAAATATAAAGGTGTCTCAAAGCTATCACACCCGCTATGCAACAAATCAAAACGCTTGACTTTTATTATTTGATCCCGAGTCACGCGAAGGGTTCACGGTATGGTCTCAAATTTTGGTTCCTCTGAAAACAGAAAACATAGCCCGAAACATTTAAATATTTACTAGTCACTATTCTGCAAATTGTGGTAAAGTTGCTGGCCTCAACAGCATTAGCAAAATTTAGGAAAAATCCATCGAGATAAAAAACAGTCTCACCATTCTGCTTGTGGCAGATTAAGGGCTCAAAGGAAACAGGCACTCTGAATGCACAGTGTTCACTGTATGGTGTAAAATATCGCGTTTGAAACATTTGAATATTTACTAGTCACTATTCTGCAAATCGCCCTTTTCCGGGGATCTCTGATGAGACAGAAATGATTTGCTGCTCCCTCAAGTATGTCGTACATGGCTTTTAGTTTATCATCCATTTGTAAAACTGATTCCATAATACCTTCCTTTTTTCAATTAAAAAAAAAAAAATAATACTTATCACAATGTTTGACTATGAACAAGTCACTTCTGAGAAAATATGTATTTCTACGAGTAATTTATCCACCAAAGCATGGCAGGAAACAATAATGTTGTGCTTTTATCTGCTGCAAGTCCTCATGCTGGTACGCATTTTTCTGTGGTCATTTATCTGGATGCATTGATTATGAAGCTATCGTGCAACGCGTAAAAAAATGGCACGAGGGAAAAGTGATTTAAAGCCAATGCACTGAAATTTGGCTAATTAATTAACAACTGCTTTATCAGGACATGTGTTGTAAAGGTACGGATGCTTTTTAATAATCTTGCCTTGTTACGTATTTAAATAAATTTAAAAAAAAATAATATTTCAAAATAAACTTTCTATTACTCCGTCTCCGAATCATTATTTAAGGGTGTATGACTTGGGCGACTAAATCAGCCGAATGATTGTAAATGTAACGAACTACATTCTTTATTATTCATACTCACCCGAATTACAAATGGGGAAAATTCAAGAAATCACATCCAAAAATCAAACATTAGTCATTATTAAGGATGAGAACAAATTGTACATTCTTTCAACATTCGTGCAATTTAGTTCTCTCTCTCTCTCCCCCCCACCCCCCCCCCCCACCCCCCCCAAAAAAATGCGCCATGAAACAGATTGCAACGTTGGTGGGGACAAATGAGATTAACACGATGGAGGGATAAGTCAATTCTCTGTTAAGAGGATACACATAGTCAAATTTGCATGGCTTTACTCTGAAGTTTTAATTCTGTTAAATAAGTTTTTGTTTTTAAAGAGGCGGCTTTACAGTAAAGATATTTATTGGACGGCAGATATTTTGCTGGCTTCAACTAGTATAATATAATATGTGTGTGGTCAACATAATGACACAATAGAGAAAATAAACAATTCTCACAACATCCCATCGTTATGTTCTGGAATTATATCACTCGCGACGTGTGTAAATAATTTTTGGTATCAAATTAGCAAACTTTTATGGCTGGACATATGAATAGTCTATATATTTTGTCATTCAATCTTTGTTGTGAGACGGCCATTATTACCAGAAGGATATTATTCTGTGATTAGTTTTCTTTGCGCTCGCGCTATCTTAAGCGCGTGCACGCCAGAAAGCAGTACAGTAGTAGTACAGCTCGCGTCGCGCTCAACAACATGGGCGCTGAAAGGTAGAACGGGCCCCTAGGCTAGCCATTTTTGTTGGGCCCCTGCACTAGCAGTAATGCTTTCTTAAAACACTGAACAGGTGAGATTTGAAGTTATTTGTAAGTTTATGTACGTAGTCGGTTACACTGAAAATAGCGGCACATGTCATGGAAACAAACAAATGGCTAAATAAGTAACGAGAGAATTATATATTTTTTTAAATTAATGAAAGAGGTCATAGTTAGGCGAATAAAATATTTTGGACAAATGATATATTACACTTTGCTGAAAACATAAACAAATTACAAGAGGACGACAATTGTGTAAGTAGAAGGGGGGGGGGGGGGGGGGCAAGAAGATGAGAAAAAATAGTCAATCAAAGTATACCGCCAAGGCAAAAGAAATACAAACTAGGAGAGCCATTGCAGCAAATCTTCGAAGCGAAGAAGATGTAACCGGGGCAGGTGTTCCTTAGGACTGGAACGGCACCATATTACATCATGTGGCAGTGCCGGTATATGCAGTATTTTCAGTTTACTTTACAGAGAGCAGATGTTTAACTGGCCTAATCACCAGAGATTTAGATTTCTCTCTTAAATTTGTGTTACCAGGTTCGATTTTCTTCTCTTAGGTGTTGATGTAGCGAATTTAATTGAAATGCATGGATTTCTCAGCTAAATCTCAAAACTGTAGTAATTCACCTTTTCAACAGCGTTCGATTTCATGCAAAACTTTTAATATCTTTCAGCATGAAACTTAAAATTTCAACAAAGTCTGGACTTCAGAACATTTTTACAATAATAAGTATAATAAAATTCTATCATCTCATCAGATGCTTTCATCTGATGCAAAAATCCCTTTTTGCATCTTTGTCTCGTAGGCCTACTCAATTGTCAAATATGGCGAACCTTCTCATTCCACCGTGTTCCTTCCTTTAAGTTACAGTCTTATTTTAGGTTCAACGACATTTACCCATCTCCTCAGATTTGTCCTTGATTTCTTTATCGTCATAAGCATTCCTTGAGTTAAATGCTTTCCAACACAAGAATATTTTCTACTCTACATGGTTTGAGGTGTAAGACATTTTTTTTTGCAAATTGACTCAAATCCTCGAACCTAGTTCTGCTGCGACTAGGGTTGGGAGCTCTATTCAAAATACATGTTTAACGATTGTCACTACTTACGCCAGTAAGAAAATTATAACCACTCAATGTCCTGAAATACACATTTTATAAGAAATGTTGAAGTTTGATTTTCTCAAACTAAGAAATATGTAGAGCTGGACCAGATACGACCTCTTGAGTTGCGCTCTTTCATTCTACTGCCAAAATGGCGTCGTTGTTCCACTTTCCCCGGGGTAAATCTGAGCTATCCGATTGGTCAGGGGAAATCACCCAATTATTAGAAATGGCGTGTAGAAGCGACTCTACCCTAAATATGTGACACTATTTATTATTTTCTGTTTCTCATAAAATATAAAATTATGGGGTGGTCTGTGCTTCCTCTGTCTTGTAAGAATATAGTCTGTTTCCAAAGGAACAACTATGTACACGGCCACATATAGATCCCGGGGCTCCGCAAATGTATCCCGTAGGGAGACATTTGAGTACTATCAATAACAAAAATTCATCCCCAAAAATTTCTAAGTTCAAAAAAATTTTCCAGAAAAATTTAAAGTTCAAAAATTTTTCTAAGTCCAAAAATATTTCCAAAATATTTAATCTAATTCCTATACTGGGGTCCTATGTCTATATGAGGTCGTCTGCTATGTAAAAAAAAAAACTAGTAGTGGACATCAACTTCAAAAAGTGTAACTTATTCATCACATCATAATATTTTTCACCAAATTTACAAATTTGCAACACTGCCCAACAAAATCTGCAAAACACTCATAAGGTCATCACTAAAAAAATGTGACGAGTGGCAACACTGGGGAATGAACAATAAACTATCTTATTTGCAGAACTTGGCTGGATTATCATAATCTATTACATTTCATTCAAAAATATAGTTGATTACATTCTTTTGGATGTGGTAGGGGTGTTATCTCTTTTCTGTACTGTTATTTGCTCCATATTAAAAGCCTGCAAGTACTAAAAAAAATCTTTTTTTTTTTTTTTTCTGGCGTACTTATTTATTCTATTTCCCAAGTACTCTGCAATATTCCAAGAAATGTCCACAATCTCTAATTCCTATGGTAATGGCAATCCACTTTCATAGAATAGCCAATGTTCTCATGGGTACTCATCATGTTCTCTTTTTTTTTTTCAGTGAATGAGCCACTTGCTCATTATTACATGTAGAAAACATCTCTAGACATAATATGCATATTTATCAGACGATAATATAACTAGCATCATTTTTATAAGTAATCATTTTTCACAATAAAAGCATTAAAACCTCATGGCTTATCCTTATTTATCTATCTGAATGTTTCCTTGTTATAGACATTTTCTAAATGGTAAGTGTATAAATTCGTTCTAAGTCCGTCACTGTAGAAAATGTTCTATATTACATTTTTTTTTTTTTTTTTTTTTTTTTAAAATATGTGATGTTTGTCTCCAATATCCGTACGTCTGGTGGTGATCCTGCCCATTAGTCAGTTATTTCTAATCATTCCTTCTTTTCTGTCAATACAGTATATTTTTCTGTGAACTCTTTCCTAGAAATATTATTTTATATATATATTTATTCTTCAAAGATCTTCTTTGACTTCCCATACATCAATTTTCAAACATCACATTGTTCAGCAACCAACAGACGAATGTGTTACTATCATATTATGAAATATAAGGGAAAAGAAAAATATAGTTTCCAAATCATCATGAATTTTCTACATTGGGTTCCGTATTACTTTATTTTCTCTTTTAAGGCAACTGCTTATACTCTTGACAATATGTATCCATGTTGTCACTCTCGAGGCATCCTTGTATACAATTTATATTTGTCTCCTTTTTTTTTTTTTTTCATAACACCAATGTATCATTTATGGTGTTCCAATATCATTGTATCTATTTTAGTCCTCCTGTTATCTTGAGAATTCATCCTTAGTAACTCCATATGTACCTTATCTAGCAATACCTTTATGCAAAACACATCAAACAATTATTTATGGAACTATCAACTGAGATGTAAGAACTTTTGACAATATGAGATGAAAAAAAATTTTGGGGTCATCACTGTGGTGAAGTGGGATGTTATAAATATTTATAGGAAACTTAGTGTACTGACTGAGATCAGCTGTGAAGGTATCTATATCTATTAAGAGTAGTGTATTATAGATAACCTTACTTGCTACCACATATCTATATATCTCAGTCAGAATTATTCTGGAATAGTGTGATGCTACGTTATGTGTCTAGGGTATGAGTATGGTGAAGTGTAAGTCACAACAACAGACAGATAAACAATTTAATTTAATCCACTACTCTTAACAACACTGTGACACTCACATACATATAACACTCTACAAAGATATCTTAAAAGAGTCACTGATGAACTTTCAAATAACAATATGTATTCATTACTGGCATGAATGAATATGTGTCCTGATTCAACTACAAGGGAACCAGGAATCACAATCAATTTAAATTACAAGTTATGTACAGAATGTATTTAATATGAATATTGTAGTGACATATATTAGTACAAATGTTCTATGTGTGTCAGTTGTGTAGTAGTAAAATGAGGTAATACTGGTTTTGTTTTGTTCAAGCTCTGTTGGTATTGGTCATCATGACTTCAATAGTTTGTCTTTAGGGACTATTATTGGAGATGTTCACAGTTCCTGATTTTAAGACAAGTAAATTCCCCTCTGAATGGTATTTTTTATAAAGTTATTTCAAGATGAGGGGACATAATGTTGAGCTCAGCTGGCCAACTCTGCTTATCTTGAGTGATGGCGGCAGGAGAGGACTCCTCTGCTCGAATTCTCTTCTGGGCTCTGGAGACACCTCACTGATAGCTAAAAGGACCAAGGAGTATGCTGTCCGACACTGGATTCAGCAAATCTCTGACCAGATGCTGCTCAGTACCATCAAGACCACTGTCCCTGAAATCAAGAAGGATGTACCTTCTACTTCATAACTAATTTATATTCTCTTTTACACTGATCACAATACAGCACAAACATTGCGTTCAGAGCGTTAGGCCAACAGTCAGCTTCATCTGAAATACTTTATACCAGCATTACCATCCTTAATGGTCACTACGCCTCTGCACTTCCAGCATTATTTCTTTCTAGTCAATCATCCAGGTGTCAGTGTACTGTTTGGCCATTCCATGCCGTTTTACTTCTCTCCGACACCCTCTGTTCAGGCTGGAGCATTTTAGGCTTTACCTCACGTTTGCCACTGAACTACACATATATATACAGGCATAAATCAACAATTCACATTCAATTTTCATTAAAAGATATTAAATGGTTCAAGCTTACCACAATTCATACGAATAACACAGATACGTTGATTAGCAATGAATTCTGGCACAAACTGGCACAAATTTCCTTCTGCTTATCTTCCAGGCTTTTATTGAGCCAAATATAAGCTGGCTTCAACGCACTGATGCTTTATCAAGTGTATTTAAACAAGTGGTTTCGAACTAACGCTCCCAAGTGTGTATATCAGCGAGACTGGCCAATGAGCCACGTTTCGACAAGTGTTTGAAAAAATGTTATCTTTTCCCGTCTCCCCTAACAACCAAGATAGTATTTATAGCCCGACCAATCGTGGTTAGGCTTTCATTTGTTGCGCTCCAATCAATTTGAAGTTTACATGGTAGGCTATTTCTGTAACGTAAATTTTTTTCAAACACGTTAAAAAAAAAAAATCTTATGAGCAGAAATGATTTTATGCTGTCAGGCACCCCCAATATTTTATTTTGGGTATAATTTATTAATTCCTGGACTATTTGCGTAACGTTTTACATATTATTTGTCAGCAAGCCCTAAGGAACCCAAAAATACTAATTTAAAGGAGCTACGTGGCTGCGTTCAAAATATGCAATTTCTTCTACCTCCTGTTTGGAAGATGTGCTGTCTGGGTACTGTTATGTGTTCAAACGTAAACCCATCTATTGTTATCTTTTCTAATAAGAGTCTGTTATGATTTATAAACCTAACTCTGGGAAAGGGTAGTGTATTTTATCACTGTCCGTCTGAAAAAGTTAGTGCTTGTAGACTTACACGCGTGATGCCAGCATTTGTATATCGCGCGTCGCGTGTTGCATGCGTTCCTGATTTTCAGCCCTCCCCTCTCGCTATCCTTTTGTCCATCTGTTCGTTCGTTTTGGTAACGTAATATAATTAATGTTAGGATTAATTTAGGTCATTACGCAGTCTCTCAATGTTTTTCTTAGAAATGCAGCACACGTTTCATTGAAGAAAGCGGGTATAATACAGTAAGCTTTTACTATCAACGTGAAAGCGTTACAATTTGCAGACGAAGCAGAAAACAAGGGGGATTTCGAGTACATTCTTGGTGACAGCACTGTCATTTTCCCATTGCTCTTCTCTTTATTAATTTTATTTGTTAGGCTTTATATTTACCTAATAATTTATATATGTGGATTAGAATATTTCATGACACCTCCCCTCTTAAAACAGACATTATATGTCAGTCCTTTATTCTATATACACATAGAGAAATTTATTATTATTTCTGGGGTTTACGGTGATTCTCCTCACACGGATGGCGGCTTAAAAAATCCGCTCCCAAATTGGTTTTTCCAGATATATATTCAATGCTAAAATTATATGGAGCCAGAAGCAAAGACCATCGGAGTAACCTAGAGTTCTCATGCTTAGCCTGTGCTAAAAACGATAAAGGTTTGTGGTCAGTTTGCAACTTAAATGCCTTCCCATATAGATAAATATTGAATTTCTTTATTGCCCATATTACTGCAAGACATTCTTTTTCGCTAGTTGAGTAGTTGATTTCAGCTTTATTCAACTTTCTGCTAGCATATGCCACTGGGCTTAATTCCCCATCCAATGCATCTGATTTCTGTAGTAAAGTTGCACCTAACCCAATATTACTTGCATCCGTCCTTACTATGAATTCTTGACTTAAGTCAGGTAATTTCAAAATGGGTTTACTTGTGAGCTTTTCCTTCAATTCTTGGTAAGTCATTTCACATTGTGGTGTCCATGTAATGCGATCTGGAAGTCCTTTACGTGTCAATTCCGTTAAAGGTGCACATATGGAATTAAAGTTTTTGATATACTTCTGGTAGAAACCACATAATGAGACAAAGGATCTCACGTCCTTCTTGGTTTGTGGTCTCGGGGCTTTCTGTAGTTTCTCTAAATTCTTTGGGTCAGGGGGTCATGTTTCCCTGATAAACTGTGTGTCCCAAAAAATTCCAATTCTTTACATCCAACGCAACATTTGGTTGGTCGGGCTGTTAAATTTGCCTCCCTAAGTCGATCAAACAGCATGTTCAGAGAGTCAATGTGTTCCTCAAATGTTTCTGTTGCTATAAGGATATCATCCATAAAATTTGTTATACAGGGATTATTCAGAGGATCCAATAATTTTCTCATCATTCTAGAGAAGACACTAGGCGCATTCTTCAATCCAAATGGCAATCTATTAAACTCATAGTGTCCTTCTGAGGTACTAAAAGCTAGGTATGGTCTAACCTCAGGCTTTACTGGAATCTGATAGTATCCTTTACTCAGATCCACTTTTGAGAAATATTTAGCTTTATTTAGTCTGGCAAACAGCTGATTTGTATCCGGCAATGGATCCACCTGTCCTTCTGTAATAGCATTCAGTCTCCTGTAATCTATACAGAGTCTATGTTCTCCAGAGGGCTTCCTTAAGAGTACAACACCGGAACTATACGAAGACTCACTGTGCGAAATAATTCCTTCCTTCAATAGATAGTCTATCTCTTCCTTCAAAGCTTTTTCCTTAGCAAACGGAATCGAATATGGTTTCATACAGACAGGTGTGGAGTCTATGAGTTTCATATCATATTCCAATAGGTTTGTATGCCCTGGTCGGTCTGTTAACACCTCTGCATGATTATTTAGAACCTGTTGCACTCTCTCTTTCTGAGTTTTCGTTAAATGTGTACTGATTTTCACCTGTGCTGCTGTCTCACAGGGGTGTAATGGATATTCAAATGATGAAAGTGGTTCCTTTTTCATCTCCATGGCGATGGACAAGGTCAACAAGTGTGTCTCTTCCTGATGTTCTCTTTCCAAATATTTCTTCAGGAGATTCACATGATAGATTTTTTCTTTCCCCTTCTTATCTATCTTATAATTTGTTCTAGACACCTTCTCTAGAACTGTATATGGACCCTGCCATCCAATTTGTAACTTATTCTGACTCCCGGGCAAAAGAAGCAGTACCTTCTCTCCCACAGCCAAATTTCTGTCTTTCGCCTTCCTGTTATAATAGGCAGCATGTTTCTTCCTGGCTTGTTTCAAATTTTCATTGGCAAGTTTCCAGCCAGTTTTCAACCGAGTGGTCAGCTCATTCACATATTGGTATGAAGATGTAATGTTTTCCTCTGCCTTTTCATCAGTCCACGTTCTTAACAAAGCTACATATGGACCTTTAATTGTGTGGACCTATTTGTCCATGCACCGGTATGGTCTCTTCCACTCGAAGCTTTATAGTGATGATTTTTCCTCCCAGAATTATCATTCACAAAACGACCGCTACCAATTTTTCTTTTGGGGCTTTCTCCCCTCTTAAAATTCTTGATGAGAGATTTCCTCCCTACATCCTCTTCCTCCAGTTTGTTTAAGTCCGATTGAGGGATTTTCGGCTTATCCTGGGGTAAGACATCTTTTTGCACTCTCCGCATAGTGGCCATTGTAAAACAGTTAAGTGAAGCTTGTCCGTGAAAAGGGGCTTCCCATTCCATTTGGTCCACTTTATCAAATTTATTTTTCCTTTTATTGTCAGGCCTGATTTTGCCCCATGGCGTGTCCAGGTCCTGATCCATGTTCCCACTTGTGGGTGTTCCCTCATGTGCTATGCTACACCTTTCTACAAAATTCTCAATGTCCCATCTTGCTTTGGGCCAATAATAATTGTGAGCCACCTTTTGAATGATGGTACCTATCTTCTCATGGTCCCCATCTGGTTTCACATGTAGGCTCCTTATTAATTCTGTCCTATATCTTTTTGGAAGAACCAGCTGTCCGTGACCATTGGATCTAGTTCCAGTCTTCCTATACATCAACTTGTTTTTCATGTAGAAATCTCCCTTGCCTGGAGTTGTATGACAAGTTGACAATTTTCTGAAACAAGGCTTGAGTGTTTTATCCCCAGCCTGTGCCTTCCTCATCTCTTCTGGAGTGGTATCTAACATAATATCCTCCTCCTGTCTTGAGGTCGACCTGACCTGAAGGGTTGCCATATACACAGGTTTCCTTCTGCAACGGTCAGTGTCATGATTGTCCATCTGACAATTCTTACACCACCTTTTTCCTTGGTTGAAAGATTTTCTTTCATCATATTTCCTTTCATCGAATTGTGGGAATTTATTTTTATTTTCATACCGTGGCCTATCAAATTGGTGCTTACCTTTATTTTGATCCTTAGGATCAAATTTATTAAAATTCTGTGGTGCCCTAAAGTTGTCCACCTGTTTCTTTTTATTACCTGTTACCTCTGCTTGAGCTGCTTGATACCTTTCAGCAACATTTAGCAACTCACCCAGCCTCTCTGCACCTTGTTCCATGAGAAACTTTCTCAGGTCTGGAGCCATGGACTCTCTTAGTTGCTCTATAAGGACCATTTCCTTAAGATCTTGGGTTTTCCCCAGAGAAGTCCATTTCTCCAAGTATGTCTCTATGCGTGCAGAGAACTGGTGATAGGTTTCACCTGACAGTAGTTTAGCATTCCTAAATTTTTTCCTGTAAAACTCTGCATTCTTTTCATACCTTAACAAAAGAGCCTGCTTTAGCATGTCATAATTTTCCTGATCACCTCTGCTCATTTTTGCAAAAACTTCATAAGCTGCCCCACGAAGTCCCTGAGATAACTTTAAGCTCCACCTTTCTCTCTCTAACCCATACGTGGTAGCTAATAGTTCATACCTATTTAGGTAGCTCTCAATATCATCGTCTTTCTCAACAAAATGATCTAAATGAAAATTCATAGCTGAGGTTGAGGCTCCCTGAGTAACCGTAGCATCAGAGGCAAAGGGACTGGCACCATTTTCAGGAGCATGGCCTTGAAACTCCAACTCCCTTAGTCGTAATTCATGTTCCCTTTGTAATCTTTTATCTTCTGCTTCCCTTTCTGCAGCTAATTTCCTCTCTTCCCTTTCTGCAGCTAATTTCTTCTCTTTCCTTTCTGCAGCTAATTTCCAATGCTTTAGCCTTCTTTGCAGCTTCTTTCCTCGGCTCAATCTGCAACCTCTTAGTCTCAGCCTCCGCTTGCAACCTCTTAGTCTCAGCCTCAGCTTCAAATTGTAACTTCTTAATTTCCCTTTCAGCCTCTAACCTTCTTTCGGCTTCTTTTTCTAATCTTCTTTCTTCGCGTTCAATAAATTTGTCACATTCCGTTGTGACATAGGCAACCATAACTTGCCCATCTAATCCTAACTCTTTTGCAGTCTGAACCGCAGCAGATCGAAATTTGGCCAGGTCCGCCATTGTCTATTATGTAAATTTATACAATGTCTAACCAACAATTCAATCTCTAATGGACAACACAGGCACCGTGAGCTCAACCTTATTTAATTCCACCCAAGGATACCTTTTAATTCTTATATTCCCTGAAGTGAATTACCCCCCAATATTTTTAATAGTGAAAGATTCAAAATCCCAAGAGCGAGACCCCAATATATGTGGTGAAGTGGGATGTTATAAATATTTATAGGGAACTTAGTGTACTGACTGAGATCAGCTGTGAAGGTATCTATATCTATTAAGAGTAGTGTATTATAGATAACCTTACTTGCTACCACATATCTATATATCTCAGTCAGAATTATTCTGGAATAGTGTGATGCTACGTTATGTGTCTAGGGTATGAGTATGGTGAAGTGTAAGTCACAACAACAGACAGATAAACAATTTAATTTAATCCACTACTCTTGACAACACTGTGACACTCACATACATATAACACTCTACAAAGATATCTTAAAAGAGTCACTGATGAACTTTCAAATAACAATATGTATTCATTACTGGCATGAATGAATATGTGTCCTGATTCAACTACAAGGGAACCAGGAATCACAATCAATTTAAATTACAAGTTATGTACAGAATGTATTTAATATGAATATTGTAGTGACATATATTAGTACAAATGTTCTATGTGTGTCAGTTGTGTAGTAGTAAAATGAGGTAATACTGGTTTTGTTTTGTTCAAGCTCTGTTGGTATTGGTCATCATGACTTCAATAGTTTGTCTTTAGGGACTATTATTGGAGATGTTCACAGTTCCTGATTTTAAGACAAGTAAATTCCCCTCTGAATGGTATTTTTATAAAGTTATTTCAAGATGAGGGGACATAATGTTGAGCTCAGCTGGCCAACTCTGCTTATCTTGAGTGATGGCGGCAGGAGAGGACTCCTCTGCTCGAATTCTCTTCTGGGCTCTGGAGACACCTCACTGATAGCTAAAAGGACCAAGGAGTATGCTGTCCGACACTGGATTCAGCAAATCTCTGACCAGATGCTGCTCAGTACCATCAAGACCACTGTCCCTGAAATCAAGAAGGATGTACCTTCTACTTCATAACTAATTTATATTCTCTTTTACACTGATCACAATACAGCACAAACATTGCGTTCAGAGCGTTAGGCCAACAGTCAGCTTCATCTGAAATACTTTATACCAGCATTACCATCCTTAATGGTCACTACGCCTCTGCACTTCCAGCATTATTTCTTTCTAGTCAATCATCCAGGTGTCAGTGTACTGTTTGGCCATTCCATGCCGTTTTACTTCTCTCCGACACCCCTCTGTTCAGGCTGGAGCATTTTAGGCTTTACCTCACGTTTGCCACTGAACTACACATATATATACAGGCATAAATCAACAATTCACATTCAATTTTCATTAAAAGATATTAAATGGTTCAAGCTTACCACAATTCATACGAATAACACAGATACGTTGATTAGCAATGAATTCTGGCACAAACTGGCACAAATTTCCTTCTGCTTATCTTCCAGGCTTTTATTGAGCCAAATATAAGCTGGCTTCAACGCACTGATGCTTTATCAAGTGTATTTAAACAAGTGGTTTCGAACTAACGCTCCCAAGTGTGTATATCAGCGAGACTGGCCAATGAGCCACGTTTCGACAAGTGTTTGAAAAAATGTTATCTTTTCCCGTCTCCCCTAACAACCAAGATAGTATTTATAGCCCGACCAATCGTGGTTAGGCTTTCATTTGTTGCGCTCCAATCAATTTGAAGTTTACATGGTAGGCTATTTCTGTAACGTAAATTTTTTTCAAACACGTTAAAAAAAAAATCTTATGAGCAGAAATGATTTTATGCTGTCAGGCACCCCCAATATTTTATTTTGGGTATAATTTATTAATTCCTGGACTATTTGCGTAACGTTTTACATATTATTTGTCAGCAAGCCCTAAGGAACCCAAAAATACTAATTTAAAGGAGCTACGTGGCTGCGTTCAAAATATGCAATTTCTTCTACCTCCTGTTTGGAAGATGTGCTGTCTGGGTACTGTTATGTGTTCAAACGTAAACCCATCTATTGTTATCTTTTCTAATAAGAGTCTGTTATGATTTATAAACCTAACTCTGGGAAAGGGTAGTGTATTTTATCACTGTCCGTCTGAAAAAGTTAGTGCTTGTAGACTTACACGCGTGATGCCAGCATTTGTATATCGCGCGTCGCGTGTTGCATGCGTTCCTGATTTTCAGCCCTCCCCTCTCGCTATCCTTTTGTCCATCTGTTCGTTCGTTTTGGTAACGTAATATAATTAATGTTAGGATTAATTTAGGTCATTACGCAGTCTCTCAATGTTTTTCTTAGAAATGCAGCACACGTTTCATTGAAGAAAGCGGGTATAATACAGTAAGCTTTTACTATCAACGTGAAAGCGTTACAATTTGCAGACGAAGCAGAAAACAAGGGGGATTTCGAGTACATTCTTGGTGACAGCACTGTCATTTTCCCATTGCTCTTCTCTTTATTAATTTTATTTGTTAGGCTTTATATTTACCTAATAATTTATATATGTGGATTAGAATATTTCATGACAATCACTCAAAAAAAAAAGTGACACAGAAAGGAAGAAAATAATCAATTGATCGTGAGGAATCTACAATATTCTCGTAAGACAAAGTTCCTGGCACTCTGACTACTATTTATCCATATTATTTCTGGTTATCCTTGCATACAGTGTACCATTTCCATTTTCTTTATAAGTCCAATTCCTCGCTCATGGTGCTCCAATATTTAAAATGTGGATCCTTCCTATTCCTCTTATTCTGTACTGGAAATATTAATTGTCCATGTACTATATTTGCGAATATTTATCATCAATATATCAACTAATCATTTATAGAACTATTAACATAAATGTCTAGACTTTACTAAAACATGAACAAAAACATGTCTTTTTACATATGTGCAAAATTTCGACACCAACTCTGCCTTCGCTGGTCGAGGGTTAGTCAGAGTTATGTGGTGCCTGTAACATCCGCTGACTACAGCCAGATGGGTGACTTATGGTACTTATAATTCAAAAATCTCATCCGTCAGTTATCTTAAGTGTGGGGCGGGGGTCTATTTCATGGTGTCCTTGACCAAGTTTGCTGCATTTCTAATCTAGATATTCTTTTTTTTTTTTTTTTTCATAGTATCTCCATGGTATATCTGTGACATGTCTGTCCTTGGGATAACATTATTTTTTTTTCTCCATTATTTAATCTCCATTTTGTGTCCTTAGTACCTGTGGTTCCATGGGATTATCATAATTCATTTGTGTCTCTTGTCTACTGATAATCCTTCAATAATGACTTCAAATATGGTCCTCATATGTGCAACAATCATCTGCTCTGATTTGTTCCATGGTATTCATCAAATATTCTATTATATCCTTGTCTTATCTCGTAACCACGAAAGACTAAGATTATTCCTCCTCCAATGTTAATGTGGGGGATTTTGTGCATAAACATTACAACAAAATCTCAGCTGTGACAACATAAAGTTTCACCTTAATATAAAATGTCATCTTCATCATACATAACCTGTTGCTTCTTCATCTCATGTGTCATTAGTGGTTATCATGCGGTAATGGGGTATTTCATTTGCTAGGTCAGCATGTGCAAATGCTATTTCTTTAACATGGGCAAAGGCATCATCAACAAATAGGTGCAATTTGTTCAATCTGGGGTTAGCATATACTAATGCTCTCAAGGGATTGTTCATTTGCAGAAAATCAGCATGCACAAATGTCATTGGGGTACTTGTGATATCAACAAAAATATTGTTGGAATATCAGGGATCAAGCTGGTGGGGGTATGAGTGGCATAGGGTGATTTATTTATTTTCTTCTTCATCTGCTACCCTCAGGGCAGTCAATGTTTTACAATATTGTCTTATCATCATCAAAATGTGTGTGGGTGGCATATAAACATATAGCATCTTATATAAAAACATTCTAATTGTTTTTTTTTCTTTTATGTCTTTTCTGTTTGTATCACAAGTACTAAAGAATGATAAAAATCAATTCACTAAACACTAGATATTCTAATAGTAAATCCTAACCAATAGGGTTGCAAGTAATAGTTTAGGTTAGAATAGAAGGAATGTTGTAGCAGTGTCTGTTGTCAATAAGTGGCGAGGAAAGGGTACATCAAGGATCTCCTGATTACAACATGATTGTAATTCCAAGGAATGAATATGATTGGGATTTAAAAAAAAATCACAAGTCTAGAATGTCGTCTCAATATAGTGGAAAGGAAAAATAGTAAGTTAAAGATGTAACAGTGGAGTGAAGAAAATCTTACTATAGAGAGTCAAGGTTGGGATATGGAATCTCTTTAGGAGAATGTTTAAAATTCTTGACAGTACTAATATACATCTGGGTCTAAAATAATAATGTACATTTGAAAATAAATAATCCTGTGGAGAAAAATAGCATAACCTACAATACTAGTTTTGGGTATGAATTATGTGCTGTTAAGAGATGTCATAGTAGGAACAGTATGATTGATCAAGGTGGCAGATATCAAGGAGTTTAGCATAATATAGATCAAAGAAATATTAGTATGAGGTAAGAAAAAAAAAACTACTGGTGTAAAGTGTCTGCATGAAAATGCTGGTGAATGGAGCGTGGAATATGATCAGTTACAAAAGTGGAGATGAATGTTACAACAGAATAGTGTGACACATGTGTTATAGGTAAAGTTGTGTAGCATTCTAAATATTAAGAAAATGTATGTAACTAAATAAGGGTGTCTGTAAACTCGTAACACCGTGTGTTATCAATTGTTTTAACATTTTTATTTCACAATTATGCTATCTAAAGAAAATCCTCCGTGTGCTGGTCTTGATTTCTTTCTGGGCATCCGTATTCTAAGGCTGGAAAAAATAACTTTCTCAGTGAGGCTTTGACATCTTAGTCTGTAAGCAAGTCATTTGAACTGTCAAAAACTGAAAATAGAGTACATGGGGAGAGTTAGTACATTGTTAAAAAGGTTTGTTCACATATGCGTTGACCGTGTTCGGATTTGCGAACATATAAAACACCTGGGCGTGTTTTTTCAGAACAGCTTCGCTAGTTCCTTCACCATCTCTAACCTTGCAATGTCCCGACTGCTTAGGCGAGCATCATACTGAGTAGCAGTGGTGACGGGTGTGATAGGCGACGACACTGCATTTGCTGATTGTTGGGACACTGAGGACATTGACGAATGCGGTGATGGCTTAACATCATTTGATTGCGGTGATGGTTTTACTGTGGTTAGGGTTTGTATGGCTGGAACATCTGTTGGTTTTGAGGCAGGTATATGTTTCGCCTTGATTTTTCTTCTGACCTGGTTGTGCTGAACGTTAGCACTGGTTACAATGGGCACAGTAATTTGCACACTGTTGTTTTTGACTAGTTGAGATGAGGCTAACACTTCTCGGCTTGGTTTTGGAACATGATTGCGTTTCTTCAGAATCTTTCGTCAGATATAGTTGTGCTGTATACGCGGAATTTTGTTGCTAGGGATTGAGTCATCAGATTCTGTTTTATAGGCGCGTTTGACGCTGGAGCTGACTGGTACAAATAATGTACTATCCGCATCACTTGTTTCAATGGAACTAGCTGTATCAATGTCTGTTTCTTGTTGGTATAATTCTACCATTTTTCTGTCATTATGTTCGTTGGGGTCTGACAAAGCTATGCTGTCTTGTTCTGTTTCGTCACCATAAAGATCGCTGGTATATGGTTCAACAATCTGCTTGGGTATAGTTTCTTCAGGATCTGATTGTTTTGAACGAGCAATCTTGTTCTTGTGGTATAGCAGTGTTTGGTTTTCACTAGTGTTAAAACTAGAACTGCCTGAACTGGGGGTGTGATAGGTATCAGCTGACGATTTATCACTGTGGGAGTAAGTTTGAGTGTGGATATAAGGTGTTTTCGTGTTGTCATCGTGTGACGTCTGTGGCATGATTTCTTCATTTCTAATGCGCAGGTCTCTGTCTTGTAGTCTATTACGTAATTCAAGTGGTGGGATATCTTCTTCGCTTTCGGACGAGTCTCGTTGTTGTCTTGCTCGATGTATTTCATCTGTGGGTGGTCTGGGTATGTGGTCGTCTTGGTAAAATTCAGAGTCTGTCGTCTCTGACTCTGATATGTCAGACGAATCTGTGCTGGATGGATTATAATTTAGGGTGGCTTTTCTGACTGGTCTTGTATTTGTCGTCAGAGGCGGAATGGGCCGGTGATTATCAATTTTTATTTGTTTTACGTGAGCTTTTGTTTGGTGTTGTTTCTCTTCATTCCAAATAATGAAGTTTACAGGCGTAGTTTGTTTCATGATTTTGTAGCCATCTAACCATCGGTCATCGAATTTTGAACTGCGTACATGTTTCTTGTAGTATACTCTGTCTCCTATTTTGTACGTTGGTAGCTTGGCTGATTTATCATGTTGTTTCTGTTTCTTGTGAAATGCCTTCTGCGTATTTCGTTGTGCAATCTGGTGAGCTTTATACTTTTCTTGAAGGATTATTTCGATGGGGTCTTCTCCCATGTATTTTCTTTGTGGGCGAAGTAGGTTGTCTAACGGAAAGTTTGGTTCTCTTCCGTATAGCATGAGAAAGGGTGACATTCCTGTGGTATCGTTCACGTTTACTCGGATGGCTTCAAGAGCTTGGTTAATGTATAGGTCCCAGTATTGGTGGTTCCCCTTGATATATTTGCTAATAATATCATGTAGGGTGGCGTGCATGCGTTCATTTCTGCCATTTGCATTTGGGCAATAATAAGTGGTTGTAGTATGCTCAATATTCAGCTGGTGTAAGGTGGCTTTAAATGGGTTACCTATAAACTGTTTACCGTTGTCTGAAATGATTCGTTTTGGACAGCCATGCCTGGGAATGAATTCTTGTAAAAAAATTTGCGTGATGGACTGCGATGTGGCATCACTGAGTGGGTAACTTTCTGGCCAAACAGAGTATTGGTCAACTATGTGCAGGAGGTATTTGTTGCCTGATTGGGTGAGTGGGTAAGGACCTGATAAGTCAATGCTCACTGTTTGCATGGGGTAATGGGAAGGTTGCATTTCTTGAAGGGGAATTAAATGTGGCTTCATGTTTCTCAATTTACATGTTCTACAGGTGGCTACATATTCTGTAATGTCCTTGTAGAAAGTTTGCCAATAATACCTTTTCTTTATGACATCAATTGTTTTGTCTCTTCCCATGTGCCCGTTGTTATCATGAAACTGTAGCAATACTTCTGGGACTAGATGTGCTGGAATGACTTTTCTTAGTGTCCCTTCTTGTTTCTGATCAATATAGTATAGAATTCCATCCGTTGGGTGTACTGTAAAATCTTTACTTTTTGTTGGGTTTTCTTTCACGTATGTGAGCAGCTTGACAATTTCTGCATCTTTCGCTTGTTCTACTCTCATGTCAAACATCTCTTGGCTTTCTTCTTCTACTTGAGTGGCGGAATCTGAGGTACTTCTTCGACTTGATGAAGTAATTTCATTAATTTCTTTAGCATTATCGTCAATCTCTGAGGATATGCCATCATTTTTTGACTCTATTTGTTTTCACTTCAGTTTCATCATCATATTTAATCCTGGATAAGAGGTCTGCACAGGTGTTCATTTCGCCTGGGATATGTTCGATAGTGGTGTCGTAGGACTGTAAATTCATTGCCCATGTCTGTAACTTCTTTGGCTGTTCTTGTGTTTTGGTGAGCCAGTTAACCAAAGGTTGATGATCAGTTCTTATAATGAGTTTAGTTCCTCTGACGTAAAAGTCAAACTTTTGTACTGCATAGTGAATAGCATATGCTTCTTTCTCAGTGGTGGTCCACCGTTTTTGTGACTTTGACAATGCGTGGGATAGGAATGCAATGGGTTTCTCATTTGGAATGTTTGGTAGGATGGGTGTTTCATCTTCTAGTACAGGTTGGACCAAACAAGCACCAATTGCGTTATCTGAGGCATCGGCGTATAATATCATGGGCTGAGAAATATCTGGATGTCCAAGCAGTGGGATGGTGGTTAGGGCATTTTTTAGATACTCAAAGGATCTCTGGCAGTCTTCTGTCCATTTGAAGCGTGCATACTTGCGGGTAAGGGCTATCAAAGGCTCTGCTGCTCTGGAGAAATTGATGATGTGGCGCCTATAGTACCCTATTGTACCAATAAATGAGCGTGTTTGTCTCACCGTCTTGGGGCTAGGCATTTCTCTTATGGCTTTGACTTTATCTTCATCAGGTCTGACGCCATGTCTATTGATGACAAAGCCTAAATATTTTGTTTCTGTCTTTAGAAACTCACACTTCGACAGTTTTAACTTTATTTGGTGATGCCTGAGTCTATCAAACACTGTTTCAACCTTGCGGAGGTGGTCTTCCATCGTGCCTGCGGTATGTATCAGGATATCGTCTATGTATGCCAGGGCAAATGGATGTAGACCCTTTAACACTTCATCCATGAGTGACATATATGTTGCTGGAGATCCTTTTAGACCAAATGGCATAACATTCCAAAAAAAGCTTCCCATATGTGAACAGAATGTGGATTTCTGTTTTGCCTCAGGTGTCATGGGGATGCACCAAAAGCCTGACCTTGCATCAAGTGTGGTAAAGTATGTAGACTTTCCTAACGTCGCAAGTAGATCGTCTATCCTGGGGAGGGGGTAGGAAATGACTTTTGTGATTTTGTTAAGGGCACGGTAGTCGCAGCAAAAGCGACTGGAGCCGTCTTTCTTTGTTACGATCACTATGGGTGAGGACCATTGGGAACGGGATCTTTCGATGATTCCTGCCTGTAGCATTTCATTTATAGACCTTTCCACGAGTTCTCTGTTTTTCAAGGGCGTATGATAGGGTTTCATATGTATTGGCTCCTCTGTGGTTGTTTGAATGTCCATTTTGACAGTGTTAGTTCTGCCTAATTCCATGTCATTGAGTGCGAATACATCCTGGTGCTTTTCTACAAACGTTTTCAAACGTTGCTTATTATCTTCTGTGGCATTCAGGGTTGCAAGTAACTGAGCTATTCTCTCTCTGTATTTATGATCTGCTATGATATCTCTGGTCTGTCTTGATGCCTCCGTTTCATTCCCATAATTTTGGGACATTTTTCTTGCATCTTGTGAAAATCTCTGCTCCTGGTATGTGGCTTTCTTTTGCGTAGTTCTTTGCCGTTCATTGGGCTGTGCTTGGTACTGTCTCCTCTGCCATGTACTGTGTGCATTTCCATTTGTCACTGCATTTACTGTATATTCATTTCTTATTATATTTCTGGGGTAGTCGTTGTTGTGCCATTTTTTCTGATTATTTCTGCCGTAACTGCGCTTATCCGCGTACGTTACTGTATTTCTTCTGTTTGTGCTATAGGGCTGTCTTCTTTCCCTGGGCGAAAATTTTTCATTCTTTCTGTTTCCAACTTTGCTGCTATAGTATCCTCCTGTGGTATAGTCATATAAGAATTCTTCCTTTTCTTCGGAAATTTCAATTGGTTTTGGGACTTTATCATATCCACCTGTTTTTGAGTTATATTGATACTCCATGGGGCATGTATCACTGTCTTGTCGCTTTGGATATCCTCCTGGCAAGACAATTTCTGTTTCTCTGTTACTCTGTGATATACAGCACTTCATCTTTTCTCTTGGTGTGCTGGGGCGCAAGAATGAGTAATTATAGTCATTTTCATACTGTGGCCTTTCTCTTCTTATGTATGGACTGGTTCGTTTCTGCCATCTGGGTAGGGTATGCTGTGGTGTAACATAACTGTGACTGATGTTACTGCCTTTTTCTGCATAAGCCTTATAACTGTTTACTTTCCGTGTACTATGGTTATTTGTACTGCGATTTCGTGCATTATGTCCAGTGGGAGTGGTTGAGACAATTTGTGGATGGTCTCTATTGGTTTTGGTTTGTCTTATTGTTGACGTATCCACTTGCGCTACAACTGTGCCTCTTTTTATAGTGGTAGTTTTTCCTGACATATTCAATATCATGATGGGGAAATCTCTGGACTTCGAGACTTCAGCGATTCCCTCTGTAATTTGCAACAATGGGTCATCAATAATGCTTTCTTCTGCTAGGGGCTGTACTTGAATTGATTGCCCTGGTGTTATGTACTCAGAATTTTTTACTCTGCCTTTTGCTATGACCAGGGAGTTTGGAGCCACCGTTATGGGAGCTGTAATCCTTACTAAAGACGCTATGTGGATATCGTCCTGGAGATCTATGTACGTATTGTTGACTTTGATTTTGTGGAGGTCATAGTATATTCGAACTTTGTGTTTGTTAAAAAAATCTCTCCCTAGGATAAGATTTCTAGACATTCCTTTAGTAATGACAAATGGGTGTTCAAAATTTGTTTCGCCTAAGGAAAATTTTAGCCATGCTGTCCCAACTGAATTTAGTCTTTGTCCCGTGACTGAAGCTAGGTGTGTTTTGGACGGTTGAAATCGTACTAAGTGTTGGATCCTCTTGAACAGCTGGAACCTAATAAGGCTGATGGATGCTCCTGTATCTACCAGTGCCCTATATTGTTGGCCCTGTATAGACATGATGCAGGAACTGGGGTCCGGATGTATTTTAGTTCCATCATGCAACATTTCTTCATATTGTATTTTACTGGATGGGCCCACTTGACAATTTCTGTTCTGTGTTGTTTCTTTTGTTTTGGACCAGTTTCTGTGATTGTTGCCCTCACTAACGGTCCTGTTTAGTGAGTGGCGCGGCCGTTTCCCTGACGCATGAGGGGTTGAGGTGCGCCTCTGGTATACTGATTTCTGGTGTAATCACGTGGGGGTGGTGCGGGTTGTTGTGGTTGGTAACCTCCTCTTCTGAATGGTGCATGATTGTAATTTGCTCTACAGGACTTGTAACCATGTCCGAGCCTACCGCATGTAAAGCATCCGTTTGTATTGACATTATTGACGTCGTTTTGCCTCTGTGTGGGGGGTCTATAATTGCGGGGCCTATCATCTCGTTGTCGTGGGCGAGTCCATTGCCTCCTGGTATGGTCAACTTCCATAGGCTCATGCTCATCATAGTCCCTATATTCTGGTCGGGGTTCCCTACCTGCTCTTTGTTGGAACCTTCGGTGAAGATTTTCCTCCTGTATTGCTGCTTGGATTGTTTCAGCAATAGTCTTGGTGTCTTTTCTAATAAGATGCCTCTGATATTTTCCGCTCTAAGGCCATCGGCAAATATCCCCACTAACTGTATTTCTACATCAGGTGTGGTAGGGATTTCTCCGCAAAATGCCTCTTCTGCCATATTGAGGAATCGATCTCCAAAAAGTTGTACCGATTCATCTCTTTCCTGTTTCATGCTTCTAAGGACTGACCAAGCATGCATTTTGTCTATGATTTCCCCATATCTCTGGGTGAGCTCTTTTTTTAGGAACTCGTAGGTTTCTGTGGGGTACTGCTGGGACCTCCTTCTTAAAAAATCAGTCACGTACGAATCAGAACCTAACAGAGCGATTTTCTTTTTCTCTTCATCCGTTGTTGCCTCTGCTAGTGCCGCAAATTTTTCCATGTCGGACAACCATCTTCTGAATTTTTTCTTGTTTCCATCGAACGGCTGAACAATGGATCTAACCTGTGTGAATTTCGCGTAGTTGTCATTTTTCTGTAGGGTTTCAGTAATTTGCCGTAGCGCTATTATTGTTGGTCCTTCCATATTTTGTCTGTCCTGGGGCTGCAGTGGTTGTGTATTTACGGGTTGGTTCTGTGGTTGTTGTTGTTGTTGTTCCACACCCAGCTGTTGAAAATTTTGTAGTAAATCGTCCATGGTCTATGATCGCTAGTTATTCGCTTTATCAAAGAGAAGTGGTCACGGGCACCATATTACCTTCATGTAACCGGGGCAGGTGTTCCTTAGGACTGGAACGGCACCATATTACATCATGTGGCAGTGCCGGTATATGCAGTATTTTCAGTTTACTTTACAGAGAGCAGATGTTTAACTGGCCTAATCACCAGAGATTTAGATTTCTCTCTTAAATTTGTGTTACCAGGTTCGATTTTCTTCTCTTAGGTGTTGATGTAGCGAATTTAATTGAAATGCATGGATTTCTCAGCTAAATCTCAAAACTGTAGTAATTCACCTTTTCAACAGCGTTCGATTTCGTGCAAAACTTTTAATATCTTTCAGCATGAAACTTAAAATTTCAACAAAGTCTGGACTTCAGAACATTTTTACAATAATAAGTATAATAAAATTCTATCATCTCATCTGATGCTTTCATCTGATGCAAAAATCCCTTTTTGCATCTTTGTCTCGTAGGCCTACTCAATTGTCAAATATGGCGAACCTTCTCATTCCACCGTGTTCCTTCCTTTAAGTTACAGTCTTATTTTAGGTTCGACGACATTTACCCATCTCCTCAGATTTGTCCTTGATTTCTTTATCGTCATAAGCATTCCTTGAGTTAAATGCTTTCCAACACAAGAATATTTTCTACTCTACATGGTTTGAGGTGTAAGACATTTTTTTTTTGCAAATTGACTCAAATCCTCGAACCTAGTTCTGCTGCGACTAGGGTTGGGAGCTCTATTCAAAATACATGTTTAACGATTGTCACTACTTACGCCAGTAAGAAAATTATAACCACTCAATGTCCTGAAATACACATTTTATAAGAAATGTTGAAGTTTGATTTTCTCAAACTAAGAAATATGTAGAGCTGGACCAGATACGACCTCTTGAGTTGCGCTCTTTCATTCTACTGCCAAAATGGCGTCGTTGTTCCACTTTCCCCGGGGTAAATCTGAGCTATCCGATTGGTCAGGGGAAATCACCCAATTATTAGAAATGGCGTGTAGAAGCGACTCTACCCTAAATATGTGACACTATTTATTATTTTCTGTTTCTCATAAAATATAAAATTATGGGGTGGTCTGTGCTTCCTCTGTCTTGTAAGAATATAGTCTGTTTCCAAAGGAACAACTATGTACACGGCCACAAAGACACTGTATGTGGGAAGTCAGCACAGCTGCTTACCAGTCCACTAAAGTAATATTATCAATCATGTTGTGTGAGGATTAAAAACAAATAAATTATATTTTATTAATTCTCATAAGGAAACTCAAAAAGAACTGGCGCTTAAACTTTAAAATTATCCGAAAACTCAAAATGACACGAGAATTCCTGGCGTCAAACATTGGAAAACTAACACGCCCTTTAGGAGTTTAAAAAAAAACCAAAACCCCATCAAGATTACAATATCTATGCATAAATGCATATTAAAGAAAAAAAAATTGCAGGACAATTTTGAGTTCATTTAAGATTGCAGCTTTGGATAAAAATGTATTTTATATTCTTCATCTTCTTTGATCCTTAGCCGTCTACTGTCAAAGCAGGCAGTGGCCATCACGCCTGGTGGCGTCTTGTAGGGCAGGAATAAAATGCTTCCATTTTGCTCGGTCGGCGGCCATCCTTCGTGCAGTGCCCCAGCTCTGGTTCATTCTGTGCATCTCGGCCTTCACAGTTCTACGCCAAGTTGCTTTTGGTCGACCTCTCTTTCGCTTTCCTTCAGGGGTCCAAAGCATAGCTGTTCTTATGATGGCATCAGGGTCTCTTCTGACGACAAGGCCAACCCAAGCCCAGTGTCTGCCAGCTACGATAGTGTGCATGTCCTCTTGGTTGCACCGAGTAAGCAGATCTTGGTTCGTGATGGTATTCGGCCAAAAGATTAGGATAATTTTCCTTAGGCAGGTTGTGTGGACACGGGATAATTTCGACATTTCCTTCTCTGTTAGTCTCCAGCATTCCACAACATAGTGAAGCACAGAAAGTACACAGTTCTCATATAATATTAATTTGGTGTTTGTGATGTATTGAGAGAACTTCCAGATGTTGTTTAGACTAGCAAAGGCTGTTCTCGCTTTATTCATTCTGTTGTTGATGTCTGTGCTTGTTCCGTTGTCTGGTGTTAATATGCATCCTAGGTATGTAAATGTGTCTGTCTGTTCCAGCTTCTGGTTCCTTATTGTTATGGGCTCAGGATTGCCCACATTGAGTGTCATTACCTCTGTCTTCTTTAGATGATGTTCAGACCTACCTGCTGGCTATACTTATTCGTCCTATCTGTTTTTTCTTGAATGTGCTGATGTGAGTGTTGATGTGAGTGTTGATGTGAGTGTTGATGTGAGTGTTGATGTGAGTGTTGATGTGAGTGTTGATGTGAGTGTTGATGTGAGTGTGCTGTGTTGTGTATTACATGTATATAATCATTTTTATTTGAGCAATGAAGAATTGTGTCATTCGAGACGACTAATATGAGGCTGGCAACCTCATCATGTTCAACAAAGTGCTACAGAAAAAAAACCGCAGTAAGAGCTTGTGAATGTTTCTTGCAGGTTCCCTGTAATGGGATAGCTGCAGGGGAAACTCCATGCTCCATAAGGAACACATAGGAAAATGAGGATAAATGAATACAGAATTGTGATGTTTACTAAAATAAAGAGACATAACTGTGGCATGGAACAAAATTTCAAAGCAAAGCTGACAGAGTATACTGTCTTACGACAAGAGGTAAAATCAAAGACACAGCTGAATGTTCCCGAGGCTGAAAATGATCTAGATATACATACAGACATTCCAACACCCAGACAATCCCAAGAAGCAGTAAATAATTTGTGTCATCTTTCGGTTAAAATAGGTCTCCAAATAAATGCCTCTAAAACTAAAGTTATGAACTTTTCTAACGAGACCTTTAATATCATCCTGAACGGGGAAAAACGACAGAAAGTTGAAAGTTTCAATTATTTAGGCAGTAAAATGACTCAGGATGGCGACACAACAAGAGAAATTCATACTAGAATTGCTTTGGCAGCTAGCGCCTTCAATAGATTATCTAACATTTGGAAATTACGATCATTGAATATACATACCAAGCTTCGTCTGTTTAATTCAAATGTTATCTCAGTGTTAACATACGGCTGTGAGAGTTGGAAAATAACAAAATCATTGGAGAACAAGCTGAATACATTCGAGAACAAATGTTTTAGAAAACTCATGAACATCAGTTGGAAAGAATTCAAGACTAATCGACAAATAAGAGAAGACTCTAGGCAGAAATATGTCTCCAACTATATAAGGAAAAGACGATGGTCATATATCGGTCATGTCCTACGAATGCAAAACAACAGAATACCATTGCAGGCACTCACTTGGGTTCCTGAGGGTAAGAGGAAAAAAGGAAGACCAAAAGAAACACTCAGAAGAACAATAATAAGAGAAGGAAGAACGTTGGGATTAAACAATGTGCAAGAGCTAAGAGGAGTGGCGTCACAACGTACAACCTGGAGAGCACTGGTTTCTGCCTTATGCGCCGTGTTTGGTGCTTAAAGAATTTATTATTATTTATTATTCCACGAGGAGAAGAAATCATCCCAGCTATGAAAAGGTTAAAGAAAGGAAAAAATCCTAGTCACGACGGTAAACTATATATTAGAAAACGTAGTAGCACGGAAAATAATGAATCACCTCGAAAATGCACATATCCTACCTGATACTCTCGGAAGCTATAGGCCCATGAAAGTAACATGGGGTAACGCTGGAACTTTTGCTTAATGATGTGTAAGAAGGGTTCCAGGGTAAACGAGAAACGGTCGCTGTAGCAATTGACCTAGATGATTCTTATAACAGTGTGAACTTTGAAACATTAATGAACTGTGTAATGTCTTACGGTGTTAACCCTTGGCTAACAAGATGGATAGCAGCTGCCTTAACTCAGAGATCAGTGGCATTTCGCTTGGGAACATGGACATCAGCCCCAATGTGCATTTTCCCGGGACAACACCAGATTCTCCACCGGTGCTGTTTAATATCTGTACAGCAAAAGTAACCACCATTCAGCCAGCAGGATTGGGACGAACAATGACTTCTGCTGATGACATACTCATTTACAGAACTGGCTCTGACCGACAAGAAATGGTTAACAGCACACATGGGAAACTACAGGAGGTGTTTAAATGGTGCGAGGAAACTGGCTCCAAAGTCGATCCCAACAAGGCCTGCGTGATGTGGTGCTCCTTAAACAACTTCATAGTGAAAACAGATCTTTCATTACTCTTAATGGACAGAAAATTGAAAGGCAAGAAGAGCTTACATACCCTGCAATTACATTCGATCGAGGGCTATCTTAGCACCATGTTGATCACATCATGTAGAAATGCAGGACAGGTCTGGCAGCCCCGAAAATAATGGCTGCAGCGCATCTGGTGCAGAGATTACTATTTCTTCTTTATCATCAGCTCGTCATATCGGTCATTGAGTATGGGCTGGGAATACTAACGCTGTCAGTTACACAATGTGAACGACTAGAACACATTCAAAATGAAGGGATGCATATAGTCTTTGGCTGTACTCGTGATACCTCCATTGTGACAATGAGGTACATGCTTGGAGTGCTGTCAATTAGAAATAGATATGCGATAACCCAGGCAAAAGGCTAAAAGCGAGTAACCACACACACACGGCATCTTCTGCACGGAAACATAACTGACGTTAAGGGAGCAAGAATAAAGAGGGGGATGTCATGGATGGCACAGGCAGAGGCAACGATCAAGCAGGCAACCACAGTTGAAAATATATTCAAAGGGGAAGAGTGGAGCAAGTCAGATGAGAGCTGGATTAACTACCAGCAAGTCATTACCAGCCTTGGCAGAGAGTATAGAACCTGGGGAAATGGGAAAGCAGAAATGGAAATTGATCAACTGATACATGATCATACCGGGGATAATGATGCCACTGTGGATACTTATGTGTATGTGATCCATGTTGAGAAATCAGCCTGGGGCTTCTCTGCTAGAGTAAAGGGCAGAATCGTCGCTGAACATGGCGTGGCTTACAAGATAACATCTTCCAGCGTGAGATTGGAGGTAGAGGCAGTTACTGCAGCCTTGAGGTGGCTAACTGAAACTTCATTAACACAGGCAGTCATTGTGCCAGACTCTCAGTCTATGCTTCGGAAGGTTTAAAATGGTTGGCTAACGCATGAATAGAAAACATTCATAGAAGCTTCGAATCTGCAGGAACTGATGTGGATCTACTGTCCTGGTCATGCAGTAATGAGAGAGCTGACAGCCTAGCATCAAGAGCACCGACAGGGGAGAACACTGGATATGGATAAGGGAGAGATACTGAGAGCAATTAATGATCGCCTGTTAGAAAATGACACTGCAACAGATGAATCATCAAGATTAAGACTGTTGGAATTTGGCATCAAACTTAAAGCTAGCAGGGATGAACATATGAGAGGATGCATCCGTCGTGTACACAACCAGCGAGCTTACAGGAAAAGTTACCATTTCCACTCTTCGACATGTAGTGAAGGAGAGTGACCACCCATGGGTTTGCCTGGAGTGCAATGATGTTATAATTCTGTTCAACAATAACAATATATATACGAGGGGCGTTCAGAAAGTAATGCACCACATCGTTTTTCTCAGCTAATAATAAAGATAGAAGGATGAAATTTTGCACACTTCAAATATGGCATGTGCCAATTGTGTGCACCAAATTGCACTGCAACCGGCCAAATAATACGGCTGCCCTAAACCGTTGAAATGGAGCGTGTTAGCAACTTGCGTTATAAACAGCGAATTGTGATAGAATTTCTCGTTGCAGAGAAGGAAACTGTTGTGAATATTCACAAGCGTCTATGTGATGTGTATGGAAGTTTTGCAGTCGACAAGAGTACAGTCAGTCGCTGGGTTCAGAGAATCAAAGAATCAGGAAGTGGAGATTGTAGTGGTGTTGGATGGTATTGTATGATGGTGTTGTTACTAAATGTAAATTGTATGAGGCCAGCTGTGAAGGCTCCTGAGATAAAATGTAGGGGTGAATTGTCAGAAGGCCTTTCTTGCTACCACTACGACCTCACACTTAATTTTTTTTAATGAATGTGGCTACGTAAAGTGTCTAGGGTTATGATATGTAGTGTGGTGTAATGGATTATAAATATACCCACAGATATTAACAAGACTAATAATATTAATAAAAGTTAAAATACACTGAACTAACTCACGTGTGTAAAATTTTTTGATATAAGTATATTACATTTATTTTGTTCTGTGTCAATTTTTTAGGTTGACCAGAACTTAAAAGGATTTAGAGATTATGAAAAGAAATGCATAGAATATTATATCATAAATGCAATAGTGTACATATATATGTACTATACTAGTTAGTTTTATTAAAATTTTCTAGTATTCATCTACTTTGGAGGATAGTACTGTTTGTGCTGTTGGGGTGGCCTCATCACACCTGTCTATATTGACTACACCGTGTCCAGAAAATGGTGGGAATCTTTATGGGGTTCTTAGTAACTAAAGGGCGTTGGTGAAAATCCAGCAGACCAGAGGCTCACTCATCTGGTAGTTGTCGCTCTGGTGCTGAAATCAGATGGTCCCACCTCTCCGTGCTGGCGGGCAATAATGGTGGTCTCTGTCACAAATACTGCACAGATACACTCGAGTAAAGTCACCAACTGAATAGACACTGCTTTGTTGACGACAGAAACTCGCAGCTCTGCAATCAAAGTATGGGCCATGTGTCAAAATCTATTCTCTACCCACGTCTGGACACAACAGTGACACAACAACCACATCATACAGACAGGTCAGATCTCTCTGACCAAACAGCACATTTACCATGGTGGTTTTACATCAGATAGATCCTCCCAGACCATAGATCCTGAAAAATGTTTATTAGTTTTCGGCCCTAAAAGAGGATAGGTAATATGTATCATTATTCTCAACACTTGATCTGTCTTGCATAATCCTTGCTGGAGTTTATGTACATTGTTGGTCCCTAGACCCTGACTAGGGCGGGGAGTCTAGAGCAAATCCCTACTTGTTTGTAAGGCTAGATTTCGATATGGCAGTATCAAATCACTCGAACATGAAACAATATTCAAAATATATAAAGAAATAATTTCAATCTTACCAGATTATGAATAAATAACACAGAATTGCTAGCAAAACTCAGCTGAGATGCTGGCTATAGTATGGCGTCCCTAACTTTCTTTCTCTTTCTTTCATATGGAAATCACCACACTTTAAAATCTGTGTCTATCACTGAACAACTATTGAGAAATGACCCCACTTTCGCGTCTGAGCGCTAATGATATGATTGTCTGTGGCCAATCACTGCCTAGTTTTATTTTCAATTCAAATTTCCTACCATAAAGTCATTTCAGTCATGCTTCAGTCAAGTATGGATGGTTATCTGTTAGTCTGTCCGTCTCTTACTTACTTACTTAGTCGTTCCCCTTCTACCGTGAGGTGTAGAGGTTTGGAAGAGAGAGCGCCAGACCATTCTATCAGCTGTCTTCTTCCTGGCCTGGTTCCATTCTAGTCCTCGGTCCTTCAAAGATTGTCTAATGTTGTCCTCCCAGCGAACTCTGGGTCGTCCTGGAGGTCTGGATCCCTGGCTCTTTGTTTCCCATGCTTGTCGTGGTAGCCGATCTTCTCCCATTCTGCAGACATGGCCAAACCATCTTAGTTGGGACTGTTCTATTTGGGTCTGCAGCGGATGGGATTTCAGGCCTTGACGTATCGTCTGGTTGCGGACCATGTCTCTTCTTGTTACTTCAACCACTTTCCTCAGATACCTCATTTCTGAGGTTTGGATCTGGCTTTTGTGGGTTGTAGTCATTGCCCACGACTCGCATCCATATGTCAAAACTGGGACATAGGTGGAGCGGTATACAGCCATCTTCGTTTTCTTACCAACCTCTTTCTTGCTGAGGAATCCACGATTTATGGCCTGAAAAAGTCTCCCAGCCGCTGCTTTTCGAGTCTGTCCGTCTCTACTTGTGTTTCTAAAAAAAATGTGCTTGTTTTTTGAACCAACCTTTCTCTCCCCTCCAAAATTTTGTCGTTAAAAGTTATATTTAGACACAGCCACCACAATATCCCCTTTCCTCCATACCACGTAGATTTGAACACCTGCGTCCCCAAGGTCGTGTTATTTTGTGCAAAATAGCGACACTTTTTTATTCAACACAGTCTGTCGATGATGTGAACTACACTGTCTTTTGTCATTATCTTCAATATTATCTATCCGTTTGTAAAATTAAGACCATCTTAGTTCACTGCTCAGAATAGGCCATCCGGCCAGCTAATTTTTATATTC
The DNA here is from genome assembly GCA_024509875.1 of Oreohelix idahoensis. Lineage (NCBI taxonomy): Eukaryota > Metazoa > Mollusca > Gastropoda > Stylommatophora > Oreohelicidae > Oreohelix > Oreohelix idahoensis. Next base: position 809,243 of record JAMPIV010008910.1, on the reverse strand, counting down.
CTAACATTAATATTAAGAAAAAATTACTTTTTAATTTTTGTAATATTCCTAACATCTGCGTTTTACCGCTCCATTCAAATCAAAAGCCTGGTATCGCAAAAGCGTCCAATAAATGACTGTGGCGTAACATATCTAGGGTCCCTTCAGTCGAGTTGCTTACTTTTTATGTCAACTTGGGAAACGTGACTTTTCTCCGTTTCCCCCCCCCAATTGCGTCTCCTTAGCCTTTCCAGTCATATTTTTTTTTTTCTTTTTGATCCGCCGTTCCCCTCCTGTCTAGCAAGTCAATTATTATGGAGGATGATGACCCGCGGTCTAGGCGATCATGTACATCAGCAGCCTACGCATTATGTTTTTATCCTTAAATGTTATCTTTGGAGGGATTTTACCGTTGTATCTCTGTCAATTTCACTACACATCTCCCCACTTGAAAACATGCCTATGGCAAGTTCCAAAACCAGCGATACACATAGGTAAAATTACTCCTCACGTCTGCCACTACTCTAATTTTGATCACAGGGGTGCCGACTGAGGAAATCTGCACCGACATTCAATTTGCCTGGGATATATTGGATACTAAACTGATAAGGTTGAAACAATAAAGACCACCTCAGCAATCTTGCGTTTTCATGCTTAGCCTGAGACAAGAACACGAGAGGCTGATGGTCCGTCTCCACCACAAATGTCCTACCATACAGATAGATTTGAAACTTCTTTATTGCCCAGATTAATGCTAAACATTCTTTTTCGCTTGTGGAGTATCCTTGTTCCGCCTTATTCAATTTGCGGCTTGCATAAGCGACTGGTTTCAGTTCCCCATCAGGTGAAGATGATCTTTGCAACAAAGCCCCTCCGAGTCCTACATTACTTGCATCGGTTCTTAAGACAAAGTCCTGTGTCAAATCAGGCAGTTTGAGAATAGGCCTGCTAGTGAGTTTTTCCTTTAACTCTTGGAACGCTAGTTCACATTGTGCAGTCCAAATAATTTTATCTGGAAGTCCCTTGCGAGTCAGATCAGTCAGAGGAGCACATATAGCGTTAAAATTCTTGATGTATTTCTGATAAAATCCGCATAACGACACAAATGATCGCACGTCCTTTTTTGTTTGCGGCCTAGGTGCTCTCTGCAGTTTTTCCAAGTTCTTAGGATCAGGGGTCATATTACCCTGATATACAGTGTGTCCCAAGAATTCCAACTCTTTACATCCAATACAACATTTTGTTGGCCTAGCAGTCAAATTTGCCTCCCGAAGTCTATCAAACAACATCTCCAGAGCTTCAATGTGTTCTGCAAATGTCTCGGTGGCGACGAGAATATCATCCATGAAATTTGTGATACAGGGGTTATTCAGGGGATCCAACAATTTTCGCATCATCCTTGAAAACACACTCGGAGCATTTTTCAGTCCGAATGGTAGCATATTGAATTCATAATGTCCATCCGAAGTGCTAAAAGCCAAATAAGGTCTCACTTCAGGCTTCACTGGGATCTGGTAATAGCCTTTACTAAGATCCACCTTTGAAAAGTATTTTGCCTTGTTCAGTCGGGCAAATAACTGTTTTGTGTCTGGTAATGGATCCACTTGTCCTTCTGTGACAGCATTCAGTTTCCTGTAATCTATGCACAGTCGGTGTTCCCCAGACGGTTTTCTCAACAAAACGACACTAGAACTAAAAGATGATTCACTGTGCGAAATAATCCCCTCCTTCAACAAATACTCTATTTCTTCCTTCAATGCCTTCTCCTTCGCGAACGGAATAGTATAGGCTCTCATACAGATTGGGTTTGAGTCTACCAGTTTCATGTCATACTGTAGCAAATTTGTATGGCCTGGTTTATCTGTTAATACATCTGTATGTTCCTCCAGAACCTGTTGAACTCTCTCCCTCTGGTTTTTAGTCAGGTGCTTACTGACTTTTACCTGTGCTGCTGTTTCACAAGGATGTAATGGGTATTCATGTGAGGTGAGTGGTTCTTTTTGCATCTGGGTTGCAATAGCCAAGGTCAATAAGGGGGTGCTTTCCTGGAGTGGTCTGTCCAGATACTTCTTTAACAGGTTTACATGATAAACTTTTTCCTTCCCCTTTTTGTCAATTTTATAGTTTGTTCTAGACACCTTCTCTAGAACCGTATATGGACCTTGCCAACCAATTTGTAATTTATTCTGGCTTCCGGGTAGTAGAAGCAGCACCTTCTCTCCGACTGCCAGTTCCCTGTCCTTTGCCTTCCTATTAAAATATGCTGCATGTTTCTTCCTGGCTTGCTTCAAATTATCATTTGCCAGTTTCCATCCAGCTTTCAAACGAGTGGTCAGTTCGTTCACATATTGATACGATGAGGTAACAGTCTCTTCCGCCTTCTCATCTGTCCAGGTCCTTAATAGAGCTTCTAATGGACCTTTTATTGGCCTCCCAAATAGCAAAGTTGCGGGAGCCATCCCGGTTGAACTATGTGGTACCTCCCGGTACGCAAACAATGCGGCGGGCAGGAATTGATCCCACAGATCCGGTTTTTCGTGTGCCAGCTTTCTCAGGATAGAAATGAGAGTCCCGTTGAACCTCTCTACCTGGCCGTTCCCTTGTGGATGGTACGGACTACAATGAAAGTGTCTGGCTTGAAATAGCTTAAAAACTTCTTCCGTTAGTTTCCCCTTGAACTGAGATCCATTATCCGTCAAGATTTGATGCGGGAATCCTAATCGGGTAAATATTGTAAGTAGTGCCTCTGCTACATGTTTTGAATCAATTGATGGCAGGGCTACCGCCTCTCCCCACATAGAACAAGTGTCCACCAGAGTAAGGCTGTAACTGTTCCTCCTCTTGGTCCGAGTGAGAGGTCCTACAATATCCACTGCAACCCTCTCAAAAGGTGTTCCCACTATGGGCATTTCCCCTAGAGTTGCAGGAGCAGTCCAGTGCTTTGGAGCTACCCTTTGACATTCTGGGCAGGATTTGACATATCTTTTTATATCCTCCGTTATCCCTGGCCAGAAGTAATGACAAGCTATACGCTGTCCTGTGGCGCTGATCCCCATGTGACCACTGAAGGGAATCGCATGCCCGAGTTCCATCACTTTATCTCTATATGAAGTGGGAAGAACCAGCTGGTTGTGTCCATTTGTTCCAGTTCCGGCCTTCCTGTATAAGAGTTTGTTCTTCATGAAATATTCCCCCTTGCTCGGAGGTGTGTGGCATTTGGGCAATTTTTTAAAACAGGGCTTGAGTGTCCTATCCTCAGCCTGCGCCTTCCTCATCTCCTCTGGATGAGCATTTATAGGTTCACCTTCTTCCTCCTTCTTCTGTGACCTGGTCTGCACTGTCGCCATGATCACAGGTTTCTCGGGATTCCCCAAGAAGACGTATCTACACCCCAATATCAGAGGGTAGATTGGTTCATCTATCACTGCTGCTCTGATTTCTCCTTCCACATAGCGAGTTTTCACCGTTATCCTTGCGATGGGAAGTGTCATGAGTGGTATGTCCTTAGTCGCCCCTTGTATTTCCACTGTTTCTGTGGTATACTGACTTGGGTCCACTAGGCTAGACTTCACAACTGAATCATAATCCAAACCTGTATCATAAAGGCACCTTATGGTGACCCCATTACAAATAACATCCTCACAAACTGGGGGGTGATCTTCTTCTTCTTCTTCTCGTTCGCTGTTGTTTAGAAATGTCTACACAAGAAGTCCGGTTTTCTGGATGTATGTTGCTGTGGTTGAAAGTTCTTCAAGACTCCCAAACAGCTTTGTGTGGATGTGCGTCTCTGTGGGCCAATGTTCAGTTCGCAATTGACTAAGCATTGGGCAGTCTTGCAGGATGTGTTCGGCTGTCTGTGCTGCCTGTCCACACGTACATAGGGGTGATGGGACCAATCTCAGTCTGTATAAGTGACTGTTCAGTCTGTTGTGTCCTGTTCTCATACGGAACAGGATCACCTGTTTTGCTCGATCAAGATATTGATAGTTGTCTCTTTGTTGATCAATTTTCCTGATGGCCTTGATAAGGGTCTTCTTTTCCTGGAATGTGATTGTTTGTTCTTTTTGTTCCTGTGTTGCTCCCTCTTTTGCTAACATATCTGCTCTCTCATTTCCTGGTATGCCACAGTGTGATGGTATCCACTGTAGCACTACCCTTCTTTTGATATTTACTTCGCATAGGACTTTGTTTAATTCTGGCAGTTTATCACTGTTGAGGGCTTGCAGAACTGACATTGCATCGGTAAGGAATACAACCTGCTGACATTGGCTTATTGTGTTATTTATTATTCCCTGCAGCAATGCTTATGGCCTGTACTTCAGCAGCATAGTTTGAACAGAATATTCCAGTAGGTGAACAGGTGGATTCATTTTCTTTGTCTGGATAGACCACATAAACTCCTGCGCCTCCGTTCTTCACTGCTCTGGTTGCAGATCCATCAGTATATACTTGGATCCATGCTTCTCTGGGGTATAGTTCTTCAATCATGTCACATGCTGCTATTTTCCTTTGGAGAGTATTTAGCTCTCCCATGGGGCAGGTGGTAGTTTATGGAGGTCCAACCAGATAAGACGACGACGGCCCCTCTGAATGTCACTGGGGGGTGATAAGGTTCCTGTTGTCCCTTAGGATTAACCTTTAATCTTTGCGTCCCCGACTTCATTGCAGCAATGTTTGAAGGTTTCCTTCTACAAAATTCGGTGTTATGGTTATCCTTCTTGCACCATTTACACCATCTTTTTCCTTGGTTCAACGGTTTTCTTTCATTGAACTTTTGGTCATTGAACTGTGAGTTTCTGTCGCGATAGTCATTTCTTGGCCGCTCAAAGTTTGTCCTACCTTTATTTCCCTGCTCTCTATTATCAAATTTGTTAAATTGCTGTGGAGCTTTAAAATTGTCTATGTGCTTCTTCTTAGCACCACTTACCTCTGCCTGGGCTGCCTGATACCTCTCAGCAACATTTAAAATTTCCCCCAACTTCTCTGCACCTTGTTCCATGAGAAATTTTCTCATGTCTGGAGCCATGGACTCTCTCAATTGCTCAATCATGATCATTTCTTTGAGATCTTGGGTCTTCCCCAGAGCCGTCCATTTCTCCAAATAGGTTTCTAGTCTAGCAGAGAATTGGTGGTATGTCTCCCCAGACAACAGTTTGGCATTTCTGAATTTCTTACGATAAAATTCACCATTCTTCTCGTACCTTAATACCAAAGCCTGCTTTAACATGTCATAATTGTCTTGGTCTTCCCTGTTCATTTTAGCAAATACTTCATAAGAAGTACCCCTCAATCCCTGTGATAGCTTTAAACTCCACCTCTCTCTCTCTAACCCATATGTAGTAGCTAATAACTCAAAACGTCCTAGGTACCCCTCTATGTCATCGTCTTTCTCAACAAAATGGTCTAAATGAAACCCCATAGCTGAGTTTGAGGCTCCCAGACTGGGCGTAGCATCTGAGGCAAAAGGGCTGGCACCATTTTCAGGAGCCGGGCCTTGTAATTCCAGCTCCCTTAGTCGTAATTCGTGCTCCCTCTGCAACCTTCTATCTTCTGCCTCCCTTTCGGCAGTCAACCTTTTTTCTTCTGCCTCCCTTTCGGCCTTTTTATCTTCTGCCTCCCTTTCGGCCTTTTTATCTTCTGCCTCCCTTTCGGCCTTTTTATCTTCTGCCTCCCTTTGCTGTCGTTTTTTTCTGCCTCAATCTGCAGCCTCTTAATGTCTCTATCAGCCTCTAACCTCTTCTCTTCAACCAACCTCCTTTCTTCCCGTTCAATATATTTATCACATTCAGCCGTTACGTATTGAATTAAAATTTGACCATCCATTCCCATCTCCTTCGCGGTGAGCACAGCAGCTGATCTAAATTTTGCCAGCTCCGCCATACTTTTTAGACAATATAATAATATACAAGCTAAATTTCTAACCAGTAAATACACTAAGTACTTCTTATGACTATAGTCTAACTAATTCTAACTAACCAGTTAACTAATTAATTATTACTGGCTGTGAAGATTCACCAACTTTTATCTGCAGGGACACTTTTAATTTTAAGGGAAATTTTACAATTTATTTCCCTACTTTTATTTCTCCCACCAGGAGATCCTAATATTACTGTTGGGCTAATTATCCCGGACGAGCCCCCAATATTGTAGTGGTGTTTGATGGTATTGTATGATGGTGTTATTACTAAATGTAAATTGTATGAGGCCAGCTGTGAAGGCTCCTGAGATAAAATGTAGGGGTGAATTGTCAGAAGGCCTTTCTTGCTACCACTACGACCTCACACTTAATTTTTTTTAATGAATGTGGCTACGTAAAGTGTCTAGGGTTATGATATGTAGTGTGGTGTAATGGATTATAAATATACCCACAGATATTAACAAGACTAATAATATTAATAAAAGTTAAAATACACTGAACTAACTCACGTGTGTAAAATTTTTTTGATATAAGTATATTACATTTATTTTGTTCTGTGTCAATTTTTTAGGTTGACCAGAACTTAAAAGGATTTAGAGATTATGAAAAGAAATGCATAGAATATTATATCATAAATGCAATAGTGTACATATATATGTACTATACTAGTTAGTTTTATTAAAATGTTCTAGTATTCATCTACTTTGGAGGATAGTACTGTTTGTGCTGTTGGGGTGGCCTCATCACACCTGTCTATATTGACTACACAGTGTCCAGAAAATGGTGGGAATCTTTATGGGGTTCTTAGTAACTAAAGGGCGTTGGTGAAAATCCAGCAGACCAGAGGCTCACTCATCTGGTAGTTGTCGCTCTGGTGCTGAAATCAGATGGTCCCACCTCTCCGTGCTGGCGGGCAATAATGGTGGTCTCTGTCACAAATACTGCACAGATACACTCGAGTAAAGTCACCAACTGAATAGACACTGCTTTGTTGACGACAGAAACTCGCAGCTCTGCAATCAAAGTATGGGCCATGTGTCAAAATCTATTCTCTACCCACGTCTGGACACAACAGTGACACAACAACCACATCATACAGACAGGTCAGATCTCTCTGACCAAACAGCACATTTACCATGGTGGTTTTACATCAGATAGATCCTCCCAGACCATAGATCCTGAAAAATGTTTATTAGTTTTCGGCCCTAAAAGAGGATAGGTAATATGTATCATTATTCTCAACACTTGATCTGTCTTGCATAATCCTTGCTGGAGTTTATGTACATTGTTGGTCCCTAGACCCTGACTAGGGCGGGGGGTCTAGAGCAAATCCCTACTTGTTTGTAAGGCTAGATTTAGATATGGCAGTATCAAATCACTCGAACATGAAACAATATTCAAAATATATAAAGAAATAATTTCAATCTTACCAGATTATGAATAAATAACACAGAATTGCTAGCAAAACTCAGCTGAGCTGCTGGCTATAGTATGGCGTCCCTAACTTTCTTTCTCTTTCTTTCATATGGAAATCACCACACTTTAAAATCTGTGTCTATCACTGAACAACTATTGAGAAATGACCCCACTTTCGCGTCTGAGCGCTAATGATATGATTGTCTGTGGCCAATCACTGCCTAGTTTTATTTTCAATTCAAATTTCCTACCATAAAGTCATTTCAGTCATGCTTCAGTCAAGTATGGATGGTTATCTGTTAGTCTGTCCGTCTCTTACTTACTTACTTAGTCGTTCCCCTTCTACCGTGAGGTGTAGAGGTTTGGAAGAGAGAGCGCCAGACCATTCTATCAGCTGTCTTCTTCCTGGCCTGGTTCCATTCTAGTCCTCGGTCCTTCAAAGATTGTCTAATGTTGTCCTCCCAGCGAACTCTGGGTCGTCCTGGACGTCTGGATCCCTGGCTCTTTGTTTCCCATGCTTGTCGTGGTAGCCGATCTTCTCCCATTCTGCAGACATGGCCAAACCATCTTAGTTGGGACTGTTCTATTTGGGTCTGCAGCGGATGGGATTTCAGGCCTTGACGTATCGTCTGGTTGCGGACCATGTCTCTTCTTGTTACTTCAACCACTTTCCTCAGATACCTCATTTCTGAGGTTTGGATCTGGCTTTTGTGGGTTGTAGTCATTGCCCACGACTCGCATCCATATGTCAAAACTGGGACATAGGTGGAGCGGTATACAGCCATCTTCGTTTTCTTACCAACCTCTTTCTTGCTGAGGAATCCACGATTTATGGCCTGAAAAAGTCTCCCAGCCGCTGCTTTTCGAGTCTGTCCGTCTCTACTTGTGTTTCTAAAAAAAAATGTGCTTGTTTTTTGAACCAACCTTTCTCTCCCCTCCAAAATTTTGTCGTTAAAAGTTATATTTAGACACAGCCACCACAATATCCCCTTTCCTCCATACCACGTAGATTTGAACACCTGCGTCCCCAAGGTCGTGTTATTTTGTGCAAAATAGCGACACTTTTTTATTCAACACAGTCTGTCGATGATGTGAACTACACTGTCTTTTGTCATTATCTTCAATATTATCTATCCGTTTGTAAAATTAAGACCATCTTAGTTCACTGCTCAGAATAGGCCATCCGGCCAGCTAATTTTTATATTCCTAACATTAATATTAAGAAAAAATTACTTTTTAATTTTTGTAATATTCCTAACATCTGCGTTTTACCGCTCCATTCAAATCAAAAGCCTGGTATCGCAAAAGCGTCCAATAAATGACTGTGGCGTAACATATCTAGGGTCCCTTCAGTCGAGTTGCTTACTTTTTATGTCAACTTGGGAAACGTGAGTTTTCTCCGTTTCCCCCCCAATTGCGTCTCCTTAGCCTTTCCAGTCATATTTTTTTTTTTTTTTTTGATCCGCCGTTCCCCTCCTGTCTAGCAAGTCAATTATTATGGAGGATGATGACCCGCGGTCTAGGCGATCATGTACATCAGCAGCCTACGCATTATGTTTTTATCCTTAAATGTTATCTTTGGAGGGATTTTACCGTTGTATCTCTGTCAATTTCACTACACATCTCCCCACTTGAAAACATGCCTATGGCAAGTTCCAAAACCAGCGATACACATAGGTAAAATTACTCCTCACGTCTGCCACTACTCTAATTTTGATCACAGGGGTGCCGACTGAGGAAATCTGCACCGACATTCAATTTGCCTGGGATATATTGGATACTAAACTGATAAGGTTGAAACAATAAAGACCACCTCAGCAATCTTGCGTTTTCATGCTTAGCCTGAGACAAGAACACGAGAGGCTGATGGTCCGTCTCCACCACAAATGTCCTACCATACAGATAGATTTGAAACTTCTTTATTGCCCAGATTAATGCTAAACATTCTTTTTCGCTTGTGGAGTATCCTTGTTCCGCCTTATTCAATTTGCGGCTTGCATAAGCGACTGGTTTCAGTTCCCCATCAGGTGAAGATGATCTTTGCAACAAAGCCCCTCCGAGTCCTACATTACTTGCATCGGTTCTTAAGACAAAGTCCTGTGTCAAATCAGGCAGTTTGAGAATAGGCCTGCTAGTGAGTTTTTCCTTTAACTCTTGGAACGCTAGTTCACATTGTGCAGTCCAAATAATTTTATCTGGAAGTCCCTTGCGAGTCAGATCAGTCAGAGGAGCACATATAGCGTTAAAATTTTTGATGTATTTCTGATAAAATCCGCATAACGACACAAATGATCGCACGTCCTTTTTTGTTTGCGGCCTAGGTGCTCTCTGCAGTTTTTCCAAGTTCTTAGGATCAGGGGTCATATTACCCTGATATACAGTGTGTCCCAAGAATTCCAACTCTTTACATCCAATACAACATTTTGTTGGCCTAGCAGTCAAATTTGCCTCCCGAAGTCTATCAAACAACATCTCCAGAGCTTCAATGTGTTCTGCAAATGTCTCGGTGGCGACGAGAATATCATCCATGAAATTTGTGATACAGGGGTTATTCAGGGGATCCAACAATTTTCGCATCATCCTTGAAAACACACTCGGAGCATTTTTCAGTCCGAATGGTAGCATATTGAATTCATAATGTCCATCCGAAGTGCTAAAAGCCAAATAAGGTCTCACTTCAGGCTTCACTGGGATCTGGTAATAGCCTTTACTAAGATCCACCTTTGAAAAGTATTTTGCCTTGTTCAGTCTGGCAAATAACTGTTTTGTGTCTGGTAATGGATCCACTTGTCCTTCTGTGACAGCATTCAGTTTCCTGTAATCTATGCACAGTCGGTGTTCCCCAGACGGTTTTCTCAACAAAACGACACTAGAACTAAAAGATGATTCACTGTGCGAAATAATCCCCTCCTTCAACAAATACTCTATTTCTTCCTTCAATGCCTTCTCCTTCGCGAACGGAATAGAATAGGCTCTCATACAGATTGGGTTTGAGTCTACCAGTTTCATGTCATACTGTAGCAAATTTGTATGGCCTGGTTTATCTGTTAATACATCTGTATGTTCCTCCAGAACCTGTTGAACTCTCTCCCTCTGGTTTTTAGTCAGGTGCTTACTGACTTTTACCTGTGCTGCTGTTTCACAAGGATGTAATGGGTATTCATGTGAGGTGAGTGGTTCTTTTTGCATCTGGGTTGCAATAGCCAAGGTCAATAAGGGGGTGCTTTCCTGGAGTGGTCTGTCCAGATACTTCTTTAACAGGTTTACATGATAAACTTTTTCCTTCCCCTTTTTGTCAATTTTATAGTTTGTTCTAGACACCTTCTCTAGAACCGTATATGGACCTTGCCAACCAATTTGTAATTTATTCTGGCTTCCGGGTAGTAGAAGCAGCACCTTCTCTCCGACTGCCAGTTCCCTGTCCTTTGCCTTCCTATTAAAATATGCTGCATGTTTCTTCCTGGCTTGCTTCAAATTATCATTTGCCAGTTTCCATCCAGCTTTCAAACGAGTGGTCAGTTCGTTCACATATTGATACGATGAGGTAACAGTCTCTTCCGCCTTCTCATCTGTCCAGGTCCTTAATAGAGCTTCTAATGGACCTTTTATTGGCCTCCCAAATAGCAAAGTTGCGGGAGCCATCCCGGTTGAACTATGTGGTACCTCCCGGTACGCAAACAATGCGGCGGGCAGGAATTGATCCCACAGATCCGGTTTTTCGTGTGCCAGCTTTCTCAGGATAGAAATGAGAGTCCCGTTGAACCTCTCTACCTGGCCGTTCCCTTGTGGATGGTACGGACTACAATGAAAGTGTCTGGCTTGAAATAGCTTAAAAAACTTCTTCCGTTAGTTTCCCCTTGAACTGAGATCCATTATCCGTCAAGATTTGATGCGGGAATCCTAATCGGGTAAATATTGTAAGTAGTGCCTCTGCTACATGTTTTGAATCAATTGATGGCAGGGCTACCGCCTCTCCCCACATAGAACAAGTGTCCACCAGAGTAAGGATGTAACTGTTCCTCCTCTTGGTCCGAGTGAGAGGTCCTACAATATCCACTGCAAACCTCTCAAAAGGTGTTCCCACTATGGGCATTTCCCCTAGAGTTGCAGGAGCAGTCCAGTGCTTTGGAGCTACCCTTTGACATTCTGGGCAGGATTTGACATATCTTTTTATATCCTCCGTTATCCCTGGCCAGAAGTAATGACAAGCTATACGCTGTCCTGTGGCGCTGATCCCCATGTGACCACTGAAGGGAATCGCATGCCCGAGTTCCATCACTTTATCTCTATATGAAGTGGGAAGAACCAGCTGGTTGTGTCCATTTGTTCCAGTTCCGGCCTTCCTGTATAAGAGTTTGTTCTTCATGAAATATTCCCCCTTGCTCGGAGGTGTGTGGCATTTGGGCAATTTTTTAAAACAGGGCTTGAGTGTCCTATCCTCAGCCTGCGCCTTCCTCATCTCCTCTGGATGAGCATTTATAGGTTCACCTTCTTCCTCCTTCTTCTGTGACCTGGTCTGCACTGTCGCCATGATCACAGGTTTCTCGGGATTCCCCAAGAAGACGTATCTACACCCCAATATCAGAGGGTAGATTGGTTCATCTATCACTGCTGCTCTGATTTCTCCTTCCACATAGCGAGTTTTCACCGTTATCCTTGCGATGGGAAGTGTCATGAGTGGTATGTCCTTAGTCGCCCCTTGTATTTCCACTGTTTCTGTGGTATACTGACTTGGGTCCACTAGGCTAGACTTCACAACTGAATCATAATCCAAACCTGTATCATAAAGGCACCTTATGGTGACCCCATTACAAATAACATCCTCACAAACTGGGGGGTGATCTTCTTCTTCTTCTTCTCGTTCGCTGTTGTTTAGAAATGTCTACACAAGAAGTCCGGTTTTCTGGATGTATGTTGCTGTGGTTGAAAGTTCTTCAAGACTCCCAAACAGCTTTGTGTGGATGTGCGTCTCTGTGGGCCAATGTTCAGTTCGCAATTGACTAAGCATTGGGCAGTCTTGCAGGATGTGTTCGGCTGTCTGTGCTGCCTGTCCACACGTACATAGGGGTGATGGGACCAATCTCAGTCTGTATAAGTGACTGTTCAGTCTGTTGTGTCCTGTTCTCATACGGAACAGGATCACCTGTTTTGCTCGATCAAGATATTGATAGTTGTCTCTTTGTTGATCAATTTTCCTGATGGCCTTGATAAGGGTCTTCTTTTCCTGGAATGTGATTGTTTGTTCTTTTTGTTCCTGTGTTGCTCCCTCTTTTGCTAACATATCTGCTCTCTCATTTCCTGGTATGCCACAGTATGATGGTATCCACTGTAGCACTACCCTTCTTTTGATATTTACTTCGCATAGGACTTTGTTTAATTCTGGCAGTTTATCACTGTTGAGGGCTTGCAGAACTGACATTGCATCGGTAAGGAATACAACCTGCTGACATTGGCTTATTGTGTTATTTATTATTCCTGCAGCAATGCTTATGGCCTGTACTTCAGCAGCATAGTTTGAACAGAATATTCCAGTAGGTGAACAGGTGGATTCATTTTCTTTGTCTGGATAGACCACATAAACTCCTGCGCCTCCGTTCTTCACTGCTCTGGTTGCAGATCCATCAGTATATACTTGGATCCATGCTTCTCTGGGGTATAGTTCTTCAATCATGTCACATGCTGCTATTTTCCTTTGGAGAGTATTTAGCTCTCCCATGGGGCAGGTGGTAGTTATGGAGGTCCAACCAGATAAGACGACGGCCCCTCTGAATGTCACTGGGGGGTGATAAGGTTCCTGTTGTCCCTTAGGATTAACCTTTAATCTTTGCGTCCCCGACTTCATTGCAGCAATGTTTGAAGGTTTCCTTCTACAAAATTCGGTGTTATGGTTATCCTTCTTGCACCATTTACACCATCTTTTTCCTTGGTTCAACGGTTTTCTTTCATTGAACTTTTGGTCATTGAACTGTGAGTTTCTGTCGCGATAGTCATTTCTTGGCCGCTCAAAGTTTGTCCTACCTTTATTTCCCTGCTCTCTATTATCAAATTTGTTAAATTGCTGTGGAGCTTTAAAATTGTCTATGTGCTTCTTCTTAGCACCACTTACCTCTGCCTGGGCTGCCTGATACCTCTCAGCAACATTTAAAATTTCCCCCAACTTCTCTGCACCTTGTTCCATGAGAAATTTTCTCATGTCTGGAGCCATGGACTCTCTCAATTGCTCAATCATGATCATTTCTTTGAGATCTTGGGTCTTCCCCAGAGCCGTCCATTTCTCCAAATAGGTTTCTAGTCTAGCAGAGAATTGGTGGTATGTCTCCCCAGACAACAGTTTGGCATTTCTGAATTTCTTACGATAAAATTCACCATTCTTCTCGTACCTTAATAACAAAGCCTGCTTTAACATGTCATAATTGTCTTGGTCTTCCCTGTTCATTTTAGCAAATACTTCATAAGAAGTACCCCTCAATCCCTGTGATAGCTTTAAACTCCACCTCTCTCTCTCTAACCCATATGTAGTAGCTAATAACTCAAAACGTCCTAGGTACCCCTCTATGTCATCGTCTTTCTCAACAAAATGGTCTAAATGAAACCCCATAGCTGAGTTTGAGGCTCCCAGACTGGGCGTAGCATCTGAGGCAAAAGGGCTGGCACCATTTTCAGGAGCCGGGCCTTGTAATTCCAGCTCCCTTAGTCGTAATTCGTGCTCCCTCTGCAACCTTCTATCTTCTGCCTCCCTTTCGGCAGTCAACCTTTTTTCTTCTGCCTCCCTTTCGGCCTTTTTATCTTCTGCCTCCCTTTCGGCCTTTTTATCTTCTGCCTCCCTTTCGGCCTTTTTATCTTCTGCCTCCCTTTGCTGTCGTTTTTCTTCTGCCTCAATCTGCAGCCTCTTAATGTCTCTATCAGCCTCTAACCTCTTCTCTTCAGCTAACCTCTTTTCTTCCCGTTCAATATATTTATCACATTCAGCCGTTACGTATTGAATTAAAATTTGACCATCCATTCCCATCTCCTTCGCGGTGAGCACAGCAGCTGATCTAAATTTTGCCAGCTCCGCCATACTTTTTAGACAATATAATAATATACAAGCTAAATTTCTAACCAGTAAATACACTAAGTACTTCTTATGACTATAGTCTAACTAATTCTAACTAACCAGTTAACTAATTAATTATTACTGGCTGTGAAGATTCACCAACTTTTATCTGCAGGGACACTTTTAATTTTAAGGGAAATTTTACAATTTATTTCCCTACTTTTATTTCTCCCACCAGGAGATCCTAATATTACTGTTGGGCTAATTATCCCGGACGAGCCCCCAATATTGTAGTGGTGTTTGATGGTATTGTATGATGGTGTTATTACTAAATGTAAATTGTATGAGGCCAGCTGTGAAGGCTCCTGAGATAAAATGTAGTGGTGAATTGTCAGAAGGCCTTTCTTGCTACCACTACGACCTCACACTTAATTTTTTTTAATGAATGTGGCTACGTAAAGTGTCTAGGGTTATGATATGTAGTGTGGTGTAATGGATTATAAATATACCCACAGATATTAACAAGACTAATAATATTAATAAAAGTTAAAATACACTGAACTAACTCACGTGTGTAAAATTTTTTGATATAAGTATATTACATTTATTTTGTTCTGTGTCAATTTTTTAGGTTGACCAGAACTTAAAAGGATTTAGAGATTATGAAAAGAAATGCATAGAATATTATATCATAAATGCAATAGTGTACATATATATGTACTATACTAGTTAGTTTTATTAAAATGTTCTAGTATTCATCTACTTGGGAGGATAGTACTGTTTGTGCTGTTGGGGTGGCCTCATCACACCTGTCTATATTGACTACACAGTGTCCAGAAAATGGTGGGAATCTTTATGGGGTTCTTAGTAACTAAAGGGCGTTGGTGAAAGTCCAGCAGACCAGAGGCTCACTCATCTGGTAGTTGTCGCTCTGGTGCTGAAATCAGGTGGTCCCACCTCTCCGTGCTGGCGGGCAATAATGGTGGTCTCTGTCACAAATACTGCACAGATACACTCGAGTAAAGTCACCAACTGAATAGACCCTGCTTTGTTGACGACAGAAACTCGCAGCTCTGCAATCAAAGTATGGGCCATGTGTCAAAATCTATTCTCTACCCACGTCTGGACACAACACTGACACAACAACCACATCATACAGACAGGTCAGATCTCTCTGACCAAACAGCACATTTACCATGGTGGTTTTACATCAGCTAGATCCTCCCAGACCATAGATCCTGAAAAATGTTTATTAGTTTTCGGCCCTAAAAGAGGGTAGGTAATATGTATCATTATCCCCAACCCTTGAACTGTCTTGCTTAACCCTTGCTGGAGTTTATGTACATTGTTGGTCCCTAGACCCTGACTAGGGCGGGGGGTCTAGAGCAAATCCCTACTTGTTTGTAAGGCTAGATTTCAATATGGCAGTATCCAATCACTCAAACATGAAACAATATTCAAAATATATATGGAAATAATTTCAATCTTACCAGATTATGAATAAATAACACAGAATTGCTAGCAAAACTCAGCTGAGCTGCTGGCTATAGTATGGCGTCCCTAAATTTCTTTCTCTTTCTTTCATATGGAAATCACCACACTTTAAAATCTGTGTCTATCACTGAACAACTATTGAGAAATGACCCCACTTTCGCGTCTGAGCGCTAATGATATGATTGTCTGTGGCCAATCACTGCCTAGTTTTATTTTCAATTCAAATTTCCTACCATAAAGTCATTTCAGTCATGCTTCAGTCAAGTATGGATGGTTATCTGTTAGTCTGTCCGTCTCTACTTGTGTTTCTAAAAAAAATGTGCTTGTTTTTTGAACCAACCTTTCTCTCCCCTCCAAAATTTTGTCGTTAAAAGTTATATTTAGACACAGCCACCACAATATCCCCTTTCCTCCATACCACGTAGATTTGAACACCTGCGTCCCCAAGGTCGTGTTATTTTGTGCAAAATAGCGACACTTTTTTATTCAACACAGTCTGTCGATGATGTGAACTACACTGTCTTTTGTCATTATCTTCAATATTATCTATCCGTTTGTAAAATTAAGACCATCTTAGTTCACTGCTCAGAATAGGCCATCCGGCCAGCTAATTTTTATATTCCTAACATTAATATTAAGAAAAAATTACTTTTTAATTTTTGTAATATTCCTAACATCTGCGTTTTACCGCTCCATTCAAATCAAAAGCCTGGTATCGCAAAAGCGTCCAATAAATGACTGTGGCGTAACATATCTAGGGTCCCTTCAGTCGAGTTGCTTACTTTTTATGTCAACTTGGGAAACGTGACTTTTCTCCGTTTCCCCCCCCAATTGCGTCTCCTTAGCCTTTCCAGTCATATTTTTTTTTTCTTTTTGATCCGCCGTTCCCCTCCTGTCTAGCAAGTCAATTATTATGGAGGATGATGACCCGCGGTCTAGGCGATCATGTACATCAGCAGCCTACGCATTATGTTTTTATCCTTAAATGTTATCTTTGGAGGGATTTTACCGTTGTATCTCTGTCAATTTCACTACAGAGATACGGAGCTGCTTGATCGGCCGCACTGTGGATGTCCTGCCACAGCCACTAACGCAGAAATGTTGAAATGCACTGAGGGCATTATTCTTACTGATAGGCGAATCACTACTCAACAATTGGCCTTACAGCTGTCAGTCAGCATTGGTAGTGCAAATGCAGTTATAAAAACTCTCGGATTTTCTAAGGTTTGCGCAAGATGGGTTCCCCGAAGTCTCACAAATGACCACCGATTGCAAAGGAAAGCAATTTCTTCTGAATTGTTGGAGCGTTTCAATGCTGATGGAGAGAAATTTTTGGCTAAGATCGTTACAGGTGACAAAACCTGGGCACATCATTTTGAACCTGAGACAAAAAGACAGTCAATGGAGTGGCATCATCCGCAATCACCAAGAAGAAAGAAATTCAAGACAATTCCTTCAGCTGGAAAGGTCATGATCACTGTCATTTGGAACATTGAAGGTGTGATTCTCGTGGACGTTATGCCAAGAGGAGAGACAATCAATTCGCAAGCTTACATTAAGACATTGAAAACACTCAATCAACGTTTTCGCAGAGTTCGGCCGCACAAGAATCCAGCAGACCTGCTTCTCCTTCACGCCAATGCGCGACCTCACACAAGTCTGGCAACACGGGAAGCAATCACCAAATTGGGTTGGACTGTACTACCCCATCCACCTTATAGTCCTGATTTGGCACCCTCTGATTTTCATCTATTTGGTCTACTTAAAGATGCACTCCGTGGGACAAGGTTTGAAGATGATGAAGGAGTGATTCATGCAGCGAAGAAATGGCTACATGATCAAGACAAAATCTGGAACGGGCTAGGAATACATGCACTTGTTTCGCGCTGGCATAAAGCCGTACAAGTTGATGAGGATTATGTTGAATAATACCGATGTTTACATGACATATCCATGTATATTGTGTATAAATTTCATGCTTTTTTAATAAACAGCTCCTGAGAAAAACGAAGTGGTGCATTACTTTCTGAACGCCCCTCGTATATATAAAATACGACAAGCAGAAATGATGTTGGTCAACATGGTGGGGAACGAAAGGAACTAATGTTTGTGAACTTTATGTATTAGAGAGTCGTTGTATTTGAACTGGCTACAGCAACAAGAAAAATTATTTTTTGTGATCGTTCTTTCTTTCTCTCTCTCTCTCCTTCTTTCGTGTTACATTATAGTCTATTCAACTCCGACTGTAACAACGCATTGTTGAGCTTCTTTCACCATCTTTATTTTCACATGAAACGTATTGTTCTCCGATTTATCTGCTAGCATTCTACTCACGATCGACTAATTGGGTCTGTGTCTTTACTGATTACGAATTTATCAAATGTTGTCCCGTAGTTTCTGCCACTGTGCATCTTCTGTAAATTTCGATCGATCAATCAGCCTGTCTATCTGTCCGTTTGTCTGTCTGTCTTTCTGCCTGTCTGCCTACCTACCTGTCCATCTGTCTTCTCGCCAGGTTCAACAATACAATCATAAATTTGTTACTAAATAAATATTTAACAAGGGGTGAGCACTACTTTAACTGTTCCGAGTTTAATTAATAAAGATATGATTAGCCTAGTCCTACATAACGTTCACCTTCGAATTTACTAATATTTAAATTGAATTATTAAAAAAAATTTACTTTAGCTATTCAACAATTATGGTTCTGCTTTCAATACATTTCCAGACACATATTTGTTCTGATAATCGTGAATGTCCTGTTTCACCATTCAGGAAATCTGGCATGCTTTGTCGTGTGAGTTCAGTATAACGAAATAATATTTGGGTTAATTACAGTAGCTGTATATTAAAAAATGGTCGCGCTTAATGTTATATGGCATACAATTTAACAAAGAACTGAATAAAGGTAAGGAAGATTGCAGTTTTAATTGGTGTTAATGCAGCGTCTGCAGGCATTGTTAGGACCAACGACAATGATAGGAAACTCTTTACAGAGCGATACAACAGGAAGCAATCTGATCATCAGAAGTAGTCCCCCCATCCGACAAGTGTTTCGGCCCAATTACTCCTTTACACTCTAAGGGGGGCGGGCCCACTTGGGTCATGACTCCCAAGCGTCTCAGCTTCCTGTTGTCTTGTATCGAAAATGAACCCATTTCACTTATGGTAGCAACTTTTAAATCCACAACGCCAGCCGCGGAGGCAATTGTGAAAGTAACACAGAAAAGACAAATTATTCCGTTCGTTCCATCGCCCTTCTCAACTAAGGACACCCACTGAGACATTAGCGCGCAGCCGACGAGCTGCGCGCCGCAAGCGACTGAAATTTACCTGACACTCTCCCTATAGTATACATCGCCTGTTGCCCCAGAGTCGCATCTCTTTCACTCGTACACCAAAAAAACTCAGCGTTGTGGACTTAGAAAAATGTTGGTGTTTTCTGTACCGCAGCGTTTATTGTTACGATGTCCATCGTCTGTAGTGGATTTTGATGGTATTGTATGGTTGATGTTACCTAGTGTGATGTATGAGGTCAGCTGTGAAGGCTCCTGAGATAAATGTAGATGTGAATTACAGAAGGCCCTTCTTACTACCACTTACAACCTCACACATATCTTTTTTTTTCTAATGAATGTAGCTACGTTAAAAGTCTAGGGTACTGATATGTAATGTGTTGTGGAGATTACACACACACACACACACAGATATTTAATAAGTCTAATAATAATAAACTTTATAACACACTGAACTAACTCAGGCTATTTTAGTTTTAAAATTTAAATCTTTTGATAAATTTATTTGTTCTGAACCAAATGTTTAGTTGGTCAGAACATAAGAAATATTATGGAGTTATAAATGGAATGCATAATCATATGACATAATAAAATGGAATGTGTATATCTAATTATTTCAAATGACTGGTTAATATTAATTATATTAAGATAGTCCCAGGAGAACTTATTACTAGATATGCTGTTGGGGTGGTGTCATCACTCCCAGTCTATGACTACCAAACATTGTCCATTGAGTTATGGGATTAATACATGGTTTATTTTCCCACAATGGTATGTCTTTATTTGATGGTGAATTAGTTGATAATTTAGTTGATAAGTTAGTTGATAAGTTAGTTGATGAGTCGTTGGTGAATTTGTTGGTGAATGTACAGCAGGCCAGATATCACTTATCTCGCCTGCGTTGATCTTGTACAAGAGTCTGGTGGCCCCTCCTCTCCGTGCTGGGGGATAATATACGGCTGGTCTGACACAATGTTAGACTGCACTGGTCCACACTTGTGTATATCACTACAGCATTTGGCACTGCTTTGGTGCCAAACAGAAACTCACAATTCTGAAACAAAAGTATTGGGTCATGTGTCAGAACTCTACCTCCTGAGCCACTTCTGCACACAACACTACACAACAACACCACACAGACTGGGTCAGATCTCTCTGACCACACAGCATATCTTACCCAGTTGGTTTCACATAGTACTAGTTCCCCAAGACTACATTGCATCTGAGATATGTTCAATAGCTTCCTGCTATTGAATAAGATAGGTGATATGTTCCACTGATCTCAACACTAGATCCTTTTTCCTAGTTTTATTTAGGCGTTCCTATATATGCTCTTTGTATGTATGTCTCTAGACCCTGAACTTGGGCTGGGGACCTAGAGCGAACACTTACTTGTCGTAATCATTTTTATGATATGGCAGTATCAATCACTCGAATTATTAAAATATACCAAATAAATACTGTTCATTCTTACCAGAATTCAGAATTGAGAACACAGTTAAATTTGCTAGCAAAACTCAGCTGAGCTGCTGGCTGTATGATGGCGTCCCACTATATATTTGTATTCTGCTGGAATCAACACCACTATTACTTTAAACTGCGTCTCTGAACAGACTTATGTCAAATGGCAAAATTTCACATCTCTGTCCCGCTACTATAAAATGCGTTGACCAATCGCCGACTTCCCCCCTAACTTTCAAATCGACAACCAAAAGTCACTTCAGTCAGATCTCAGTCAAGTATGTATTATGGTCTGTTAGTCCGTCTGTCTCTACTTGTTTTTTCATAAAAAACACGCTTGGTTCTACATGCATTTCCTACACGAATCTGCCTCCTAAGTTATTTTTAGCTACAATTCTCCACCATTTCCCCTCTCCTTAATTACAGCTCGATTTTAGCACTTGAGTCTCAAGGCCGCAAATTTTGAAAATTCAGTGACATTTTTTAACAGTGCAGTCGCTCGTCTGATATGAACAATACAATCTTTTGTCAATATCTTCCTTATTATCTATCCGTCTGTATAAATGAAAGCATATTATTTCTCTGCTCAAGATGGGCTATCAAACTAGCTAGGTTTTATTTTCATAACTCTATTATTAAGAAAAAACATATTTTTTCTCAAGTTTAGTTTTTGAAATTTGTTCGAGAACCTTCTCTCATGTGTTTTGCCGCGGCATTCAAATAAAGACCAAGTATCGAAAAACGTCCAAGAAATGACTGTCTCGAATAAGAGCTAAGGTCCTTTTCTTGTCCATTTCCTTACTTATGTCAACTAGGGACGTGAATTTTTTTCCTTTCACCCCCAATTGCGTCTTTTTTTTTTTGCCGTTCGAACTTCTAACACGTGTTCAGTCATATTTTTCCTTTTGGTGTCCTCCGTTCTCTCCCGTCTACAAAGGGTAAACGTTTCGTCTGCACTTCCAACTCGTTAGTTTTAAATGGCGGTGGGAAAGGCTGGCATGGGCGAGCATGTCTCCTAGTATCTGACGCATTATTTTTAACCCTACATTTTATCGTTAAATTTGGAGATATTCTAACGTTGTATCATGGTAAATTTATCACATCGTCCATTGCGGTTGTTCCACAGCCAGCCTGATGCCTTTTCGGCAGTTTCACTAAGCCTCTTCAGTGCCCTTGTTCTAGACTGTCCCTTCAGCCCCAACAGTTTCAATAAATCATACACTGATGCAGCCACAAGCCCTCTTGCGCCCACTTCAACCGCCATGACCCTTGCACTGAATCCATCGTGTCTCAGATCCGCGGCCAGATCGCTATACTTTGCCGCTTTGAATGAATGTTGCTCGTCTAATCTGGATTCAAACGGCACGGTCAGTTCAATCAGTATGACCTGAAGCGTTGCTGCAGAATGAAGCGCTATATCCGGCCGTCTCCGCGATTTTCTGATACACTCTGGATATGCCCCCCCGTCCAGGTAGGTCTACCGCCATCTCCCAATCGTTTGCACAGTCAAGAAGAGATGGTAAACTGCTACCGGGTTTACTCGGTTTGGGGTGTACTGACTTTCCTGCCCTCAGAAAGTATGTGTTTGCGGTGTCTGGCAGGACTTTGCTATTCGCTTTCATTCTTGCCTGATCTATTGTCGCAGCAAGCTCATTTAGCACTTTGTTATGGCGCCAAGTGTATGCCACCGCTTTGTGTTCAAGTGTCTGCCTCCCCTGGCACAGGGGGCACTGCTCATCATACGACTTTCCCCATTTCACAAGGCTGGTGGCCGACGGCAGCAGGTCATACATTGATCTAACCACGAAGCTGAGCCTAAGAGGTGCCATATGCCATATATCATTCCATGTCAGGGACCTCTGCAGAGCTCCTTCCCATGTGGTCCATTGGCCTTGTTGGACCTGCTGCACTGCTTTTTGCAACCTCTTATCATTCTCAGCTCCTCGTATCTCCTGAACTACCATGTCTCTGCGCTCCCTGCTTGATGCCTTGGACCACCAGCGGATGTCACCATGCCCAAATCCCCGTCTATTCGTTTGTGTGTATCCGATTACCTCTCTCAGTTTGAGTGACTCTTCAGTAGCATCAACAGCTTCTTCCACTCTCCACTTCCTTCCCGTTTTCAGTGTGGGCTGAATGGACTTAACCACGTCATCAGCTGACTCGCGTAGCATCATTGCAAGCCTTGCTTTTCCAACTTTGTATTCTTCAACAACTGACTTGAAGGGAAGCAGAAGTTTTGACTTTTTGCAGTACAGTGCTACATCTGACAGACCTGGTGCTACCCCTAGCCACTTTCTCATGAACTTGTTGACCTTCTGCTCTATAGCTTCCACTGTACTTGTGCTTATTTCATATATAAGCAGTGGCCACAGCAACTTCGGTATCAACATGAACTGGAGGCACCACAGTTTGAACTTTCCCAGGAGTCTGCTTTGGTCTATGATCTGTAGTCCTCTGTCTGCCATTTCTATTGTCTGTTGCACTGCCTTCGAGTCTTTTAAAGACAAAACAAAATGTGGTGGGAAACGGGACAATAAAGACGAAACTGAAAAAAAGGAAGAAATATGGCAGTTATGGACATTTTTTTTTTTTTTTTTTTTTTTACAGACAAAGGATTTCGTTCAACCCTTGATGGGTTATAATTAGGATGTATAATGTAGTAAATTAAAGATACTAAAATCTGATTTCCGATATCTAAACACAGTAACTTCTCTCCTCTGCACTCAGTCCAAATACAATAAATCAAAACTGTAAAATTGTGTGATTGTATGTGTGTTTGCTCTCCTCTTTAAAAAAAATAATAAAAATAAAAAAGACATAAAAAAAAAAAAAGTAAAGTCTCTCATAATTGCCTTGTTGTTAACAAGGTGAAAAGGGGTGAAAAATCCTGGGCGTGTCCGGGATGACACAAAATCCACCAATTACTGCCATCATCCTTATGAGCACCCCATCAGACTACCCCTTATCCTCACACCATCACTCATCCTTATATATCAATTTTAGTTCTTGTTATATAATGTTTTACTAAATTGTGCTATTCTTTAGGTCTATCTAACACACACCTGTTCCACAGTTATGGATGAATTGCATGCCTGTAAACAATCTAATATTGGTTTTCTCTGTTGCTTATACTTCTTACATTTTAATAGGAAATGCAAAAAATGTATACAAAACAGAAATAAATTGTTTTTACAATTGTAAAAAAAAAAAAAAAAATACAAGGCAACGCTTTAATGTTATAAAATCATTATACACATAGAAATATTGCACAGCTCAGCTGTAGTCATGGTCAGCACAAAATCTGTCACAGATAGATACAAGAAAATAAATAAAGTACCCGGTACACTAAAAATACACATGTGCGCGAGCACATACGCAGAACCAATAAACCAATTCTCATTTTGTGCTAATCAACACTCTCCCACATTATAAAAAGGTAAAATAAAATTTTTGATCCCGTCGATGCTTCTTGTAACGTTCCCACGAGGCACGCTTCTTTAACCATACACATACGTTCTTCTGTTACATCAGTACACCGTTTATATCAACATTATTTTCCTTTGCGCTTCTCACGTAGAATGGGGCTAACACCGTAGCCGGTCCCTTGCAGGAAGTTTACACCGAGTATTCACATGCTCTTGGCAGCGGTTGTTTGTTTGGCATATAGTTTTACATGATGAGGTACATTTTTATTGAATGTACATTATTTTAGGATAGCGTTAATATAGATGCCATTTTATGTTTCCTCCGGGTGATGTAATCATACTTCACCTGGTGCTGTTATTGAAGATGTGCTCTGGTTATGAGGTTGATGTTAGGTATTTTCTTGTTGCATATTTATCCTTCACGCTTATAGTGTCCCTTCAGCACTCCACGGACTCATCTAATTTGTGCAGCGTTTCATGTGGTGGGTATCTTGCAACAAGCAATGCCAGCGTCTTTGTCTCACCTCTTGTTTCACTCACCAGGTGTAGACTCTGAGGACATCAAGAAAGAAGATAACTACTGCTCCCTCATGCGTGTCGTAAGGGGCGACTAGTATGAGGTTGTGGATGGAGTTGGCAACCTCATAATGTAAAGCAAATTGCAGCAGAAACTACAATTGCAAGAACACATAAATGCTTTGGTGCACGCTTCATGTAAGGAGATCAATTGGTGTGGTAGCTCCTTGATCCGCAAGAAGCAACAAGGGTAATATCAATCAATCAATCAATACCCTTTAGCTCCCCAAGAAGTATAGGCCTTCAACAAACACATGCCAAGTCCTCCTGTCACGTGCCATCAGCTCAAGCTCTTTCCGCGCCTCCTTCAACATTTTCACCTCTGTCTCCAGCTCTCTTCTCCATGTGCCTCCCGGTCCATCTCCGCCTCTCTCAGTCCGGGGCCCAAGAACAGGGACCGCCCTGCAATGCCATCCACAGGTTTCCTAAATATGTGTCCCACCCATCGCCAGCGTCCTCCCCTCACCTCCTGCCCCACTGGAACCCGTCTGGCCCCCGTCATCAGCCCCATATAAAGGGAAATGATGATTACCGAAAATGTTGTTCCACTGGCCTAGTTTGGTCCCTCAGGTCCACTTTAGTTATCTTGTCACACCAATTCTGTCCCTCACGTCCACTTTAGTTATCTTGTCACACCAGTTCTGTCCCTCAGGTCCACTTTAGTTATCTCGTCACACCAGTTCTGTCCGTCAGGTCCACTTTAGTTATCTCGTCACACCAGTTCGGTCCCTCAAGTCCACTTTAGTTATCTCGTCACACCAGTTCGGTCCCTCAAGTCCACTTTAGTTATCTCGTCATACCAGTTCGGTCCCTCAAGTCCACTTTAGTTATCTCGTCACACCAGTTCGGTCCCTCAAGTCCACTTTAGTTATCTCGTCAGACCAGTTCGGTCCCTCAAGTCCACTTTAGTTATCTCGTCACACCAGTTCGGTCCCTCAGGTCCACTTTAGTTATCTCGTCACACCAGTTCGGTCCCTCAAGTCCACTTTAGTTATCTCGTCACACCAGTTCGGTCCCTCAAGTCCACTTTAGTTATCTCGTCAGACCAGTTCGGTCCCTCAAGTCCACTTTAGTTATCTCGTCACACCAGTTCGGTCCCTCAAGTCCACTTTAGTTAACTCGTCACACCAGTTCGGTCCCTCAGGTCCACTTAGTTATCTGGTCAGACCAGTTCGGTCCCTCAAGTCCACTTCAGTTATCTCGTCACACCAGTTCGGTCCACTTTAGTTATCTGGTCAGACCAGTTCGGTCCCTCAAGTCCACTTTAGTTATCTCGTCAGACCAGTTCGGTCCCTCAAGTCCACTTTAGTTATCTCGTCACACCAGTTCGGTCCCTCAGGTCCACTTTAGTTATCTCGTCACACCAGTTCGGTCCCTCAAGTCCACTTTAGTTATCTCGTCACACCAGTTCGGTCCCTCAAGTCCACTTTAGTTATCTGGTCAGACCAGTTCGGTCCCTCAAGTCCACTTCAGTTATCTCGTCACACCAGTTCGGTCCACTTTAGTTATCTCGTCACACCAGTTCGGTCCCTCAAGTCCACTTTAGTTATCTCGTCAGACCAGTTCGGTCCCTCAAGTCCACTTTAGTTATCTCGTCACACCAGTTCGGTCCCTCAGGTCCACTTTAGTTATCTCGTCACACCAGTTCGGTCCCTCAAGTCCACTTTAGTTATCTCGTCACACCAGTTCGGTCCCTCAAGTCCACTTTAGTTATCTCGTCAGACCAGTTCGGTCCCTCAAGTCCACTTTAGTTATCTCGTCAAAGCAGTTCGGTCCCTGAGGTCCACTTTAGTTATCTCGTCACACCAGTTATGTCCGTCAGGTCCACTTTAGATATCTCTTCACACCAGTACGGTCCCTCAGGTCCACTTTAGTTATCTCGTCATACCAGTTCGGTCCTTGTATTCGGCGCAAGTACCCATTTATGAACGGCAGTAACTTCTATGTTTCGGTTTGTTTGCTCTCCATATTTCGGAGCCATACAATAGGACTACCTTGACATCTGAGTCGAAGATTCTCAGTATGTGTGTGTTTTTGGGCAATGTTTCTATTAATTTCCACATATTTCTCAATGCAGTGAAAGCTCCTATAGACTTTTATTTTGCTTTTTGTATTTCTACTAATATCAAATTATTATATATTTATTTATGGCTTGGGGCTGTTCAGTTTTATATAATGTTCTCTTTGAATAGAGAGAGAGAGAGAGAGAGAGAGAGAGCGAAAGAGAGAGAGAGAGAGAGGGGGGAAGAGAATACTATAACTACAGTGTGTCTCTCTATTCCGCCCTATTCTGCGTTTACCAGCTCTTAATAACAATGTTGTGGATTTTAAAGGTATTACTCAGTCAGTTTTTTAAATACTATTCAGAATACTTAATATTTAGGCCTCTTGAGTTAGGGAAGGCAAAGGCAGCGATGAATGGAACAGGTCACCCCAACTTCATAAAGCGGGACCTAGTATGGTGAAGTCTGTAACACTTCAATTCACGGCGGCAGTTTCTGCTATAGGAGGAACACCTTTAGCTTTCGCATAATGAATGTTGACATTTATCAGGAACGCCTGCGTAATCGCAGGCATGTATGTACATACAAGCATCGTGTCTTCACGGTTAAATCACGGGCCTGAATGACATGAATAGGATAATCAAATCGCAACATCACCCATGAGAACATACAGAGGTCTGGTTGAAGTTCAATAGCCCAGGGTCTCACCATTCACTACTACAGTCTACAACCATAGACAAACAAACAGATCTATACGATTATGATTAAAACACGCGTGAATTAAGAATTCAGTTTGTTTAGTTTATTACGGATATCTTACTAATACTCAGTGGCAGACTGAGGAGTTCCAGTGCCCTAAGCTCTGAAATTATTGTGGTGCCCCTTTGCAGTGTGTTCTGCCTTTTGTTTGGTTTCTAATCTTTTGTGACTGGTATTCAGCTATTCGGTCGAAGGCATCTACAATATTTGTATAAGATACCATTATTTCGCTTGTTGCCATAGCATGTTCTTTCCAGCTGGTACCGGAGTAAAATTTTTATCTTGAACTTTTCTTGTTGGGTACTTCTGTTGGGTTGGTGCTCTTTAAGTCCCAATCGACTTTATAAAGGCTCAGGGTTTAGACACATTTGACCCGGGAGCCATTTAAGTGGCTTCCGTATCTTTTGCTCCTTTCCATTTTACCTTGGATAAAACAACAAATTTGTTTATGCATATGAACATTAAAAAAAATTATTTCCAAACAACAACAAAAACGTTTGTTTGGGCCAAACCCACTTTTCTGCTTGGGACTGAAAGAGTTTTAATGAGTAATTCGGCTCCGCTAAATAGAAGCAAATAAAGCATTCAACGAAAAGTAATGTCCCAACGACCTCCTCGTTTATTGTACAATGTGTGGAGCTAGCACGCAGAGGGATACCACACCAAACTCACAACATTCACATACATGTACTCAACTTTGGTCCTGTGTTTTATATAGCGTAATTGTGACAGAATTGTCTGTTCTCTTTTCCTAGCATTCATGTTTATCGCCGACATTATGGCGTTACGTATCATTTTCTGAACTTACTCATTGTTTACACTCCCTTCGTTCAATTCTTGTCATGTCAGGACTCCAGCGACCATCTTTTGCTGATTAGGGTTATCAATCACTTTCATTTGAACCCATATTGACACCTAGAATCTGTTAAAGAAGGGTGGTTTACTAATGTGTAACACATTGTCCTACCAGACTGTGCATGGGGCACGACCGGATTATTGAGTAAACAACCTTAGGATGATCACAGTCGATTATATTATCATTGATAATAGTTCATTGACAATGAGATAATCCTTTCCGGACAGACTGGCTGGAAAAGAATTATCCATCTTGAAGGAGATTACCTGTGATATATTATATAGTCGTGAGTGTAAACATTGATCGATAATAGACGGAAGATGGCGTACCATACATGATGACTTTTAAACAACACATTTATTTTTTGCGTTTGTTACGCAGGAATTTTTCGTAAGAGGATGAATATATACGCATCTTGCCTGCTCTTGGCTTGGCATTTGAAATGTAAAAATACAACATTTCTGATTGGAGCCTTGTCATATAGTAGCATTCTGGACGTGGGACGAATGTTGCTTTATAATTTAGCGTCTTGTGAGTTTACCGCACTGTGAATTTCAACACGTCAAGAAGACAGCCACACAAGCCAGAGAAAGGAATAAAATCAGGATTCCACTTTAAAGGACCGGACAATGTGAGCATCTTGTGAATTTACACAACGACAACTCTACCTTTATTAATACGGAAAGCCCGGAATCCTAGGAACCTGAACACCAAGTCATAGGGGGAGTCTACTGTAAAGTAACACACCAGACCACGTGTAAGAGGCATCTTAATCCAGTTGCCTTAACTATACCTCTGAGCCAGAAGTCTGAATTGCCCAAGAATTTAGGGTGAGTTGTACATTTTATAATTCTATATTTTGCATTTATTAACATGTGAAAATTGCTAGTGGATGTCCAAGTCGTACCAGGCTGGCAACCTCAGTATTGAATAATGATTTCATGAAACACCACTGCAAGAACTGGTGACTGCTTTATACAGGTTTCTCATAGAGAACCAAACGCAGAGGTAGTCCCAAGTTC